>BQMB01002012.1:0-126956 GCA_027943415.1 Closterium sp. NIES-67
AAAGAAACTTCACATCCCTTGACACTGTCAACTTCTGGGTGTCAAGTCCCATAGCAGCCACCCCTTGTGATCCTTTGCAATCCCCAAGTGCACACCCATCTTCCAGAAGCCTCCAACTTCCCCCTTTTCTCCTTAGGCACATGAAACAACCACCATGCACCCAAATGCCCTCAGCATGTTCACAGTTGGAGCACTCCCATACCACTTGACATATGGGATCCACTCCTTATCTCCAACTGTAGCCAGCACCCTGTTCTTCACAAGGGCGACCTGCCTCAGTGCAGACACCAAAACGGATCAGGCAGCCCTGCACGCCCAAGGAGAGTGCGTGCCCCCTCCTGCAGGGTCCTGTTGAACCTCTCAGCCACGCCATTCTGCTGCGGGTTGTAAGGGCACTGTCAGTTGATGCTGGATCCCTTCCTCTTCAACTCCCCCTCAAAATCAGCTCCAATGAACTCCCCACCATTGTCATGCGGATCACCTTCACCTTGTATCCGCATTCCCTCTGAGCTCTAGGCATCCACTCCTTAAGGACAGCCGCTGCCACCTCCCCCTTGCTCTTCAAAGGGTAAACCCACACTGCCCGAGTGTGGTCATCCACAATTGTCAAGAAATAGCGGCTGCCTGAGAGGGAAGGGGCTCTTGTGGGCCCCACCACATCCATGTGCACAAGTGCAAGTGGGGTCTTGGCTGGTCCTGTAGTGCTGTTGAAGGGGAACTTGGAGAACTTGGTCTCCAAGCATGTAGGGCAGCTCCCAATCTCCTTCACTCCCCTTTCACCTCCAAGCCCTTCAGGCTCCCATCCTTCACCAACTTCTGCAGCATAGGGAAGTTCACATGACACAGCCTCTCATGCCATGTCTCCCAATCGGCCTCTCCACTCCTTGATGAAGCCTTAGCCCATGCCGCACTCGCATCCACACCAGCAAGCACCTCACCATGTGTCTGCTGCTGCTGCACTTTCTTGACTGCTTCCAGGACCCCATCAGTTGGTGCAGTTGCATCTCCTCCTGCTGTTGCCTTTGCCGCTGCTGCCGTTGCTGCTGTTGGAGTCTTCCCATTCCATGGGATGATGGGCAGCTGCCACAGGTCCTTGATGCAGCTGGTCTCCTCTTCCAGACTCCACAGCACCTTCTTCCCAAGCTTAGCACGGCAGCTGGTTGGTCCAAAGGTCACTTCGGCCTTGCTCTTCTGCAGTCGTCGCACAGAGAGAAGGTTAGCAGACAAGCCTTCAACCAGCAGAACATTCCCAAGCCCCACAAGCTCCCCATTAGCTCCCTTAACCTTGGCATTTCCAACACCAATGACAGGGAGCAAAGCACCTGACGCTGCTGCCACATACTTGATCTTCCCAGGGGGTTTTACCTCATCAAGCAAATCTGCCCGTGGGGTCATGTGACTGGTGCAACCTGAATCAATCACCCAGTGCGTGAGAGGGTGCATCACAACCTTTCCCACAGATCCCACATCACCCTCATGCCCATGCACATCCTCAACCATGAGATACATCCCAGGATAGGCGTTACCTTGTGCACCTTCACCTTGTGCACCTGAGCCTTGCACAGCGCCACCTTGTGCGCGTTCACCACTTGGCGGCTTCATGCCTGGAGGTGACCATCCCTCCAGCCTGCTGAAGCACTTGAACCAAGGATGCCCGACCTTCTTGCAGTACCAGCAGGTGCCCTCCATTCTGGTACTCCCCCTGCCACTGGAGCTCCCATGCCCCTCATTATAGTCACCTCGGCCTCTACCTCTGCCAAAGCTTCTCCCACGGCCTCGGCCTTTCCAACCCCCTCTTCCTCTGCCGCGCCCTGCAGCTCCATACCCCTCAGCAGTCTTAGTGGCAGCACCGCCTCCCACATGGCGTCTGCGGAAGTCCTCCTGCAGAATCTGCTGCCTTAGCCACTCAGGTGTCCATTGATCTTGCTGAGAGTTGAGGGTGGGGATGAGGTTATCCCACGAGTTGTCCAACACCGAGATGATCTTGGTGCACTGCTGCAGCTGAGATACACTGCTGCCCGCTGCTGCCATCCTTGCATAGGTGTCCTTGATCTTGTCAAGGACCGGCTTCACATCGTCCCCTGGTCGCATGGAGATGGCAGCAAGTTCCTTCTCGAGCACGATCACCATCGGGAGAGTGTTGGGCTGAATCACATCGCGTAGTAGTTTCCACGCCCTTGGACCCGAATCATCCGCTTCCACAAGATCCTTGATGTGCTCGAACATCTCCTTGTTGACCGATTGAAGGATGAGGTCGAAAAGCACCGCGCTTTTCTCAATCCACCGTTCGCGTGCTTCGCCTTCTTCCGGCATCTTCTCTTCCCCAACAGCAATCTTCAGTAGCTTGTAGCGTTTGAAGGCACTCCTCATCCGTCCGCTCCATTCCTCATAGTTGGAGCCATCCAAAGCTTCAACTTTTGATGGCGGCGGCTCACTTGTCTTCTCAGCTACAGCTCCTCTTCCATTAGCATCTCCTCCTCTCTCATTCATCTTCTCCTTGAGAAATGACGAATTTCAGCCCCCCTTTGCTGTCCACACTCAGCTCCCTCGATATTTTCACAAGTGTCGGCGTCCACGAAATTTCGGCAGAGTTTCCCTTAGCGGAAGACACATCCAACCTTTAGAACACCACTTAGGCACACCCACAGGCCATGGTGGGTCTAGAAGGGTCTTCACACTTCTGTAGACTCCTCTCAATGTCCTTAATATCGCTCTGATACCACTTGTTAGGATTAAGGACAGAGTCTAGGTGAACTTAGGAGCTAGAATTACTCAAAATATAAATCCGAAATTCTGGACAGAAAAGTCGTCTTCACAAGAAACGACGTCGACAAAACACTAGCCGTTGGAATGTCGCGAAACTTGGATATGTTGTAGCTCTTGATCTCAGCTACCGTTCCCAATTTGAATCACGTTGATTGATGAAGTATTCGCGACGCTATGGCTTTCGACGCACTAGGGGGTAAGCTGTAGGAGGAGAACTTAACTCAATCTCAAGAGTTCAATCAAAGTTCAAGAATCTCACAAGGAATTAGAAGGAGCAAGAGAAAGGTTGGGATAGGAAGAGAGGGATGAGAGGGAAGGTCCCAAGAGAGTCCCCAACCAAGGAAACCCCATAAGCACAAAGATTCCCTCCCTATAGGAACCCCAACTTTGACATTTGTCCCTTCCCAACCAATCCATCCAAGTTGGCCACCCTTGCCAACCTAGCTTGGTTGTTCCCAACCAATTTGCAGCTGTTACAGTGAGTGACAAATTTCCCAAACCCCCAAAGGTCCCAACTCCATATAGAGTCACCCCACAACTTCACTTTGTAACCGCCGCAATTGTAACGCAAGCTCATGAACTTTGAATCTTCATAGCTTTCGCGTTCTTGCTCCGATTGAAGGGATTCTCGTTGCGTCGGAAAGATCTTCTCAAGATCTATCATCACAAAAAACCTGCTCAAACAAAATAACACAAAACACATTCCCAAACTCCAGAACACATCACACACAAATTCTTGCACACGTTCAAACCACACATGCAAGTTGAAAAAATATGGGATGGGAGGCAGACAGAATGTGATAGCATATGATGACATCACACAACATGCCCAACAAAACCTCAGCTTTATTTCTTTTTTCAGATACTGTGCCATTCCTAAGCCCTTGTTTTGCATTAAGAATTAGTGCATGGGCACAAGATAATCGTGGCTTGTGCTCAGATCCAAAACCTAAGTGTGCAAAAAGTTATGGTATCGTATGTGTTTTTTTCCAGTACTTGAGCATTTTCCTACGAGGCCTCAACTTGGTTATCTTGCTATTGAGCGTGCTCAAACATCTTACTTTTTGCATGCATGGTTAGTGTATGGGCTCAAGAGCATGCTGGCTTGTGCTCGGATGCAAAACCCAGGTGTGTGGGATGTTATGGTATCTCAAGCATTGTCGCATGTCCAAGTTCTTGAGTGATACCCCCCAAACAACAACATGTTTTTTTCATTTAGGTACTTTGTTCACTAAAACTCTTTCCTTTTGCATACATAGCTAGTGTATGGCCTCAAGATCATCATGGCTTGTGCTCAGATCCAAAATCCAAATGGTTGGGAAGTTAGAGTATGTCAACTATTGTCTCATGTCTAAACAATTGAGCGTTGCCCAACAAAACCTCAGCTTTATTTCTTTTTTCAGATACTGTGCCATTCTAAGCCCTTGTTTTGCATTAAGAATTAGTGCATGGGCACAAGATAATCGTGGCTTGTGCTCAGATCCAAAACCTAAGTGTGCAAAAAGTTATGGTATCGTATGTGTTTTTTTTCCAGTACTTGAGCATTTTCCTACGAGGCCTCAACTTGGTTATCTTGCTATTGAGCGTGCTCAAACATCTTACTTTTTGCATGCATGGTTAGTGTATGGGCTCAAGAGCATGCTGGCTTGTGCTCGGATGCAAAACCCAGGTGTGTGGGATGTTATGGTATCTCAAGCATTATCGCATGTCCAAGTTCTTGAGTGATACCCCTCCAAACAACAACAAGTTTTTTTCATTTAGGTACTTTGTTCACTAAAACTCTTTCCTTTTGCATACATAGCTAGTGTATGGCCTCAAGATCATCATGGCTTGTGCTCAGATCCAAAATCCAAATGGTTGGGAAGTTAGAGTATGTCAACTATTGTCTCATGTCTAAACAATTGAGCGTTGCCCAACAAAACCTCAGCTTTATTTCTTTTTTCAGATACTGTGCCATTCCTAAGCCCTTGTTTTGCATTAAGAATTAGTGCATGGGCACAAGATAATCGTGGCTTGTGCTCAGATCCAAAACCTAAGTGTGCAAAAAGTTATGGTATCGTATGTGTTTTTTTTCCAGTACTTGAGCATTTTCCTACGAGGCCTCAACTTGGTTATCTTGCTATTGAGCGTGCTCAAACATCTTACTTTTTGCATGCATGGTTAGTGTATGGGCTCAAGAGCATGCTGGCTTGTGCTCGGATGCAAAACCCAGGTGTGTGGGAAGTTATGGTATCTCAAGCATTGTCGCATGTCCAAGTTCTTGAGTGATACCCCCCAAACAACAACAAGTTTTTTTCATTTAGGTAATTTGTTCACTAAAACTCTTTCCTTTTGCATTCATAGCTAGTGTATGGCCTCAAGATCATCATGGTTGTGCTCAGATCCAAAATCCAAATGGTTGGGAAGTTAGAGTATGTCAACTATTGTCTCATGTCTAAACAATTGAGCGTTGCCCAACAAAACCTCAGCTTTATTTCTTTTTTCAGATACTGTGCCATTCTAAGCCCTTGTTTTGCATTAAGAATTAGTGCATGGGCACAAGATAATCGTGGCTTGTGCTCAGATCCAAAACCTAAGTGTGCAAAAAGTTATGGTATCGTATGTGTTTTTTTCCAGTACTTGAGCATTTTCCTACGAGGCCTCAACTTGGTTATCTTGCTATTGAGCGTGCTCAAACATCTTACTTTTTGCATGCATGGTTAGTGTATGGGCTCAAGAGCATGCTGGCTTGTGCTCGGATGCAAAACCCAGGTGTGTGGGAAGTTATGGTATCTCAAGCATTGTCGCATGTCCAAGTTCTTGAGTGATACCCCCCAAACAACAACAAGTTTTTTTCATTTAGGTACTTTGTTCACTAAAACTCTTTCCTTTTGCATACATAGCTAGTGTATGGCCTCAAGATCATCATGGCTTGTGCTCAGATCCAAAATCCAAATGGTTGGGAAGTTAGAGTATGTCAACTATTGTCTCATGTCTAAACAATTGAGCGTTGCCCAACAAAACCTCAGCTTTATTTCTTTTTTCAGATACTGTGCCATTCTAAGCCCTTGTTTTGCATTAAAAATTAGTGCATGGGCACAAGATAATCGTGGCTTGTGCTCAGATCCAAAACCTAAGTGTGCAAAAAGTTATGGTATCGTATGTGTTTTTTTCCAGTACTTGAGCATTTTCCTACGAGGCCTCAACTTGGTTATCTTGCTATTGAGCGTGCTCAAACATCTTACTTTTTGCATGCATGGTTAGTGTATGGGCTCAAGAGCATGCTGGCTTGTGCTCGGATGCAAAACCCAGGTGTGTGGGAAGTTATGGTATCTCAAGCATTGTCGCATGTCCAAGTTCTTGAGTGATACCCCCCAAACAACAACAAGTTTTTTTCATTTAGGTAATTTGTTCACTAAAACTCTTTCCTTTTGCATACATAGCTAGTGTATGGCCTCAAGATCATCATGGTTGTGCTCAGATCCAAAATCCAAATGGTTGGGAAGTTAGAGTATGTCAACTATTGTCTCATGTCTAAACAATTGAGCGTTGCCCAACAAAACCTCAGCTTTATTTCTTTTTTCAGATACTGTGCCATTTCTAAGCCCTTGTTTTGCATTAAAAATTAGTGCATGGGCACAAGATAATCGTGGCTTGTGCTCAGATCCAAAACCTAAGTGTGCAAAAAGTTATGGTATCGTATGTGTTTTTTTCCAGTACTTGAGCATTTTCCTACGAGGCCTCAACTTGGTTATCTTGCTATTGAGCGTGCTCAAACATCTTACTTTTTGCATGCATGGTTAGTGTATGGGCTCAAGAGCATGCTGGCTTGTGCTCGGATGCAAAACCCAGGTGTGTGGGAAGTTATGGTATCTCAAGCATTGTCGCATGTCCAAGTTCTTGAGTGATACCCCCCCAAACAACAACAAGTTTTTTTCATTTAGGTACTTTGTTCACTAAAACTCTTTCCTTTTGCATACATAGCTAGTGTATGGCCTCAAGATCATCATGGCTTGTGCTCAGATCCAAAATCCAAATGGTTGGGAAGTTAGAGTATGTCAACTATTGTCTCATGTCTAAACAATTGAGCGTTGCCCAACAAAACCTCAGCTTTATTTCTTTTTTCAGATACTGTGCCATTCCTAAGCCCTTGTTTTGCATTAAAAATTAGTGCATGGGCACAAGATAATCGTGGCTTGTGCTCAGATCCAAAACCTAAGTGTGCAAAAAGTTATGGTATCGTATGTGTTTTTTTCCAGTACTTGAGCATTTTCCTACGAGGCCTCAACTTGGTTATCTTGCTATTGAGCGTGCTCAAACATCTTACTTTTTGCATGCATGGTTAGTGTATGGGCTCAAGAGCATGCTGGCTTGTGCTCGGATGCAAAACCCAGGTGTGTGGGAAGTTATGGTATCTCAAGCATTGTCGCATGTCCAAGTTCTTGAGTGATACCCCTCCAAACAACAACAAGTTTTTTTCATTTAGGTACTTTGTTCACTAAAACTCTTTCCTTTTGCATTCATAGCTAGTGTATGGCCTCAAGATCATCATGGCTTGTGCTCAGATCCAAAATCCAAATGGTTGGGAAGTTAGAGTATGTCAACTATTGTCTCATGTCTAAACAATTGAGCGTTGCCCAACAAAACCTCAGCTTTATTTCTTTTTTCAGATACTGTGCCATTCCTAAGCCCTTGTTTTGCATTAAAATTAGTGCATGGGCACAAGATAATCGTGGCTTGTGCTCAGATCCAAAACCTAAGTGTGCAAAAATGTTATGGTATCGTATGTGTTTTTTTTCCAGTACTTGAGCATTTTCCTACGAGGCCTCAACTTGGTTATCTTGCTATTGAGCGTGCTCAAACATCTTACTTTTTGCATGCATGGTTAGTGTATGGGCTCAAGAGCATGCTGGCTTGTGCTCGGATGCAAAACCCAGGTGTGTGGGAAGTTATGGTATCTCAAGCATTGTCGCATGTCCAAGTTCTTGAGTGATACCCCCCAAACAACAACAAGTTTTTTTCATTTAGGTAATTTGTTCACTAAAACTCTTTCCTTTTGCATACATAGCTAGTGTATGGCCTCAAGATCATCATGGTTTGTGCTCAGATCCAAAATCCAAATGGTTGGGAAGTTAGAGTATGTCAACTATTGTCTCATGTCTAAACAATTGAGCGTTGCCCAACAAAACCTCAGCTTTATTTCTTTTTTCAGATACTGTGCCATTTCTAAGCCCTTGTTTTGCATTAAGAATTAGTGCATGGGCACAAGATAATCGTGGCTTGTGCTCAGATCCAAAACCTAAGTGTGCAAAAAGTTATGGTATCGTATGTATTTTTTTCCAGTACTTGAGCATTTTCCTACGAGGCCTCAACTTGGTTATCTTGCTATTGAGCGTGCTCAAACATCTTACTTTTTGCATGCATGGTTAGTGTATGGGCTCAAGAGCATGCTGGCTTGTGCTCGGATGCAAAACCCAGGTGTGTGGGAAGTTATGGTATCTCAAGCATTGTCGCATGTCCAAGTTCTTGAGTGATACCCCCCCAAACAACAACAAGTTTTTTTCATTTAGGTACTTTGTTCACTAAAACTCTTTCCTTTTGCATACATAGCTAGTGTATGGCCTCAAGATCATCATGGCTTGTGCTCAGATCCAAAATCCAAATGGTTGGGAAGTTAGAGTATGTCAACTATTGTCTCATGTCTAAACAATTGAGCGTTGCCCAACAAAACCTCAGCTTTATTTCTTTTTTCAGATACTGTGCCATTCCTAAGCCCTTGTTTTGCATTAAGAATTAGTGCATGGGCACAAGATAATCGTGGCTTGTGCTCAGATCCAAAACCTAAGTGTGCAAAAAGTTATGGTATCGTATGTGTTTTTTTCCAGTACTTGAGCATTTTCCTACGAGGCCTCAACTTGGTTATCTTGCTATTGAGCGTGCTCAAACATCTTACTTTTTGCATGCATGGTTAGTGTATGGGCTCAAGAGCATGCTGGCTTGTGCTCGGATGCAAAACCCAGGTGTGTGGGAAGTTATGGTATCTCAAGCATTATCGCATGTCCAAGTTCTTGAGTGATACCCCCCCAAACAACAACAAGTTTTTTTCATTTAGGTACTTTGTTCACTAAAACTCTTTCCTTTTGCATTCATAGCTAGTGTATGGCCTCAAGATCATCATGGTGTGTGCTCAGATCCAAAATCCAAATGGTTGGGAAGTTAGAGTATGTCAACTATTGTCTCATGTCTAAACAATTGAGCGTTGCCCAACAAAACCTCAGCTTTATTTCTTTTTTCAGATACTGTGCCATTCCTAAGCCCTTGTTTTGCATTAAGAATTAGTGCATGGGCACAAGATAATCGTGGCTTGTGCTCAGATCCAAAACCTAAGTGTGCAAAAAGTTATGGTATCGTATGTGTTTTTTTCCAGTACTTGAGCATTTTCCTACGAGGCCTCAACTTGGTTATCTTGCTATTGAGCGTGCTCAAACATCTTACTTTTTGCATGCATGGTTAGTGTATGGGCTCAAGAGCATGCTGGCTTGTGCTCGGATGCAAAACCCAGGTGTGTGGGAAGTTATGGTATCTCAAGCATTGTCGCATGTCCAAGTTCTTGAGTGATACCCCCCAAACAACAACAAGTTTTTTTCATTTAGGTACTTTGTTCACTAAAACTCTTTCCTTTTGCATACATAGCTAGTGTATGGCCTCAAGATCATCATGGCTTGTGCTCAGATCCAAAATCCAAATGGTTGGGAAGTTAGAGTATGTCAACTATTGTCTCATGTCTAAACAATTGAGCGTTGCCCAACAAAACCTCAGCTTTATTTCTTTTTTCAGATACTGTGCCATTCCTAAGCCCTTGTTTTGCATTAAAATTAGTGCATGGGCACAAGATAATCGTGGCTTGTGCTCAGATCCAAAACCTAAGTGTGCAAAAAGTTATGGTATCGTATGTGTTTTTTTCCAGTACTTGAGCATTTTCCTACGAGGCCTCAACTTGGTTATCTTGCTATTGAGCGTGCTCAAACATCTTACTTTTTGCATGCATGGTTAGTGTATGGGCTCAAGAGCATGCTGGCTTGTGCTCGGATGCAAAACCCAGGTGTGTGGGAAGTTATGGTATCTCAAGCATTGTCGCATGTCCAAGTTCTTGAGTGATACCCCCCCAAACAACAACAAGTTTTTTTCATTTAGGTAATTTGTTCACTAAAACTCTTTCCTTTTGCATTCATAGCTAGTGTATGGCCTCAAGATCATCATGGCTTGTGCTCAGATCCAAAATCCAAATGGTTGGGAAGTTAGAGTATGTCAACTATTGTCTCATGTCTAAACAATTGAGCGTTGCCCAACAAAACCTCAGCTTTATTTCTTTTTTCAGATACTGTGCCATTTCTAAGCCCTTGTTTTGCATTAAGAATTAGTGCATGGGCACAAGATAATCGTGGCTTGTGCTCAGATCCAAAACCTAAGTGTGCAAAAAGTTATGGTATCGTATGTGTTTTTTTTCCAGTACTTGAGCATTTTCCTACGAGGCCTCAACTTGGTTATCTTGCTATTGAGCGTGCTCAAACATCTTACTTTTTGCATGCATGGTTAGTGTATGGGCTCAAGAGCATGCTGGCTTGTGCTCGGATGCAAAACCCAGGTGTGTGGGAAGTTATGGTATCTCAAGCATTGTCGCATGTCCAAGTTCTTGAGTGATACCCCCCCAAACAACAACAAGTTTTTTTCATTTAGGTACTTTGTTCACTAAAACTCTTTCCTTTTGCATAATTAGCTAGTGTATGGCCTCAAGATCATCATGGTTGTGCTCAGATCCAAAATCCAAATGGTTGGGAAGTTAGAGTATGTCAACTATTGTCTCATGTCTAAACAATTGAGCGTTGCCCAACAAAACCTCAGCTTTATTTCTTTTTTCAGATACTGTGCCATTTCTAAGCCCTTGTTTTGCATGAAAAATTAGTGCATGGGCACAAGATAATCGTGGCTTGTGCTCAGATCCAAAACCTAAGTGTGCAAAAAGTTATGGTATCGTATGTGTTTCTTTTTCCAGTACTTGAGCATTTTCCTACGAGGCCTCAACTTGGTTATCTTGCTATTGAGCGTGCTCAAACATCTTACTTTTTGCATGCATGGTTAGTGTATGGGCTCAAGAGCATGCTGGCTTGTGCTCGGATGCAAAACCCAGGTGTGTGGGAAGTTATGGTATCTCAAGCATGGTCGCATGTCCAAGTTCTTGAGTGATACCCCCCCAAACAACAACAAGTTTTTTTCATTTAGGTACTTTGTTCACAAAAACTCTTTCCTTTTGCATACATAGCTAGTGTATGGCCTCAAGATCATCATGGCTTGTGCTCAGATCCAAAATCCAAATGGTTGGGAAGTTAGAGTATGTCAACTATTGTCTCATGTCTAAACAATTGAGCGTTGCCCAACAAAACCTCAGCTTTATTTCTTTTTTCAGATACTGTGCCATTCTAAGCCCTTGTTTTGCATTAAAAATTAGTGCATGGGCACAAGATAATCGTGGCTTGTGCTCAGATCCAAAACCTAAGTGTGCAAAAAGTTATGGTATCGTATGTGTTTTTTTCCAGTACTTGAGCATTTTCCTACGAGGCCTCAACTTGGTTATCTTGCTATTGAGCGTGCTCAAACATCTTACTTTTTGCATGCATGGTTAGTGTATGGGCTCAAGAGCATGCTGGCTTGTGCTCGGATGCAAAACCCAGGTGTGTGGGATGTTATGGTATCTCAAGCATTATCGCATGTCCAAGTTCTTGAGTGATACCCCCCCAAACAACAACAAGTTTTTTTCATTTAGGTACTTTGTTCACAAAAACTCTTTCCTTTTGCATACATAGCTAGTGTATGGCCTCAAGATCATCATGGCTTGTGCTCAGATCCAAAATCCAAATGGTTGGGAAGTTAGAGTATGTCAACTATTGTCTCATGTCTAAACAATTGAGCGTTGCCCAACAAAACCTCAGCTTTATTTCTTTTTTCAGATACTGTGCCATTCCTAAGCCCTTGTTTTGCATTAAGAATTAGTGCATGGGCACAAGATAATCGTGGCTTGTGCTCAGATCCAAAACCTAAGTGTGCAAAAAGTTATGGTATCGTATGTGTTTTTTTCCAGTACTTGAGCATTTTCCTACGAGGCCTCAACTTGGTTATCTTGCTATTGAGCGTGCTCAAACATCTTACTTTTTGCATGCATGGTTAGTGTATGGGCTCAAGAGCATGCTGGCTTGTGCTCGGATGCAAAACCCAGGTGTGTGGGATGTTATGGTATCTCAAGCATTGTCGCATGTCCAAGTTCTTGAGTGATACCCCCCCAAACAACAACATGTTTTTTTCATTTAGGTACTTTGTTCACAAAAACTCTTTCCTTTTGCATACATAGCTAGTGTATGGCCTCAAGATCATCATGGCTTGTGCTCAGATCCAAAATCCAAATGGTTGGGAAGTTAGAGTATGTCAACTATTGTCTCATGTCTAAACAATTGAGCGTTGCCCAACAAAACCTCAGCTTTATTTCTTTTTTCAGATACTGTGCCATTCCTAAGCCCTTGTTTTGCATTAAGAATTAGTGCATGGGCACAAGATAATCGTGGCTTGTGCTCAGATCCAAAACCTAAGTGTGCAAAAAGTTATGGTATCGTATGTGTTTTTTTCCAGTACTTGAGCATTTTCCTACGAGGCCTCAACTTGGTTATCTTGCTATTGAGCGTGCTCAAACATCTTACTTTTTGCATGCATGGTTAGTGTATGGGCTCAAGAGCATGCTGGCTTGTGCTCGGATGCAAAACCCAGGTGTGTGGGATGTTATGGTATCTCAAGCATTATCGCATGTCCAAGTTCTTGAGTGATACCCCCCCAAACAACAACAAGTTTTTTTCATTTAGGTACTTTGTTCACAAAAACTCTTTCCTTTTGCATACATAGCTAGTGTATGGCCTCAAGATCATCATGGCTTGTGCTCAGATCCAAAATCCAAATGGTTGGGAAGTTAGAGTATGTCAACTATTGTCTCATGTCTAAACAATTGAGCGTTGCCCAACAAAACCTCAGCTTTATTTCTTTTTTCAGATACTGTGCCATTCCTAAGCCCTTGTTTTGCATTAAGAATTAGTGCATGGGCACAAGATAATCGTGGCTTGTGCTCAGATCCAAAACCTAAGTGTGCAAAAAGTTATGGTATCGTATGTGTTTTTTTCCAGTACTTGAGCATTTTCCTACGAGGCCTCAACTTGGTTATCTTGCTATTGAGCGTGCTCAAACATCTTACTTTTTGCATGCATGGTTAGTGTATGGGCTCAAGAGCATGCTGGCTTGTGCTCGGATGCAAAACCCAGGTGTGTGGGATGTTATGGTATCTCAAGCATTGTCGCATGTCCGGGAGCTCCTTCAGGGCACCACCGAGCCTCGGCCGCAGCTGCGGCTGCCGTGCCTCGAGGCGAGGTCGGGAACGACGGGAGCACCAATGTGCACGTGAAGGGCGGCGGTGGCAGGAACGCGTGCGAGGGGGTTAATAATAGCAGCAGCAGCGGCGGCAATGGCAACGGCAACGGCAACGGCAGCTCGGAATACAATGAGAGTGGCGACACGGGTAGGAATATGGCGGGGAGTGGCCATGATGGGAGCGGCGGGAGGAGTGGGAGTGGGGGAGGGAGCGGAGGGCGGAGTGGGCAAGGTTCGGGGGGAGGGGGGAGCGGGCAGGGCAGTGCCGGGGGCAGCGGAGGGGGAAGGGGAAGCGGGGGCAGTGGGGGCAGTGGGGGGAGTAAACGCGGGGATGCCAGCGCGAATGGGGCGCATGAGTGGAGCAGAACGGGGGGAGGGACGGGCGGCGGGGGGATTCAGGCGCTGCTGTCGTGCGCCAATGGCAGTGCGGTAGGCTCCAAGGACCAAGCCCACGACACGGCAGGCATGCCTGGTAAGGGGGGGTGGTTCCAGTCCAGTCAAAAGGGGAATGGGGGGGGGGGGAGCGGAGGAGAGGGGCGTACAGGCGCGGGGAATGGGGTTGAGGGGATGGGGAGTGGGGGAGAAGGGGGAACGGGAGGCAGGGGAGGGGAAGGGAGCGGGGGGGATGGTGGGGGGAGTGGGGGAGGAGGGGGGTCAGGGAGGGGGAGTGGAGGCGGGGAGGGGAGTGGCGGCGAGGGGAGCGGAGGGGAGGGGGGGACGGGGGGACAGGCAATAGGGATGGGAGGGGGGGGAGTGGAGGAAGGGAGGAGGCAGTCAGGGGGGCAGTCGGTGAGGCGAGAGGGGAACGCCATGGGAGGTGATGGGGGAGAGGGAGGTAGGGATGGTAATGCGGCCGCCGTTGGTGCGGCTCCTACCCCGCTCCCTGCTCCTGCTGTTCGTGGTGCTGGTGCTGGTGCTGGTGCTGCTGTTCCTGGCTCTTCTGCTGCCGCTGCCGGTGCTGCTGGGAGTGGGTTGGAGGGGGCGCGGGACAGAGGGAGGGGAGGCGCGTCAGAGGCAACGGAAGCACTGGAGGTTGCAGCCAGGGATCTGAGAGGCGAAAGGGCAGAGGGCCAAGAGGGCAGCTATTTCAACAATCCTGGTGCGGCTGGTGCTGCGGCTGGTGCTGTGCAACTGGTGGGGCGAAAGCGAGGCAGAGAGGAGGCAGGGGGTGATGAGGTGGTGGTAATGGAGAGAAGAGAAGCGAAGGAGGGGAGAACGGGAGGCGAGGGAGAAGGCAAGGGCAGCAGAGAGCGGGCGTGGCTCGCTGAGGAGATAGGCGCGGAGGGGGATGAGCAGCGGCAGCTGCAGCAGAAGCAGCAGCGAGGCCAGGCGAATAAGGAGGAGGAGCAGGAGGTGGAGCAGGAGGAGGAGGATTGTGTGGATGTGCACATGAGGGACGGTGGTGAGGGGCAGCAGGAGGAGGAAGGCGATGAGGAGGGGGAGGAGGAGGGGGGAGAGAGGAGGGCCTTGGGTGGCGATGGTGAGCGGTGTGAAGGGAGGAGGGACGAGGCGGGGCAAGAAGAGGGCGCAGCAGGGCTGCTGTCGCTGTCAGCCTCGCTCGCTGCACCTGCCATTCCTTCCACTGCACCTGCTGCTGTTGCTGCTAGTGCCGTTGCGCTGGCTGGAGCAGAGGCAGCAGGAGCGGGGGCAGCAGAACGGGCAACTGCAGGGGGGGGAGAACACGCAGTGAGCGGGGCGGAAGGGGCGGAAGGTGCTGGTGGTGCCGAGGGGGCTGGGGGGCCGATGAGTCGGCAGGCGGTGCGGGAGGCGGCGCTCAACAAGTTTCGGCTCAAGCGCAAGGAGAGGAACTTCGAAAAGAAGGTGCGCCTTCTTCCCATCTCGTCTCCTTTTCTCTGCATCTCCTCCCCATGTTCCACTCCCCATTACGACCCCTGTCCCCGCGTTCCCCCTGTCCCTGCGTTCCCCCTGTCCCTGCGTTCCCCCTGTCCCTGAGTTCCCCCTGTCCCCGCGTTCCCCCTTGCCAGCTGTACCCACCTCTCTAACTGTTAACCACTGCTCTCCCCCTTCCCCCCACCACCCTCCCCTTGACCACCCCTCACAGGTGCGGTACCAGAGTCGCAAGCGCCTGGCGGAGCAGCGGCCACGCTTCAGAGGGCAGTTCGTTCGCCAACCCGCCCTTCCTCCCGCTCCTCCTGCTCCTCCCGCTCCTCCTACCTCTGTGCAGCAGCACCTGCCTCGGCCACCTCCGCTCTCAGCCCGTGCCCATGGGGGGAGTCCTGGCTGCCCGCCCTGTGCTGTGCAGCTGCCAGTGATGGCCGTGCAAGGCTTGGGGGAAAATCAGGTCCCAGAGCTCATGGCAGCACATGCTGGAGGCCACCACGTTGGCAGGACCATGCAGCTCTTCCCAACTGCCCCATGCCCGGCTGCCGCAGCCGCTGCTCCTCTTTCGCCCGCTGCACTGCCCTGTGTGCTGAGCAGCCATGCGCAAGAAAGGGTATTTATCAGCCACAGCAACGGCATCAGCATCGGCAGTTTTGGGGCCAGCGGCAGTGCGAGTGGAAGCGGAAGTGCGAGTGCGAGCGGGCGGGTACCCGAGAGCAGCTACAGTGCAGCAGTGGCGGATATGAGCTATGGTGCAGCCGTTGCTGATATCAACGGCCCAGATTCCTCTGCTGGCGTGCCTGCTGCTGTGGCTGGCTTCCTTGCTGCTGCTCCTGCTGCTTCTCCCGCTGCTGCTGCTGCTGGGGGGGGGGGTGATGGGGGCTTGGGGAAGAGTGTCTGGGGGGAGAGAGGAGAGAGTAGAGAGGGGAATGGTGCAACGAAGTGGCCTGAGAGATGAGATGCTGACACCTTTTAACTATGATGGGCTGACACCTAGAGGGTTGGGAGGATGACACATGGACAGCTGACATGCTGACATGTGGAGGGATGAGAGGCTGACACCGGGACTGAGATGCGAGTGAGAATCTGCTTTTATCATGGACTGGATTGGTAGTGGGAGGGATAGAATGGCTTTGCAGCATGGCTAGCATGTGATAGCAGTGCCTTGCTATCCGTTTTTTGGGCTAGGCAAGCCCTTTGAACTACACGATGACGAGTTGACGAGGACAATGGAGGATGCGAGGGGATACTGAAGTGTCACGGGTTTCAAGGAGGTGCGTTTTGGAGGGTCTAAGGTCCTCAGCATGCCTTTCTGTAGATATGTGCCCTAGTGAGCTGCAGCCTGCAGGCCCCTCTGATATCCCTGCTCTTTGTGAATCAACATTAGGTGATGTAGGCGTGCGTAAAGGAATGCATGTAATTATTTGGTTGAACATTGAAACCAGATAAGAGAGATCATCTGGTGGTTTCCTTCTAAGTGATTCTTCCTAGCTTCAATAGAGGTAAATCGGTATGCGTACACATGAGCCCAGTAGTCTGAAACAAACACGCTATTTCGGGCCTGTTCGACTGTTAATAACGAGTCGAGGCTCTGACAACCCCTGCTTTCCCTAACGGTTCCCTCGCAACTTTGACCCGCCGTGGCACAGCGAATTCCAGGTTCCTAGAGTTTCAGCAGGCCGATCTGTCGCAGCATTAGTAGCGGTGAGCAGACCAGTCGTGCATCCTCTGCTACCAAATCAGGCGAGCATCCTCCCGGCTATTCTCGTGATCGACGCGCGTCCGAATCTCCATCATGGTTCTCGAGGTACGCTCGCTCTACAGTTCTTCGCTCGTGGATCGTAGATCTCGCCGATTCATTCAGTTTTCAACTGACCGCACTCGTCGAATTGGAGACACGCAGACACGTCAGACTCGCTAGACGATCGCAGACACTTCATAGGCATTAGACGCGTCGGTCCGCAAATCGCACTGCAGCAGCTATCCTTTCTCCCTCCCCTCCTGATTCCTCCCACGGCCACCGTGGCGTGTGTCGACCCGCAATTCCGAGTGGATGCGCGGATGCAAGCACGCGTGCTCGCCACAGGCAGTGCGTCGGGCAATCCCTAGGATCTCCTTTTTCTATGCTCACTCGCTGGTCGCTCTGCCGATACCTTCTCGTTTCTCCTTTCCCTCCTCTCCCGTCCCCAGGCCACCGTGGAGCGTGTCGGCAACTCCGAGGGGATGCGGAATGGTGACTGGGGAGTCGCCAGGATCCCTGCTGACTTGCTGGTCACGTTAAGCGATGCCTTAGCGATGCCTTAGCCATTCTTTCTCCTTTCTCTCCTCATTCCTTCCTCTCCCCACCCCTCCTTAGGCCACCGTGGTGTGCGTCGGCAACTCCGAGGGGATGCGTGTTCGTCATGGGGACTTGCCTACTCATGCAGATTCTCTGGTCCCTCCCTCGCCCCTCTCACGCCCCTCCCTCGCCCCTCCCTCGCCCCTCCCCAGGCCACCGTGGTGTGCGTAGACAACTCCGAGGGGATGCGTGCCAGGGGGCTCCCCTATCCATCGATGTGCTCCCGTCCTTCTCTCCGTCCCTCCCTCGCCCCTCCCCAGGCTACCGTGGTGTGTAGACAACTCCGGGGGGATGCGGAATGGAGTTTACCTCAGGATGCGTGCCACAGGGGTTCCCCTATGCATGGAATGTCCCCTTCCTCCTCTCCGTCCCTCCCTCGCCCCTCCCCAGGCCACCGTGGTGTGCGTAGACAACTCCGAGTGGATGCGGAATGGCGACTACGCGCCGTCGCGCTTCCAGGCGCAATCCGACGCGATTAACCTCATCTGCGGCGCCAAGACGCAGGTGAGCAGCGCTGGAGACGTGCCGAGAAGCCGGTGAGACGCAGGTGAGACCAGGTGAGACCAGGTGAGCGACGCTGGAGAGGCGCCAAGTTGCAGGTGGGCGGTGTAGGTAAGGTCGCGATACCAGTCACTAAATAGAAGGGAAAGAGTTTAGACGGATTATTATCTATAAAAGATGCAAGGAAGTGCTCGGTTTCATCTCGTGAAAGCTTCAATTATCGCTTTCACTATCTTCTTTGCTTTGGACCCGGTGTTAAACATGATACTCCCCCCCTCCCTTCCCCCCCCTATTCCCCCTCCCCCTCCCCCCCCCCCCCCCCCCCCCTCTCCCCAGCATTCATGTATGGCAGTCGAATCCTGAGAACACCGTTGGTATTCAGTTTTGAGACGTCTCAATACTAAATCCCCCCCCCCCCTCTCCCATTCATGTGTGGCAGTCGAATCCCGAAAACACTGTTGGCATTCTGACCATGGCGGGTAAAGGCGTGCGCGTGCTCGTCACCCCCACAGCCGACCTTGGGAAGATCCTCTCCACCATGCATGGTGCGCCACTCATCCCTTTGTTCTGCATGCATGCCGTTTCAATAAGTCGCCCCCGGTTTCCCTTGTCGATGAAGGCCACGATCAAGCTGACTGGTTACAAATCAAATGGCGTCCCTTCTTCCTACTCCTCCCCGTGCATCCTCTGGTTGCTGCCAGGCCCGGACGTGGGTGGGAGGAGACACCAACCTGCTGCCAGGGGTGCAGGTGGCTCAGCTGGCTGCATATCTCTTTCTCCTTTTTTTTATCTTTCTTAATTTCCTTCTTTCGCTCTCGCCTTGTGTGATCCAACCACACTCTCTCTGGTCCCTCCCTGCCAGGTTTGGAGGTGGGCGGGGACACCAACCTGCTGTCCGGGCTGCAGGTGGCGCAGCTGGCGCTCAAGCACCGGCAGAACAAGAACCAGCGCCAGCGCATTGTCCTCTTTATCGGCAGGTGCGTTACAAGCTGGTAGGGGAGTTTGAGTCTACTAGCAGTTCGCTGAAACACCGGCAGAGCAAGAACCAGCGCCAGTGCATTGTCCTCTTCATTGGCAGGTGCGATATAAGCTGGTATGTGCCCTTGTGTCCACTTATCTGTACCCTCACTTGCACACTCCTGACCGAGCTGCTGCCCCTGCCCCTGCCCCTGACCGTGCCTCTCCCCCTGCATCTGCCCGCACCCCGCGCCAACTCCCTCCAGCCCTGCGCCTGCAGATGTGGACGCGCTGGTGAAGGCGGGAAAGAGGCTGAATAAGAGCACTGTGGCGTTGGGCATAGTGCGCTTCGGGTCGCCTCTGCTGTCCCTCCTGACCCCCACTACACGTCCCCCCCACCCCCCAGCCCTGCGCCGGTGCCTGCAGACACGGACACGCTGGTGAAGGCGGGCAAGCGGCTGAAGAAGAACAGCGTGGCGCCGGACATAGTGAGCTTCGGATTACCTCCGCTCCTCCCCAACCAACCGGACGCATACTCCCCTCCCGCCTGCTTCCCCCCCAACTCCCCAGCCCTGTGCCTGCAGACACGGACACGCTGGTGAAGGCGGGCAAGCGGCTGAAGAAGAACAACGTGGCTCTGGACATCGTGAGCTTCGGGTCGGAGGAGGAGGACGAGCAGAAGCAGGCGAAGCTGGAGGCGCTGCTAGGCGCCGTCAACAGCAACGACAACTCGCACCTCGTGCACGTGCCGCCTGGGCCCGCTGTGCTCTCGGACGTGCTCATCAGGTGAGACGCCCTGTCAGCTCTTAGTGCCTTGTAAGGTGCTTTTAAACTTGAGGGCGCTGCTGCTGATAGCTGCTTCAACAGCAGCAGAGTCAGCAGCTGTGTTCCCTTGTATGCTGTGGCTCTTCTCGTGGGGGCTATGCATCTTCTCATTTCCCCCCTCTCACCCATCCCGCCCTCCCCTCTCTCCCCCCGCTCCCCCCTTGTCACACGCAGCTCCCCTGTGTTCACAGGGGACGGGGAGGGCGGCAGTGGCTTCGCAGCAGCAGCAGCGGCGGGGGCAGCGGCAGCAGCGGCAGCAGGAGGGGGCGGGCTGGGGGGCGACTTCGACTTTGGCGTGGACCCGAGTGTGGACCCGGAGCTCGCCCTGGCGCTACGTGTATCCATGGAGGAGGAACGGGCGAGGCAGGAGGCCGCTGCCAGGAAGGCTGCTGAGCAGGAGGCTGGTGCTGGGGGTGGTGGGGGGAGTGGTGGGGAGGGGGAGGGGGGGAAGGGGGATGTGGCGATGGGGGAGGGGGAGAAGAAGGCGGACGAGGGGCGGGCCACTGCTGCGGCTGCTGCTGCTGACGTTGCCATGGTGAGCTCTGCCTGCTGCTGCTGCTGCCTGTACTGCCAAGTCCTTGCGGTTTCGCTTAACCCGTCCTTGCCTGTCACTTCTCCTACACTCTGTCACCCTTCGTCATGCCAGGACGACGAGGCAGCACTGTTGCAGCAGGCGCTAGCCATGTCCATGGCAGCAGCAGAAGCAGCAGGGGCGGGAGACGCTGCAGATGGTACGGAGCCAGACTAACCCACCCTTTTCTCCCCCCTCTCACCACCAGGACGACGAGGCAGCTCTGTTGCAGCAAGCCCTGGCCATGTCCATGGCAGCAGCAGCAGCGGGAGGGGCTGGAGATGCTGCCATGCTGGATGCTGCTGCTGGAGGGGAGGATGCTGAGCTGGCACTCGGTGAGTGGTCCGCTGCTTTTTCGTGCTTGTTTGCTTCCCCGCGCCTGTTTCCTTTTCGTCTGCCCATATGCTCTTCTTGTACGCGCCTCTCCGCCTCCTCTTCTTGCCCTCCGTTCCCATATGCCCTCCTCCTCTGCCCTTGCCAAACGCTCTTATCTTGTATTTTCCCCCTCTCCCCTTGGCTTCCCATCCCTGCGCCCCTGGGTGAACCAGCCCTGCAGCTGTCGATGCAGGAGGCAGCGGAGGAGGGAAAGAAAGAAGCAGCAGCAGCCGAAGCAGGGGCGGCAGGTGAAGCGCCAGCTGCAGCAGCAGCAGCAGCAGGCGCACCTGGGGATGTGGATATGAGCCAAGTGCTGGGCGACGCTTCCTTTGTGAACTCCATCCTCTCCTCGGTACGTCACTGCCATGTTGTCATTGATGTGTCTCCAACCCATCCCAGTTGCAGCAGCAGTGGCAGCAGCACCGGCAGCAGGAGCACCACCACCACCAACGAAACCTGGAGTCTTGGATATGAGGTACCGTAATCCCCCGTATATAACACCCGCCGAAATAGTCACTCCATGGGTGACATATGCGGGGGATAGCTTATGATATGGTACATTTTTGAGAGTATCCGCTTTTCTGAGTTTGCATTGTACATAACACCCTGCTGGTTTTTCTTGCCTTCAAACAGTATTTGGTCCTTCATTACCAAGGTTCGCTCAGCTGCAAAAAGCGAGTAGGATGAAAATCGCGTCAGCTGCCATTAGCAGTGCAAAAACGGGCAGTGGCAAAGCGAAATCGAAAGACAGCAAGTGTCGAGAGGATCTCGAGTCTCGACCGTCCATCTTGCAGTTGAACCACCTCGATCACGTCAGCGATGGTCGAGAATATCTCGACCGCTTTCCGAGGCACGGAACTGACTCTGTTCACAGCGCTCAACAGAGATTGGTCAAGAACACCTGGCACTGCTGGATCAATCTCCCGCCATTTTCTGAGGCACCGAACTGACCCTGTCAGAGTGTGCAATCTCTGTAGCAGATTCCTCATTAGCAACTGCTCCGTGAAGTTCTGGCCTCACAGTGCCTGTTACAACCCAAATTCATTTTGCATTTTACATAAGACATGGGCTCTTTTTTTTTCCAGCCTACTGTTAACACCCATTCGTTTTTTTTTGTTTGTTTTTTTTTTTGTGTTTTTTTTTTAATGATTTTTTGACAATACCTTACGGGGGAATACGGTAAGTGCTGGGCGACGCTTTCGTTGGCAAATCCATCCTCGCATTGGTAAGGTATCGTCGTTGTCAGCATGTTTAGATGCTATCCTCTGTATCCTGTCATCATCTGTTCAACATCGACAGCCCCAGGAGACGTGTAGTGTATGTATCTGGGATGTGCTGGAGCCACTCACTTCCTGATGTGCTGGAGCCACTCACTTCCTGAGGCCCCCTTGCAGCCCCCCATGCAGCTGCCACGAGTGGACGTGCTGGCAGTGTCAATTCGCTCAGTAGCGCCTGCAACTTTGCCCTCTGATGACCCCATCTCCCTCTGCTCTCTCTCTCTCTGCTCCCTCTGCTCCCTCTGCTCCCTCTGCTCCCTCTGCTCCCTCTGCTCCCTCTGCTCCCTCTGCTCCCTCTGCTCTCTCTGCTCCCTCTGCTCCCTCTGCTCTCTCTGCTCCCTCTGCTCCCTCTGCAGCTGCCAGGAGTGGACCCAAACGACCCCTCTGTGCGGGACGTGCTGGCATCACTCGCTCCCTCTCAGCCTCCCAAGGTACGCATGCTGCGGTGACTTGTCTGTGCAGACATCGTATGGTTCGTGAATTGCCGAGAAATTTTGAGCGGCCGTCCTGCTTTCGCCAATCGCGCTTCACTCCTCACCCTTCACTTATATCCAGGCTTTCTGTGCTCTCATGCCCTGTCTTGTGTTATAATTTCGGCAATGCGCATTTCTTGGTGTTTTTTCGGCGTTCGCTTGTGCTACAGGACTCAGAAGAGAAGCCTAAGGAGGACCAGTGAAAGCAACAGTAGGTAGATGCATGACAGTAGTTAAGTTGTGTGATGACTCAACTTCTTTGACATGCCCTGCCGTGGTGAAAGAAGCACCCTGCATTACTGACACCAGCCGCTTACCTGTTGGTATGTTATTCACCAAGTGTCATTCAGTGACTCTCCGTGCTGGATGCAAAATCAAGAAATCGCCGTGAGGAGTCTATTTTTGAGGTGCCTAAAAAATAGACTCCTCAGTGACTCTCTTGCCGTGCTGGAGGCACAATCAAGAAATCGCCCTCCTTCAGCACCTCACTCACATGCTGCGCAAGCGGGCAGTTTTCCCGGAGCATGCTTACAACAGATTGCATGCAGACACGACGGCTGGACAGCTGAGTCTACCAGGTATCAAGGCAATGTTGTGGAGAAAACGACTGTAAGTGCAGCGCGCAGTGCGAAAAAGGGGTGATATCCTACGTCGAACGCACACCTCTGCATCTGTGCAGGAAAGCAGGGTGGATGCCAGGGCACTGTTTTTGGGCAATCTTGAAGCAAACCTCCAAGCGTGTACCAGCACTTGAGCAGAGGAGTAGGGTAGATGTCAAGGTACTGGTAAGCGGGGATGTAGAAGTGTGTATAAGGGACCACCTGGGGTGTAGATATGTTGAGAGTGTAGCTGAGTAGATGTGAATCTACTGTTTCGGCGCGTCTCATAGCGTGTATCAGCACCGGTGCAGGGGAGCGGGGTAGATGTCAAGGTACTGGTATCGACCCGGCTGCTCTGGATCCCATGCGGGAGGTGTTGCCGAGTCCTCCTGTGACTCCTCTGTCTCTGGCTCCAGAAGGTCTGGCAGCATGTGCGGGTGCATGGAGTGCACTATCTCCCCCGCCTCCTGCTCATGCACAATGGGTACAGGGGGGGTTGGGGGAGTTGGATTAGGGCGAGTTAGAACAGTGCCTTGGGTTCCAGTGGTCTGGCAGCATGTGCGGGTGCATGGACTGCACTATCACCCCGGCCTCCAGTTCATTTCGTAGAGTAAGTTTTGCAGAGCGGAGCGGAAAAGGGGCAGAGAGGAGTCGGAGGTGTATTCCAAATGCCTCGCATGCCGCCCGCCACCCACACATTAAGGCGACTCAGAAAAGATGCAAGTAGTGATGTAACAGGCCTAGCCCAATGCAATGCAATAAGCCCAACGCGGAAAGCACAACGCAATAAGCACCCCACGGGTCCATCCATAACCAACTGGCCTCACACCCACTGGGCCGGAGATGGCCATGTGCTCCACGAGGTGCACCGTGAGTAATGAGTCTGTGAGCTGCCCCAAGGACCAGCTCCATGGGTGCAAACAACAACCCACCAGGCCCTAACCCACCAGGCCCCAGCCCACATCCTCACCCACACCCACACCCACACCCACCAGGCCGGAGATGCGGAAGTGCTCCACGAGGCGGTTGGCGAGTTTATGAGAGGCCATCTCAGGGGGTGCAAACAGTAACCCACCAGGCCCCACCCCACCCTACCAGGCCCTAACCCACCAGGCCCCAGCCCACACCCACCAGGCCGGAGATGCGGAAGTGCTCCACGAGGTGGTCGGCGAGTTTTTCCAGGATGGCTCTGTTGCGCGTCAACGCATCCATGGCCATGCGCTCCGTAAGCTCAATGTTCTGGGGGGGGATGGAGGGGAATTGGGCGGATTGGGCGGATTGGGAGGATTGGTGGGGTTTGGGGTTTATTTTTATTGCCATTTCAAGAAGTGTAGAACCAAATCATAAGTAGCCAGGTCACGTCAGATTGGTTGGAGACACGTAGAGCAAGATGCCCAAACACCCTACGCTATGCCACTCACCCACGTGACCTCCCGTGTGAAGATGTCAGACATTTCCACCGACATTGCTGCCACTTGCGTGCCGGGGCGAGACCACTGGCGGTGGGATGAAAGGGGGAGGCATAACAGAGCAGAACAGAACAAGGGGAAGGCATATTTGACTCGACTCATGGGGAGGCAGTAGGATGAAAGGGGGAGGCAGAACAGAACATGGGGCGACAGGAAGACATATTTGACTCGTCTCATGGGCCGGTCACGTCCTCGTGGGGCAAAGCAGTGTAGCAGGGATGGAAGAGGCTGCAAGCAACAGTTGGAATGACGAGCACCGACAAGCAGCAGTTCAACTTTGAGGGCGATGGTATGTTCCTCCATGATGGGGTGCACGGTGATGGGCATGCGGCTCAAGGAAATCCAACACACGTATCAGCACAGTGTAAAATAACATACGGAGGATGGGATGAGCTCCACTTCGTCAGGGAAGCCCGGTGGCTCCATGATGGGGTGCATGGTGATGGGCATGAGGCCGAAACGTGGGTTTGCATGGCTGCTCGCGATCTCCCGCGCTATCTGGTGCACATGGGGAAGATGGGAATATGATCAGTCGAGAACAGTGGTAGAAAGGCAAGATGACAAGGAGGGGTGTGGAGGGTTGGGCGGGATCGAGAGAGGAAAAATGGAGCGTGGGAGGGAGAAAAACAGCCAGCAAGGCGGACAATAATCCTGTAGTATTTTGACTGACCCTTGAGCGCTGCATGGGGTCGTCCTGCCCGTTGTCCGTCACATGGTCGTCGCCGAACACGAGGCGCTCAGCGCACATGGGGATGCGCGGGAGCACCACCCTCTGCATGCGGAGGGCCTAACTTAAGGGACAATACATATCTCACCCTTGAGAGCTTCATCATCAGGTCGTCCTGCCCGTTGTCCGCGACATGGCCGCTGCCTTCTGACTGAAAAAACCGGGCTAGCCCCACCGACAAACAGACTAACTCCAACCAAAGGCTGTCGTGCTCTGACTGACCCTTGAGAGCTTCACCAGGTCGTCCTGCCCGTTGTCCGTCACATGGTCATCATCCCCTGGATAGCCTGTCGTATTCTAATAGCCTGTCATCTCCAAAGGCTGTCGTGCTCTGACTGACCCTTGAGAGCTTCATCAGGTCGTCCTGCCCGTTGTCCGTCACATGGTCGTCGCCAAAGACAAGGCGCTCAGCGCACATGCCGCCATGCGCCACCACCATCTGCATGTGCAGGTAGCCGATGCTTGTGCTGCCCTTGAGCAGCATCTCCTGCCGCGGGTAGAACACCGATAGTGCCCGCTCCTGGGAACAAGGGTGGGGGGGGGGGGGGGGAGGAAGAGAGGGGAAGCCTTGATACAGAGGTACCACCATCTGCATGAGCAGATACCCGATGCTCATGCTGCCCGTGAGCAGCATGTCCTGCCATGGGTAGAACACTGACAGTGCCTCCGCTCCTGACGTGAAAACAATGGGTGGGAGGGAGAGAGCAACAAGAGGAGATCCATTGCAGCAGACGCAACACCATCCGCACGTGCTTCTGAGAATTCTCAAAAACACTGAGCTGTGAATGAACCTGTAGTGGCCTTTCCTAACTCAAGACGTGAGAGCATACCAGAGAGGCAGAAATTGCACCTGACCACCTGAGATACCACCAGCACACGTGTGATTCCACCTGAGATACCACCAGCTCACGTGTGATTCCACCTGAGATTCCACCTGAGCACCTGACAGCTCACCTGGCCGCCCGGGAGGATGTGGGTGAAGGCGTGCCAGTCGAAGGCGGGGAAGAGGTGCGACAGCAGGATGTGCCCCGCCTCGTGCACCGCCAGCACTCGCCGCACCTCCGCTGGGACCTGCACACGGCCCATGGCACGGAAGGGTGGACGGGAATGGGAGGGGATGCCATGGGATGGGGTGCCATGGGATGGGGTGCCATGGGATGGGGTGCCATGGGATGGGGTGCCATGGGATGGGTTGCGATGGGGGTAGGATGGGAGGGGAAGGGAGGGTAGGGGAGGGTAGGGAAGGGGAGGGGAGGGGAGGGGATGGTAGTGGAGGGGAGGGGAGGGCCTATTAACAGGACACATTCTAAGTTGTAACACCCCCTCACCTTGGCGAAGAGCCGCTGCTGCTCGTCGTCTGTCATGGAGATCCCGAGGCTCTCGAAGAGCTGCTTGTCCAGCGCCGCCACCACATCGCCCTGCTCGATCACCGCATGGCCGCGCCGCACCGCCATGATGCTCGCCTCGTTCACCAGGTTGCGGATGTCCGCTCCTGAGAAGCCGATGGTGCGGAAGGCCACCTGCGGATGGGATGGGATGGGATGGTGGGGGCGGGCGGGAGGAGGGTTAGTGCCTGCTCGATCACCGCATGGCCGCACGGCACCGCCACGATGCCCGCCTCAATCACTTGCGGATATCTTCTGTTGGTATGGGTGAGGAGAGGGGTAGGGTGAGTTGGAGGGTTGGGAGGACCAAGCGAGGTGATAAGGGCCGCACCGCCATGACCCCGGTGTCATTCACCAGGCTGCGGGTAACTGCTCCTGAGAGGCCTTCGTGCAAATTTTCTTACACACCTTGGAGAAGTCAACAGATGGCGCGAGCAGTCTGTTTCTGGAGTGCACGCCAAAGATGGCGATGCGCTGCTCCTCGTTGGGCAGCCCCACGTGGATCATGTGCCTTGCTCTTTCTCCCCGGCAGACAGCTCACCTTGGAGAAGTCCACGGAAGGCGCGAGCAGTCTGTTTCTGGAGTGAACCCCGAAGATGGCGATGCGCTGCTCCTCGCTCGGCAGCCCCACGTGGATCTCGCGGTCGATGCGCCCCGCTTTGGTGAGGCCCTCGTCCAGCTCGTCTGGTCGGTTGGTGGCTGCGATGAGGATGACGGCCTGGCGCAGCGAGAAGCGGTCCACGTCCGTGTGCTCCACCCTGGGAGGGGGGAGGGGGTGCGTGGAGCGAGGGGAGGGGAAGGAGGTGTGTGCGTGAGGCGCCCTGGCGCAGCGAGAAGCGGTCCATGTCCGTGTGCTCCACCCTGGGGGGGGGAGGGGAGGGAGGGTCAGTGAGGAGAGAGGGAGGTGTGTGAGTCCCACACATGCGGTGCTTTGGTGAGCCCCTCGTCCACCTCGTCGGGGCGGTTGGTGGCCGCGATCAGAATGACTGCCTGGCGCAGAGAGAAGCGGTCCACGTCCGTGTGCTCCACCCTGATTGGTCGGTGGATGTGGAAGGGGACCAAGGCTGGGGAGCGAAGAGAGCGAAGGGATGCAGGCATCGTTCTCAATGGACCCCCTTTCATTCACTCACCCACCCATCCCCCTCACTCCCTCCCCACCCCCCTCACTCCCTCCCCACCCTCCTCACTCCCTCCCCACCCTCCTCACTCCCTCCCCACCCTCCTCACTCCCTCCCCACCCCCCTCACTCCCTCCCCACCCTCCTCACTCCCTCCCCACCCTCCTCACTCCCTCCCCACCCTCCTCACTCCCTCCCCACCCTCCTCACTCCCTCCCCACCCTCCTCACTCCCTCCCCACCCTCCTCACTCCCTCCCCACCCCCCTCACTCCCTCCCCACCCTCCTCACTCCCTCCCCACCCCCCTCACTCCCTCCCCACCCTCCTCACTCCCTCCCCACCCTCCTCACTCCCTCCCCACCCTCCTCACTCCCTCCCCACCCTCCTCACTCCCTCCCCACCCTCCTCACTCCCTCCCCCCCCCCCTCACTCCCCCCCACCCTCCTCACTCCCTCCCCACCCTCCTCACTCCCTCCCCACCCTCCTCACTCCCTCCCCACCCTCCTCACTCCCTCCCCACCCTCCTCACTCCCTCCCCACCCCCTCACTCCCTCCCCACCCTCCTCACTCCCTCCCCACCCCCCTCACTCCCTCCCCACCCTCCTCACTCCCTCCCCACCCTCCTCACTCCCTCCCCACCCTCCTCACTCCCTCCCCACCCTCCTCACTCCCTCCCCACCCCCCTGACTCCCTCCCCACCCTCCTCACTCCCTCCCCACCCCCTCACTCCCTCCCCACCCTCCTCACTCCCTCCCCACCCTCCTCACTCCCTCCCCACCCTCCTCACTCCCTCCCCACCTTCCTCACTCCCTCCCCACCCCCCTCACTCCCTCCCCACCCTCCTCACTCCCTCCCCACCCCCCTCACTCCCTCCCCACCCTCCTCACTCCCTCCCCACCCTCCTCACTCCCTCCCCACCCTCCTCACTCCCTCCCCACCCTCCTCACTCCCTCCCCACCCCCCTCACTCCCTCCCCACCCTCCTCACTCCCTCCCCACCCTCCTCACTCCCTCCCCACCCCCCTCACTCCCTCCCCACCCTCCTCACTCCCTCCCCACCCTCCTCACTCCCTCCCCACTTTCCCTACTCACTCACTCCCCCCACCACCACTCACTCGCCGTCCAGCTCCGCCAGGAACTCCTCGTACACGTCATGCCTCTCAGGGTCCTTAACCCTCCTTTGGCTGCAATTCGCTCATTCCCATCACCTTACATCCCAATCCGCACACTGAATCCCCCCCCCTCCCCCCCACTCACTCGCCGTCCAGCTCCGCCAGGAACTCCTCGTACACGTCATGCCTCTCAGGGTCCTTAACCCTCCTTTGGCTGCAATTCGCTCATTCCCATCACCTTACATCCCAATCCGCACACTGAATCCCCCCCCCTCCCCCCCCACTCACTCGCCGTCCAGCTCCGCCAGGAACTCTTCGTACACGTCGCGCCTCTCGGGGTCCTTGAGCACGCTCTTGCCGGCCAGCGCATCAATCTCGTCCACAAACAGGAACGACGGCGCCTGGGAGGATGAACGAGGGGGGACGAGGGGATGTATGTAAGTGTGCCCCGCCACATCTCAAGGCGCCTCTCCGGGTCCTTGAGCACGCTCTTGCCTGCCAGTGCGTCGATCTCGAGAAACGACGGCGCCTGGGGGGTTGGTAGGAGGGGGGAGGGGGGCACAAGGGGTGGGGTGTGGCACATACACGAGAGGGAGCAGACACATACCAGTAGAGAGCTTGACACCAAGGACAATGGCTTTTCCCCTCCCCCCACTCTCGCTCCCCCTCCCCCCTTCCCCTTCCCCTTCCGCTTCCCCTTTCCCTTCCCTCCCTCTCTTTACTCACATTGGCCCGCGCCGTGAAGAAGATGTTGAGCACCTTATCCAGCCCCGACTCCGACGTCGAGTCTACGAACTCAGCTCTATACGTCAACACAAAGGCACAAAGGCAGCTCTAACTCGCCCATCTCCCCCCACTCACGTTAGCTCGCGCCGTGAAGAAGATGTTGAACACCTTATCCAGCCCCGACTCTGACGTCGAGTCAACAAACTCCGCCCCGGACGTGAAGACAAATGGCAGCCCACACTCTCGCGCGATGGAGCGAGCCAAAAGGGTCTTGCCGGTGCCAGGAGGCCCACTGATAAGGATGCCCTGGGGGGGAGATCAAGTGGGAATGCGTGACAGGAGAGGCGGAGGTTGGAGAGGGGAGGATGGGGAGGGAGGATGCGGAGGGGGTGGGGAGGTTAACAGGAATTTGGAACCGGTGGGTGGTTTGGGAGGGGGTGGCGGTCACTTTGGGCAGCATTGAAGTCAACAGGTAATCACCAGGTGGAGAAGTTATGTTCGACCTTGAGCACTCACTCTGGGCAGCTTGATGCCCAGCGAGTGGTAGCGCATGGGGCCCCGCATGTACGTCAGCACCTCCCAGATGGCACCTCCCAGATGGCACCTCCCAAATGGCACCTCCCAGATGGCACCTCCCAGATGGCACCTCCCAGATGGCACCTCCCCATACCCATGCCCCACAAGGTGACGAACCCTGGGCAGCTTGATGCCCTGCGAGTGGTAGCGCATGGGGTCGCGCATGTACGTCATCACCTCCTCCAGCACCTCCCAGATGTCGTCCGCCATCACCACGTCGTCGTATGCACTGCGCCTGCCCTCCTTGTGCACGTCCTCGGGCTTCAGAACGGAGGGGAAGGGAGGGGAGGGAGGGGAGGGAGGGGAGGGAGGGACAGAATCGAAGGTGCTCTGAGTTGTATTTTGTGTCGATTGAAACATCACCACGCCATCTCATGTGCTGCGCTACTGCTCCCGGTGCACGTCCCGGGGAGTATTTTGAGTCGACTCAAAATACAACGGTGCACGTCCCCAGGAGAGAATACAGGCAGGAAGGAGAGAGAATTCAAAGGAAAGCATGTGGCTGAATTAGAAAAGGCTACACACAGTAGCAGCAGCAGTGATATGACCATATAGGCAGTGATATGACCATTTAGGCGGAATGTATATTTTTCATCAACCCGCCCTTTGAACGCCGCCTGTGCCACCCCTATGCCACCCCATAGTCGTATTGCCACTATTCCCCTTTGGAGCAGCAGCTGCGACCTGTCCAGATGGTACCTGCCAGCAGCAGCTGCGATCTATCCATGTAGACGTAGTCATGGATCTTCTCATCCATGCGGTTCTTGAACGCCTTCTGTGCTGCAGATACCACCTGCCCCAGGCATCACCCAGGTGTGCAACTCACCAGCAGCAGCTGCGACCGGTCCATGTAGACGTAGTCCTGAATCTCCTCATTCACCTGCCCCTTTTGGGTGTACAACACGTATCACCTGCCCCAGGCACCACCCAACCCAGCCTACCAGCAGCAGCTGCGACCGGTCCATGTAGACGTAGTCGTGGATCTTCTCATCCACGCGGTTCTTGAACGCCGTCTGTGCCGCCCCTATGCCGCCCAGCAGCACCAGCGACGGCAGCAGCGCCGCCACCCCCCTTAGGAAGAAAAGGCGTGAGCGAGGCAGCAGGTCGACCGTCACTCCCTTCACCAGCAGTGAGGGGTAGAGGAAGGGGTCGATTGGGATATCCACCTGATAGGGTCACAGTTTAGGGGTGTGGCGTTTAGGAATAAAAGACTCAGGCCTACAATCCACCTCGCAGGAAGAAGAGGCACGAGCGAGGGAGCAATGAAGGGCCTACAATCCACGTGACCCCCTTGATGAGCAATGAAGGGTAGAGGAAGGGACCTATGAGGATGGCCACCATGGGTTTAGGGTGCAGCCAGCGTGCACACATCAGGGTTCAGGGGTCAGGAGGAGTCTGGCTGGTTAAGGGGCTTGAGCCACGCCTGGAGACCGAGGCCGCTCACAAGGAGGCAGCAGGTCGACCGTGACCCCCTTGACCAGAGGAGACGAATAGAGGAAGGGGTCAAAGGAGATGTCCACCAGATAGGGTCAGGGTTTAAGGTTGAGGGAGAAGGAAATTAGGGTCATTCAGACTAACATGGTCCTTGTGTCTACCCGAGCAGTTAACACCCTCATAGCGCTCACCCCCTCACCTACCACTCCTCACCTACCACTCCTCACCTACCACTCCTCACCTACCACTCCTCACCTACCACTCCTCACCTACCACTCCTCACCTACCACTCCTCACCTGCCACTCCTCACCTGCCACTCCTCACCTACCACTCCTCACCTACCACTCCTCACTCACCTACCACTCCTCACCTACCACTCCTCACCTACCACTCCTCACCTACCACTCCTCACCTACCACTCCTCACCTACCACTCCTCACCTACCACTCCTCACCTACCACTCCTCACCTACCACTCCTCACCTACCACTCCTCACCTACCACTCCTCACCTACCACTCCTCACCTACCACTCCTCACCTACCACTCCTCACCTGCCACTCCTCACCTACCACTCACCTACCACTCCTCACCTGCCACTCCTCACCTGCCACTCCTCACCTACCACTCCTCACCTACCACTCCTCACCTACCACTCCTCACCTACCACTCCTCACCTACCACTCCTCACCTTGTATTCAGCAGGAAACCCCTCCTTCATCGTGACATAGAGTCTCCTCATATCTGCTGTAAAGACTGCTGCCTCCACCTCGTTGGTCTGTATCTTGCGCAGCAGCCACACGTACGGCATGGCGGGCCGGTGCTTCCACCACCGCCGCTGCAGCCACACCGCCGGGCTCTCCTCCTCGCCCTCCCCCCGTGCCCGCCTTGCCATCTCCTCCTCCTGCTGCGCCTGGATCAGATCCCAGTCGTAAACGTACTCGTACCTGGTGGGGGAATAGGGATAAGTCATAGGGGAAAAGGTGCAGACTTAGGTCGGCGCCCCAAACTTATCTCATCTCCTCCTGCTGCTGCGCTAGGATCAGATCCCAGTCGTACACGTACTCGTAGCTGGTGAATGCGGGAGGGTAGCGAGGAAGGAGTAGGCAAGTGGGCATGGGTGGACATAATCGTAGCTGGCGGAGGAGGGGGTGGGTTGAGGAGGAGAGAGTGGCAGAGGGGAGAGGGGGTCTTGAGGAGCTTCGTCAAAAATTCTCCTGCTGCGTTGGGACTGAATCAGATCCCACCCTCCCATCTCACTTCTCATGTCATGTGCACATACTCGTGAGGCTGGTAGAGAGCAATGCAATGCAATGCAATGCAATACAATGCAATGCAATGCAATGCAATACAATGCAATGCATGCAATGCAATGCCTCCCATCCCATCCCACTGCCCCTTAATACATCTGATGGGCTCAATCAATCAATCGTCTCATGCAGTGGCCCTTACCGGCTAACAGGCTCGTCAATCCGATCCTTTATGTCCCCCCTCCACCACCGCCCCATGGCGCTATGTGCACCATACCATCACCCCATCATCGTCGTGCAACACAAGGCTTCAGTGATTCAATCCACCCCATCCCCATCACATGGCGCCCTTGTGCTTCTCACCGGCTGCCGGGCTCCTCAATGAGGTCCTTGATGTCGCCCTCCACCACTGCCTCCTCCCACCGCTGCAACCGATCCCTCCAACTGCTGCTGCTGCTGCTGCTGCCGGTGCTGGTGCTGGTGGTGCCACTGCCAGGTGGCAGCAGCCCAGTGGCCGTTGACCCTGTTGACCCTTCCAGGAGGTTCTTATCCTGCCATGCCGTCTCGCCCACGAACGAGGGGTCCTTCACCCACCGCCCCTCCTGGTCCATCTTCCACTTCACCACCGACAGCCCTGGGGGAGCCTGTGCCCGCCACCGCTGCTCCCTCACCCTGCAGATTAGCGAAAAAGAGTGGGGGGGGAGGGGGGGAAAGGGTAGGCGGGGATGTTTTGAGAGGAGAGAGAGAAAGGGCACCCACCGCCCCTCCCGGTCCATCTTCCACCTCACCACTGACAGCCCGGGGGGAGCCTGCGCCCGCCACCGCTGCTCCCTCACCGTGAAATTCAGCAAGGAAAACAGAGCGGCGGGGAGGGGGGGAAGGGGGAAGGGGGAAGGGGGGAAGGGGGATGATTCTGATAAGAAAGAAAACGCACCCACCTCCGCTCGTGCACCCTGAGAATCAGCAAGAAAGGCAGAGCGGTGTGTGGGGGATGGGGGGGGGAGGGGAGTTATTAGAAGAGAGGAAAGAAAACCTTCACACACTCTATCCCTCCCGCTCCATCTTCCACTGCTCCCCCACCCTGAAGAATGCGGGAGAAATGGAGACTGTGGGGTTGATGGGATGGGAATGAGAGGGGTTGGGTTCTGGGATGGCATACTCCAAGAACTGCTCCATATCTTCTCCCACCCATCCCCCAGCCCCCGTGCCCCCCTCCCTCCCCCCCTTCTCCCCCCAGGCACTCACTCACAGGCGGATGTTCCTCAGGGGTGGGTTCCGGGATGGAAGATCAGCTTCTTGCACCCATTCCCCCCTATCCCCCCCGCTCCCGCTCCTTTGGCACTCACAGACGGATGCTTTCTGGTGAGGGTCCGGAGATGGTGTGGCCCAAGAACTGCTCCACATCTCCTTGCGCCTATCCCTCCCCCTACCCCCCCCCCTTGGGCACTCACAGGCGGATGTTCTCCGGGGTGGGTTCTGGGATGGCGTGCTCCAAGAACTGCTCCACAGTCGCCGGCCGGCTCGCCAGACTGCCAGCTACAGAGCGACCTGCCGACCGGCAGAAGGCGACTGTAGCAGCGAGGTAGAGCGCCGCTACAACCCACCTGAGTGCATCCCAGGACCGAGGGTCCTGTTTGGGGGAGGGGTGAGGGGAATGTTATCAGGAGGCCCAGACGGCAGCTGTAGCACCAAGGTACAGCGCTGCTACAACCCACCGCAGCACCGGCCAGGATTGGGGGCTCTGTAAGATATTTGGTGCGCACGGGGGAGAGGGGGACAGGGAGAGTGAAGGGGGGGGGGGACAGGGGAGAGAGGGGAATGGGACAGGGAGAGGGGGGGAGAAGAGTGGGGGAGTCTTGGAGGTGGAGGGGAGATTGAGGAAACGGCTCATGGAGGCGGGAAGCATGGGGCGATATTATATTTTTTGAACGGGCGTGAGTGCAACGGGAAAACCCAGAACCCTGACTCCCCGCTGCCTACATTCCTGTCGCCTGATGCCCCGCCACGCCCAGCCTACTAGCCCCGTTGCTTTGTGCTTCTCTTAAATCCGTCCTTGCCACGTCACCACCCACCTTCCATTGGTCCACGTGGTGCCATCGCTTCGCTGCCAGCAGCCTTGGAAGGCCGCGCCGCTTTACTGCCGCTGCCTGCTCCCGGGCAGACCCGAAAATATTATCAACTGCCCCGATCACAGCCGCCCGGATCGCTGCGAACATAACCTGCGCGTCTCGGACATCCGTTCTAAACTCCTCCTTAATCTCCTCCACCACCCCATCCAGAGATTTCGCTTTTAAGAAGTTCGCTCCAGCTCCTGAGCTCGCATTATTATTGGCGTCTGCCGGTGCTTCTCCGCGATCGCCGGCGCTTTTTCCGCCGGATTGAGCGGCCCGGCAAGGGGACCCTAACGGCCGTGAAAACCGGAGAAGGGAGGGTCGGGAGCCGCTAAAATGCGGGGAGAGACGAGTGGTGAACGACGAGGATAAGGGGACACGTGGCCGATGACACGTAGGCGCATGGCCACGTGGCAAGAGGTGAGGTGTCGACTTCGCAGCAAGAGCACTGCTCCCCACTAATGTCGGCATAGTCGCTATGTCAACGGGTTGCGATATCTGAGGGCCCGGGAGAACAGAGCAAGATCGTGCGGTCAGCGCAAGCGGCACAGGCAAGGCCCTACGGCTCTCCTGATAACGTCACGGCACGATGTCGGTAAGACATCCGTGCGGCTCGGCGCGCCGTACGGTTCTCTCAATGATAACCCACTGGTCAGTCAGTTCGCCTTGAAGGGGAGATTATGACGAGGAGTCGGCTGCAGCACTGGGACAGAGGGATTACCAGAGAAAGTTCGCCAAAGTAGACGCGTTATTATTTTCTACACAGATACCGTAATTGTCTTCACAATTGTAAAAATTCATATTCCAAACCAATATTCACTTTGACATAGCCACTATGTTTGACGGTACTTTTCCTTCTCTTGAACACATAATTGGGCCTTCTTGTCGCCTCCATGCGTCTCTAAACATCTTCATATGCAATATCTGCACACACCAGTAGGAAGAAAGGGTGAGAACTCATATAAGCCAAGCAAATTGCTCTCTCGTCCTTACCTGCATCAGTGTATCCACTGCATCATCCCCCTCCATGCCTTCCAAATCCGCCACCCACTCCCCGACCTCCTTCCCCTGGGCTCTCTGCCGCCCCGCCTCTAGCAGCACGGCTGCCCGGTAGAACCACCGCATCCAGACACGGCTCGCCGCCCGCTGCATTGCACGCACTTGGTCGTCTGTGAAGGACTGGAGAATGGTGACGAGGTTGGGGATGTGGGCCTCTGCCACGCGCACTGTGAACGACGGGTAGTCGAGGAAATTCTCAAATGGCAGCTCTATGCCGTCCTGCGTGCCATGCCATGCAATACCCATGCCATACCCATGCGAGACCCATGCCATGGCATTAGGAGGAAGGAAGGGATGTGGGACTGGTTATTCTGAACCCGGACGCAGAAGAGCTGATAGGCGCAGAAGAGCTGATTGGCGCATTCTTTCACCAGAAGAGCTGATTTGAGCTGTGGGACTGGTTATTCTTTCACTCGCGCGAATGAAATGCAGAAGACGTGCAGAGCTGGACCAGGGGATGCAGCCACGCACCTGGACAACGAGGATGCAGCCAGCCATGCACCTGGACAACAGCGAGGATGCAGCCAGCCACGCACCTGGACAACAGCGAGGATGCAGCCAGCCACGCACCTGGACAACAGCGAGGATGCAGCCAGCCATGCACCTGGACGATGACGGGGATGCAGCCGTGCAGCAGGCTGTCCTCCATGCGCGCACTGAAGCCATCGCCTGGGAGCACCCCGCAGAAGCGAGACTGCGACAGCTGCGCTTGGGGGGGGGGCGGGAGGGATGGGCGGGAGGGGGGAGTGGGGTGGGGGAGAGAAGATGACGTGAGGGAGAGTGGGCAGCATGGGAATGGAGGGCGAGTAGGGGGTGGAGAAGGGGCGAGAATAGAGTGAAAGGCGTGGAGAAGGGGCGAGAATAGAGTGAAAGGGGTGGAGAAGGGGCGAGAATAGAGTGAAAGGGGTGGAGAAGGGGCGAGAATAGAGTGAAAGGGGTGGAGAAGGGGCGAGAATAGAGTGAAAGGGGTGGAGAAGGGGCGAGAATAGAGTGAAAGGGGTGGAGAAGGGGCGAGAATAGAGTGAAAGGGGTGGAGAAGGGGCGAGAATAGAGTGAAAGGCGTGGAGAAGGGGCGAGAATAGAGTGAAAGGGGTGGAGAAGGGGCGAGAATAGAGTGAAAGGGGTGGAGAAGGGGCGAGAATAGAGTGAAAGGCGTGGAGAAGGGGCGAGAATAGAGTGAAAGGGGTGGAGAAGGGGCGAGAATAGAGTGAAAGGGGTGGAGAAGGCTGGATACAGTAATGAAACTGCACTGAGAACAGTGGTATGACTCAACTGATTTTTGAGTCAACTCAAAAATCGACTCATTACACACGAAGGCTGGATACAGTAATGGAGCTGAACTGAACTGAGAACAGTGGTATGACGGCAAACAGGGATGGCTGACAGATCAATCACCCATCCGTCCTGCTCATTCTCCCTTGGCAAACTCTGCCCCTCACTTGCACCCCATAGTCTAAGATGGGTCCGGGCTGCAGCAGCACATCCGGCTGTGCCAGCAGCCCCATGTGACCGTGCCTGTTGCAGCATGCAACACCCTGATAACTCCCTGCACTCGCCGCACCTGGACTGCACCACATCCGGCTGCACCGCATTGTCAAATTTGGGTCCGGGCTGCAGCACCACATCCGGCTGTGCCAGCAGCCCCACGAGACCAACACACACAACACCACACTGGACTGCCATCTGAGCCATTCCCACCCACTTCCACCACATACCACCCACCTGCACCGCATAGTCGTAGATGGGTCCAGGCTGCACCACCACATCGGGCTGTGCCAGCAGCCCCACCTGCCCGTGCCTGTTGGGCTCCGACGCAAAGTACAGCGCCACTCGCTGCCGGATGCCCATGCTGTAGCTGCAAAGGGCGCGTGGGGATGTGGGGGGAGGGGCGAAATCGGGGGGGGGGGGGGGGGGAATGGAAGGGGGGAGATGGGGGGGTGGGCACTGAGAAGTCCCTGAGGCAAAGTACAGCGCCACTTGCTGCCGGATGCCCATGCTGTAGCTGGTGGGGGGGGGGGTTGGGGGACGGGGGACGGGGAAAGAGAGGGGGGGAAGAGGAAGGGTGGGTGAGCTGAGCTGAGCTGAGCTGAGCTGAGGATAGTACTGTGCAACTCGCAGCTGGATGCCCATGCTGTAGCTGGTGGGGGGATGTGTGGGGGAGGGGGGTCGAGGGGGGGGGAGACGAAGTGTGGGTGGGCACAGTAAGACTCGGAGGCAAAAGCATGCAGTAGGGTGTGTTTGGATGTGGGGGGTGGGGGGAAATGGGAGGGGATGGGGGATGAGGGAGACTTCTCAGAGTAGTGAGAAGACTCTGTGCCAAAGTACAGTGCCACTCGCTGCCCATGCTGTAGCTGGTGGGGGGTGTGGGGGGGATTGGGGAGGGATAAGGAAGATATTCGGAGGGGGAACCCAAAGGCTCAGATATAAACACCTTCTCTCTCATTCTCCTCTCACTTGCCTTCCAGCCTCCCCTCACTCCCTCACTCTCCTCAGATTCACTCAGTTTCTGCCCGTTTGAACACCACTTAGGTGCCATAGGTCTTTACGTGGCAGTTTAGAAACGCTCAAGTACAACGAACGTAGAGCTTGCTTAAAAAACCTTAGTGAAAAATTTGATGGTAACTGGTTTCGGCTCGAGAGCCTTCTTCAGACCACAAAGAAATAAGCAAACTGGCTAGCCTATAAATACCACCTCGAGGACTCCTCGCGAGGCATTCCTCTGCGGGGTCTCGACGATGGCAAGGGAAAGAGAGATAAACAAACAGTACAAATATACTGTAGTCTAACACTTATGAGCAGAAATAAGAAAATTTCCAGCTCTCTTCGGCCGCATCCAAGCGAGAATGGTTCTTCTTGAAGCGAAAGTTCCGTGTGACATTGTAACGAGATGACTTTTGAGTCGACTCAAAATGTTCCCCAAGCGCGAACGGTCAACCAGAGGGTTGAGAAGAAGTTTCAGCATCACGGGGCCACGGTTCGCAGAAGATTGAAATGAAGAGGCGCGTCGAAGAAGTTCCCCACGGTTAGCAAACGAAACCGACTTAAACACCGGCAGTAGAAACTTTTCCGGGTACCCACGCGCTCTAAGACGAGCAAAGAAAAGTGCACGGGAATTGAAGAATTCAGCTCGTGAAGAGGAGCGCAAAAGAAACCTTTGCAGCTCACTCCGGATAAAACCCAGCTTCGTAGACCGAGTATGATAGGACTTAAACGGAAGGTAAAGGTACCGATTCATCGGTTTCTGAAACAGCTTCATGTCCAAAATGCCAGAATCTTAAAACCTGTTTCCCTTAAACACCGTAAGATCCAGAAAATCCATAGAAGTTTCTGAAATCACCCAGGTCAGCCGGATTGAAGGATGAAGGGTGTCGAAACGTTGCTTCATGCAGTTGAATTCCTCCCTCGTTCCTTCCCACAAAATCAACCATCATCAATGAAACGAAGGTGAAGAGCGGGAGGGAATTTGAGCGAAGCGTGCAGTTGAAGGTCCAGAAAGCTCAGGAACAGGACTGCGAAACAAATTGCAACGGACGTCCCCATGGCCGTTCCTTAAATTTGTCGGAAAAACCGGCAGTTAAACGAGACATGGCTGTTGAACATAACCCAGTGAAGTAGACGAATAATGAGTGGAGCCAAAGGATGTCGTTCTTTATTAAGAAAGTAAGCGACTGCATCAATGCCATCCCAGGGTGGAATTGAAGGGTAGAGTGATTCCACGTCATACGATGCTAGGAGAAGTTTTTTTGGAAAAACCACGCTGCTCCAGTTGAAGAATAAGAATCTGGGAGTCTTTAACATATGTAGACTACTTCAGAACAATAGGCCTGAGGACTGAGTAAAGCCAACGAGAGACGTTAGTGGTGATCCAGGAGTGCGAGGCTGCGATCGGCCCGCCAGCAGGGACTTTTTTATGAATCTTCAAGAGCACGTAGAAGGCAGGAACCTTCCATCCATTAGTCGTCTTCGTGAAGAAAGAATCCCAGATTCTGGCTGGTGGAAGCGGGTGAAAATCCTCGCGAATTCCATGTAGATCTCTAAGAATATTTTCAATTGGGACATAAGATAACTCCTTGTAGACTTGGCCGTTATGTAGGAGTTCGAAGCATTTAGCTTGATAAAGCTCCCTGCTCATAACGGTCAGACCGAGGTTCTTGTCTGCCGATTTAAAAATGAGATCTGGATTCCTTGCGAGACGACGAAGCGTAGATATGACATTTGTCGATTTCCGGGTGAGTGACGAAAAGTCCTGTTCAACGACTTTTTTTATAGCTGCATCCTTAAAAATGGCCAAAGCCGTCTCGATTTCCAAAGAGGCTGGCGGCGGATTCCAGTTGGTTCGTTTGGGTAACTTGTACCCTGAACGGTCATAAAAAGAGTCAGCTCCATTAAACAGGTACATCGTACGAACACTGCGAAAGAAAGTCGTTAATTCAGCTTCGAAGCTCTGGATGCTGCGGATGACAGGTACGGGTATGTACTTCAGTCCTAAACTAAGCAGATTCAGCTCGCGACGTGAGAAGACATGGTTACTGTAGTTGTGGATCCCGCGGTTGGTGACTCGACACTGCCGTTGGTACTCCGTCTGTCGCCCGAAGAGTATCAATGCATACGCATGCACATCATCAACTAGCGTCGAGCAGTTTTTCCGCGGTCTCCACCTCCCCCATTTTTTGCGGCATGACTGCCACGATTGCCAAGGGTGCGCTGCGAAGTCTTCGTGTAAGACTTTCTCACCGTCTTCTCAGCATGCTTATCAAGAGAAATCTGCTTCTTTTTTTACGTCGGCTTCGGCTTCTTGCCATTACGCGTGCCAGTCCTCTTGGACTTGAGATCAACAACATGGCTCTTCTTGATAGAAACCCCATTCTTGCACTTCGGAGTATTCTTCTTCTTGGCACCTCGCTGGCTCTTGTCGTTGCTAGCAGTGGCCGGTTTAGAACTTTGGTGCAAAATCTTCGCCACTTCCTGGCGGGTAATCTCGCGAACGGAAGTATCCACCGGGAGGGTTTCAGCTTCAGTAATCGCAGCTACCTTCTTTGCGTCAAGTTCCTCCTTTTTCTGCTTCAGCACTGTTTCAGCCATATTAGTGTCCAAGTAGAACATTGAAATCGAATTCTGGTACTCCAAAATCACGCGACTCTTGAAAAAATCCAAGTTGTCGAAAAGCTTAGGATGCTTGATTCCAGGGTCCGACTTCTTGTTAAGATTGATAAAATGGTCGAGGTTGTTCTGTAGCGACTGAAGGACAGTAGTAGCCTCGCCATAAGCTTGGTCAGCCTTCTTCTTCTTCATCGCGATCAAAATTTCCAGAGCATTCTGACAATACTTCAATCGAGCGGCTTCGAGGTCCTTATCGGCTTCGAGGCGAAGATCTTCGGTATTACAGACAAAAGTGAACGGCTTGATCCGAATAGAATGCGGAATGATGCCGTTCTTCTTCTGATCCACCATGAAGGCGTGCTGCTGCATCAGGGTCCGATACTTGAGAAAGAACTTCTTAAAGTTCGGAAACAACCTGATTCTTAAAAATGTTAAACTGAGCAGGAGTCGCCTGTTTGTTGAGAAAATCATCGTTAAAAGCACCAAGAAAATCCAAGGTGTCCGACAAAAAAGTGTCGCGAGGAATAGGAATATCCTCGAATCCTTGAACTGCTTCCTGCCGGGGAACCGAACTGGAGCTAGGCAAAGCCATGGCCACAGGAATAACCCCGGGAGCGTCGATTGTCGTAGCAAGAGTAGCCTCGGAAAAAGCTCGAGCACGCTTCTTGTTATGACGGGAAGCGGAAGGAGAAGTGGGTATCTCCTCCTCTGAGACGACCACCTCTTTATCCCTGCGAGTAGCCTGCCTGAAATTAGCAATGCGCTGTGAATTTCTTGTAGGCCTCGGGGGTGTCGGAGCGCGGTCAGTCTTGGTGCTTGTTGGTGTTGTTTTGGTAGCGTTGAATTTGTAGTTGGCCATCGTAGGATCGAGAGAAAGTTCGATTGAACACCTCTTACATGCCATAGGTCTTTACGTGGCAGCAACTTTTAGAAACGCTTAAGTACAACGAACGTAGAGCTTGCTTAAAAAACCTTCGTGAAAATTTTGATGGTAACCGGCTTCGGCTCGAGAGCCTTTTGAGTCGACTCAAAGGTCATCTCGTTACAATGTCACACGGAACTTTCGCTTCAAGAAGAACCATTCTCGCTTGGAGGCTGCCGAAGAGAGCTGGAAATTTTCTTATTTCTGCTCATAAGTGTTAGACTACAGTATATTTGTACTGTTTTTTTTATCTCTCTTTCCCTTGTCATCGTCGAGACCCCGCGGAGGAATGCCTCGCGAGGAGTCCTCGAGGTGGTATTTATAGGCTAGCCAGTTTGCTTATTTCTTTGTGGTCTGAAGAAGGCTCTCGAGCCGAAACCGGTTACCATCAAAATTTTCACCAAGGTTTTTTAAGCAAACCTTCCAGCCTTCCCTCAGTCCCTCACTCTCCTCAGATTCACTCAGTTTCTGCCCGTGCTCACTTGGCTTCTGGCCGGCCGTGGGTGAAGTTGAGTCCGAGATTTCCCCCAAAGAAAAACAGCCGCCGCCGATTCTCCACTGGGCTGCAGCGGCAGAGAGACAGAACGACCCAAGATTCCCAGTAACGCAGGGGTTCAGCGGCAGAGAAACAGAGAGAGGGCAGGAGGAGAAAATGGAGGGTGCAATGGGGAGGAGTGGAGGGATGAGAGTGTGTCACAGAAATGAATCTATTCTTGAGGCTCCTCGAAACTAGAGTTTGTGAGGGACAGGATTGGCTTGCAACAGCTGGGCCAAGCACCATCCCTCAAATTATCGCTCATCACACAAGGAAAAGTAGAGCAGCAAGTCTAACACGCCCCCTACTTGACACTCTGTCCACCACTCTCCCAACCCCCCACCCCCCCTCCCCTCTCCTTCTGTCTCCACACTTGAGCCACAGCTTCTCCCTCGGGACAACCACGCACTGAGCGGGATGCAGGCCAGCATCACCACGTCGTTCAGTGTTGACACAGACATTTGCTTACACAAATACCGTAGATGCTGTTTTTGAGTCCACTCAAAAGCAGACTCATTACACACTGTTTATACAAGTACCCTAGATGCTGGTGGAGAAGATCCTCGGTTCGTGCGGTCTAGGGTTTGACACTCTAAAGCGGTGGTTGCTGCATTCCTTAGTTGAGCCACAGCCTCTCCCTCAGGTGCTCCGCGCTGGGCAGCTTGAAGGCCGGCATCACCACGTCCTTCAGCACTGAGGGATATATATTTTAATCTTGCTGTTGGAGGCGATCCTCAGGGTGCACTTTAAGGCCCGACGTTTGACACTCTAAAGTTTTGACCGCTGCATTCCTTACTTGAGCCACAGCCTCTCCCTCAGGTGCTCCGCGCTGGGCGGCTTGAAGGCCGGCATCACCACGTCCTTTAGCGGGTCAAAGCACGCGTGCCGCCCGCGCAGGGCTGTTGGGATGTCGTGCCAGCTGTCGAGGAGATAGGCGGTGGTGGAGTGGTCGTGGGCGGCCATGGTGTTGCCCCAGTGCGACAGCATTATGCCGTTGAAGACCTCCTGGGGTGCGCTGCAGGCGCCCTCGTCCCAGGGGAAGGTCTGCAGGTATAAGAAAGGGAGCAAAGGAGAGGGAGGGAGACAGACGGTGGTGGAGTGGACGTGGGCGGCCATGGTGTTGCCCCAGTGGGCCAGCATTATGCTGTTAAAGACTTCCTTGGGTGCGCTGCAGGCGCCCTCGTCCCAGGGGAAGGTCTGCGGATTCTATTTTTGAGACTCCTCTGAGGGAAAGAGAGATGTGGACAGAGAAGGGGTGAAGATGGGGAGGGGGGAGGGGTGGAACGACAGACAGGAGGAGATAAGTGGGTGGGGACTTTTTGCCCTTTTCAAACAGGTTTAGCAACAGCAGCGCCATAGTCACAGCCTCACCAGATTGTGATAGCAGCCAACATACCCTCCCACTTTCCCCCCTCCCCACTCACCTGCCCTCCCCATTCCGCTCATTCTCACCCAAATGTGGTCCCGGCCACCAGTTCTATCCCAGTAGGGGTAAGCAGATCGAATGTGCTCCAATGCACGCTGGTAGTAGTCCGCTGCAAAGTACGACCTGCGATTCTTGAACCTGCCCTGCAGGGGAGGGAGGGAGGGAGGGGCGGGAGGGGGGTGTGAGAGTGGGTATGTATGTGGTAAGGGAGTTGGATGTGCTCCAGTGCATGCTGGTAGCGGTCCGCTGCAATGTACGACCGGCGATTCTTGAACCTGCCCTGCAAGGAAAGAGGGGGAGATGAGGCATGGTGTGGAGGAAGGTAAGGCGACCCTGGCAACAACCCTGGCAGGCAGTGATGCAACCCAGGCAGGCAGTGATGTAGGCAGTGATGCAACCCTGGCAGGCAGTGATGCAACCCTGGCAGTGACGTAACATGCTTTTGAGTCGACTCCAAATCCACTTCCTAGTCCATAACATACCCTACCGTGCCAAGCTGATGCCATGGCATACCCCTGGCAGCCACACACCTGCGGAGGGCCAGTCGTCAGCCTTGCAGTGATGCATGCACCCATGATCGCAGTACCATACATGCCACGCCATACCCCTGACAACCACACACCTGCATGGAGGTGCCTGGCGAGTCGTCAGCCCTGGCGGTGATGCATCCCCCCATGACGGGCACAAAGAAGTAGTCAGCTGCCGACGCGTTGGTGGTCCGGTGTGGACTGGCGAGTAGAGACTCCAGGACTGCCACCTGGCTGGTGGGAGGGACCGGAGGCACACAGAGCGGGGGGGGGGAGGGGAGATTGCATATAAGGCGAGAAGGCTTTTAAGGCAAGATGGCGACTTGTTAGCAGCAGTGACCCAACAGCACGTGGATGGAGCTGTTGGGTCACTGCTGCTATCAAGTCGCCACCTCGTGCTGTTGAACGACTGCCGTTGACCGACTGCTGTTGACCGACTGCTGTTGACCAACTGCCGTTGACCGACTGCCGTTGACGGACTGCCGTTGACCGACTGCCGTTGACCGACTGCCGTTGACCGACTGCCGTTGACCGACTGCCGTTGACCGACTGCCATTGACCGACTGCCGTTGACCGACTGCCGTTGACCGACTGCCGTTGACCAACTGCCATTGACCGACTGGAGGTGAGGTGCAGGTAAAGTGGTGGGTCAACAGAATCCAAACCACGTGCTGTTGACTGGCTGCCAAGCCTGCAACCCTAATGCATGTCGTACAGCCGGAAGTAGTTGTAGATCGTCTCATTCCTCATCCCATACAGCCTCGTGACACAATACGCCCTGATCTTTCTTGCCTCCAGGTGGTGGAAGGTGAGCTCAGCTCAGCCGGCAGGTCGTAGATGTTCATCAGCAACTAGGGAGTGACTGCAAGACCCATGACCCACCACTTTACCTGCACCCCACCTCCATACAAGAACCGCACCTCCATGCCATAGAGCTGAAAGTGGTTGTAGAGCGTCTCGTTCCTCATGCCATACAACCTCGTGGTGCAGTACGCGCGGATCTTCCTTGCCTCCAGGTGGTTAAACGTGAACTCAGCTGGCAGGTCGTAGATATAGATCAGCGGCGGCCGCCGCCGCACCCACCGCCTGCCACCCACATGCTTGCCCTGGCGCTGCTCCTTTTGAGTGGACCTAAAAGCCCGCCGCTGCGCCCACCGTGCCCAGTGTCCCGTGGGAACTGCCTCGCCCTGCTGCTGCTGCTGCTGCCGCTGCTGCTGCTGCTGCTCCCGTCGGCTGCTGTCGAAGTCTTTTACTTGTGACTTTGCCACCGCTGCTGCACCCACCTTCTGCTGCACTGCTGTGCCACCAGCAGCAGCAACAACCCCAGCAACAGCACCACCCCCTCGTTCCTGCGCCTCCAGCGCCCCACCTGCATGGTCCCGCAATCGCCGCCGGGGCAAATCGTGAGGCATGGTGGACAACACATGTGGCGTGAAAGTGGACGGCACACTGCAGTCGATGCCAAAGAAGCCGTCCGAACACTGGAGCAGGTGGGGCAGGAAAGAAGGAAAGCACTTCATGCCTCTCTAGTGTTTTGCTTGTCATTATTCCATAAAAAAAAAAAAAAAAACACTCACACACACACACACACACGCACACACACGCACACACGCGCACACGCGCACGCGCACACGCACACGCACACGCACACGCACACGCACACGCACACGCACACGCACACGCACACGCACACGCACACGCACACGCACACGCACACACACACACACACACACACACACACAGACACAGACACACACACACACACACACACACACACACACACACACACACACACACACACACACACACACACACACACACACACACACACACACACACCAAAGCGTGAGTATCGTTGCGGTAGAAACTACCTCACAGTATCCCCTGTGGCATGTGCCATGCAGCGAGCCCCAGGTACCCGTCCACGTCGCAAATGCTGCACCCCGTGTAGTCGCGCTGGAAGCCCCGCAAACACTCACCTCGCAGTAGCCCCTGTGACAAACGCCATGCAGCGAGCACTGGTTGAGGCAAAACGACTCCACCCTTGTGTCGCAGAAGGGCCCCAGGTACCCGTCCACTTCGCAGATGCCGCACCCCGTGTAGTCGCGCTGGAAGCCCACAAGGGGGTCGGCGTTGCAGTAGCCAGTGTGCGCATGGAAGAGCAGATCCGTGTCCACCTCGCTGAACACAAAGTCGTGGTTCCTGGGGGGAGGGAGGGAGGGAAGAGGGGAGAGGGGAGAGGGGAGAGGGGAGAGGGGAGAGGGGAGAGGGGAGAGGGGAGAGGGGAGAGGGGAGAGGTGCAGTTGCTGGTGCGCGCATGGAACAGCAGGTCCGTGTCCACCTCGCTGAACACACAGTCGTGGTTACTGGGGGGAGGGTGAGAGGCCGAGGGGGGTGGAACTTGGAAGGTACGAGAGGCGGGGCTCGTGTTGCAGTTGGGTGTGGGCGGGAAGGTCCAATTCGACCTGCTGAACACAAAGTCGTGGTTCCTGGTGGGAGGGAGGAGGTGGGATGCGTCACAGAAAGGTATGGGGGACCCCTGTTGCAGTGGGGGACCCCCGCTGCAGTGCGGGACCCCCGTTGCGCTTGTGGCAGTGCGGGACCCCCATTGCAGTAACCGCTGTGGCTGTGGATAGAGCACATGCCACAGTCAACAGGGCAGACAGATGACCCCCCCACCCCCCCTCAACTCACCCTCCACCCCACCCCACATACCTGTACACAAACCCACAGGGGTGAGTGATGGATCGGTGGGGAAACCGGGTGCCATTCCCACAGAAGCAGAGTGCAGTTGCGGTGTCGCAGTGAGCCGGACAGATAGACGCCACCCACGGCCCCACAGGCCACTCTGGTGAGGCAGGCAGGTTGCACTGGTGCAGGTGCAACTGCGAGCAGTCAGGACCTGAAACATGGGAATAGTGGGTGGGGGGTGGGAGTGGGCAACAGGGCAGATTGATGCCACCCAGGGAGCCACGAGTTGCTCAGGTGATGCGGGCTGGTTGCTCTGGTGCAGGTGCAACTGCGAGCAGTCAGGACCTGTTGAGTGAGAGCGAGAGGGAATGCGGCAGGGATAAAGAGGAGAGAAGAAGCAGTGATACCGCGAGGGGATGGGGCAGGCAAGGGGATGGGGCAGACAAGGGGATGGGGCAGACATGGGGATGGGGCAGACAAGGGGATGGGGCAGACATGGGGATGGGGCAGACATGGGGATGGGGCAGACATGGGGATGGGGCAGACAAGGGGATGGGGCAGACATGGGGATGGGGACAAGGGGATGGGGCAGACAAGGGGATGGGGCAGACATGGGGATGGGGCAGACATGGGGATGGGGCAGACAAGGGGATGGGGCAGACATGGGGATGGGGCAGACATGGGGATGGGGCAGACATGGGGATGGGGCAGACATGGGAATGGGGCAGACAAGGGGATGGGGCAGACATGGGGATGGGGCAGACAAGGGGATGGGGCAGACATGGGGATGGGGCAGACATGGGGATGGGGAGACATGGGGATGGGGCAGACATGGGGATGGGGCAGACATGGGGATGGGGCAGACATGGGGATGGGGCAGACATGGGGATGGGGCAGACATGGGGATGGGGCAGACATGGGGATGGGGCAGACATGGGGATGGGGCAGACAAGGGGATGGGGCAGACATGGGGATGGGGCAGACAAGGGGATGGGGCAGACATGGGGATGGGGCAGACAGGGGATGGGGCAGACATGGGGATATGGGGCAGACATGGGGATGGGGCAGACATGGGGATGGGGCAGACATGGGGATGGGGCAGACATGGGGATGGGGCAGACATGGGGATGGGGCAGACATGGGGATGGGGCAGACAAGGGGATGGGGCAGACATGGGGATGGGGCAGACATGGGGATGGGGCAGACATGGGGATGGGGCAGACATGGGGATGGGGCAGACAAGGGGATGGGGCAGACATGGGGATGGGGCAGACAAGGGGATGGGGCAGACATGGGGATGGGGCAGACAAGGGGATGGGGCAGACATGGGGATGGGGCAGACAAGGGGATGGGGCAGACAAGGGGATGGGGCAGACATGGGGATGGGGCAGACAAGGGGATGGGGCAGACATGGGGATGGGGCAGACATGGGGATGGGGCAGACATGGGGATGGGGCAGACAAGGGGATGGGGCAGACATGGGATGGGGCAGACAAGGGGATGGGGCAGACAAGGGGATGGGGCAGACATGGGGATGGGGCAGACATGGGGATGGGGCAGACAAGGGGATGGGGCAGACATGGGGATGGGGCAGACATGGGGATGGGGGAGACATGGGGATGGGGCAGACATGGGGATGGGGCAGACAAGGGGATGGGGCAGACATGGGGATGGGGGCAGACATGGGGATGGGGCAGACATGGGGATGGGGCAGACATGGGGATGGGGCAGACAAGGGGATGGGGCAGACATGGGGATGGGGCAGACATGGGGATGGGGCAGACATGGGGATGGGGCAGACATGGGGATGGGGCAGACATGGGGATGGGGCAGACATGGGGATGGGGCAGACAAGGGGATGGGGCAGACATGGGGGATGGGGCAGACAATGGGGGATGGGGCAGACATGGGGATGGGGCAGACAAGGGGATGGGGCAGACATGGGGATGGGGCAGACATGGGGATGGGGCAGACATGGGGATGGGGCAGACATGGGGATGGGGCAGACATGGGGATGGGGCAGACATGGGGATGGGGCAGACATGGGATGGGGCAGACATGGGGATGGGCAGACATGGGGATGGGGCAGACATGGGGATGGGGCAGACATAGGGGATGGGGCAGACAAGGGGATGGGGCAGACAATGGGGATGGGGCAGACAAGGGGATGGGGCAGACATGGGGATGGGGCAGACATGGGGATGGGGCAGACATGGGGATGGGGCAGACATGGGGATGGGGCAGACATGGGGATGGGGCAGACATGGGGATGGGGGCAGACATGGGGATGGGGCAGACATGGGGATGGGGCAGACAAGGGGATGGGGCAGACATGGGGATGGGGCAGACATGGGGATGGGGCAGACATGGGGATGGGGCAGACATGGGGATGGGGCAGACATGGGGATGGGGCAGACATGGGGATGGGGCAGACATGGGGATGGGGCAGACATGGGGATGGGGCAGACATGGGGATGGGGCAGACATGGGGATGGGGCAGACATGGGGGATGGGGCAGACATGGGGATGGGGCAGACATGGGGATGGGGCAGACATGGGGATGGGGCAGACATGGGGATGGGGCAGACATGGGGATGGGGGATGGGGCAGACAATGGGGGGGGATGGGGCAGACATGGGGATGGGGCAGACATGGGGATGGGGCAGACATGGGGATGGGGCAGACATGGGGATGGGGCAGACAAGGGGATGGGGCAGACATGGGGATGGGGCAGACAATGGGGATGGGGCAGACAAGGGGATGGGGCAGACATGGGGGGGGGGATGGGGCAGACAAGGGATGGGGCAGACATGGGGATGGGGCAGACATGGGGATGGGGCAGACATGGGGATGGGGCAGACAAGGGGATGGGGCAGACATGGGGATGGGGCAGACATGGGGATGGGGCAGACATGGGGATGGGGCAGACATGGGGATGGGGCAGACAAGGGGATGGGGCAGACATGGGGATGGGGCAGACAAGGGGATGGGGCAGACATGGGGATGGGGCAGACAATGGGGAATGGGGCAGACATGGGGATGGGGCAGACATGGGGATGGGGCAGACATGGGGATGGGGCAGACATGGGGATGGGGCAGACATGGGGATGGGGCAGACATGGGGGGATGGGCAGACAAGGGGATGGGGCAGACATGGGGATGGGGCAGACATGGGGATGGGGGCAGACATGGGGATGGGGCAGACATGGGGATGGGGCAGACATGGGGATGGGGCAGACATGGGGATGGGGCAGACAAGGGATGGGGTAGACATGGGGATGGGGCAGACATGGGGATGGGGCAGACAAGGGGATGGGGCAGACATGGGGATGGGGCAGACAAGGGGATGGGGCAGACATGGGGATGCCACGCATACGAGGAGGAATACCCACGCCTTGTCCTTACCGAGCATACGAGGACAAATAACAAGCATACCAGCAGGAATACCGAGCTTACCAGGAGGAATACCAAGCATACCAGGAGGAATGCCAAGCATACCAGGAGGAATGCCAAGCATACGAGGAGGAATACCCACGCCTTGTCCTTACCGAGCATACGAGGACAAATAACAAGCATACCAGCAGGAATACCGAGCTTACCAGGAGGAATACCAAGCATACCAGGAGGAATGCCAAGCATACCAGGAGGAATGCCAAGCATACCAGGAGGAATACCCACGCCTTGTCCTTACCGAGCATACGAGGACAAATAACAAGCATACCAGCAGGAATACCGAGCTTACCAGGAGGAATACCAAGCATACCAGGAGGAATGCCAAGCATACCAGGAGGAATGCCAAGCATACCAGGAGGAATGGCAAGCATACCAGGAGGAATGCCAAGCATACCAGGAGGAATGCCAAGCATACCAGGAGGAATACCCACGCCTTGTCCTTACCGAGCATACGAGGACAAATAACAAGCATACCAGCAGGAATACCGAGCTTACCAGGAGGAATACCAAGCATACCAGGAGGAATGCCAAGCATACCAGGAGGAATGCCAAGCATACCAGGAGGAATGCCAAGCATACCAGGAGGAATGCCAAGCATACCAGGAGGAATACCCAGCATGCCAGGAGGAATACCCAGCATACCAGGAGGAATACCCAGCATACCAGGAGGAATACCAAGCATACCAGGAGGAATACCCACGCCTTGTCCTTACCGAGCATACGAGGACAAATAACAAGCATACCAGCAGGAATACCGAGCTTACCAGGAGGAATACCAAGCATACCAGGAGGAATGCCAAGCATACCAGGAGGAATGCCAAGCATACCAGGAGGAATGCCAAGCATACCAGGAGGAATGCCAAGCATACCAGGAGGAATACCCAGCATGCCAGGAGGAATACCCAGCATACCAGGAGGAATACCCAGCATACCAGGAGGAATACCAAGCATACCAGGAGGAATACCCAGCATAGCAGGAGGAATACCCAGCATAGCAGGAGGAATACCTAGCATACCAGGAGGAATACCAAGCATACCAGGAGGAATACCCAGCATAGCAGGAGGAATACCCAGCATAGCAGGAGGAATGCCTAGCATACCAGGAGGAATACCCAGCATACCAGGAGGAATACCAAGCATACCAGGAGGAATACCCAGCATGACAGGAGGAATACCCAGCATACCAGGGGGAATACCTAGCATACCAGGAGGAATACCCAGCATACCAGGAGGAATACCTAGCATACCAGGAGGAATACCCAGCATACCAGGAGGAATACCCAGCATACCAGGAGGAATACCCAGCATGTGAGGAGGAACGGCCAGCATGCCAGGAGGAATACCCAGCATGTGAGGAGGAATACCCAGCATGCCAGGAGGAATACCAAGCATACCAAGAGGAATACCTAGCATACCAGGAGGAATGCCCAGCATACCAGGAGGAATGCCAAGCATACCAGGAGGAATGCCAAGCATACCAGGAGGAATGCCAAGCATACCAGGAGGAATGCCAAGCATACCAGGAGGAATACCCAGCATGCCAGGAGGAATACCAAGCATACCAGGAGGAATACCCAGCATACCAGGAGGAATACCAAGCATACCAGGAGGAATACCCAGCATAGCAGGAGGAATACCCAGCATAGCAGGAGGAATACCTAGCATACCAGGAGGAATACCCAGCATACCAGGAGGAATACCAAGCATACCAGGAGGAATACCCAGCATACCAGGAGGAATACCGAGCATACCAGGAGGAATACCAAGCATACCAGGAGGAATACCCAGCATACCAGGAGGAATACCCAGCATGCCAGGAGGAATACCCAGCATACCAGGAGGAATACCTAGCATACCAGGAGGAATACCCAGCATACCAGGAGGAATACCCAGCATGTGAGGAGGAACGGCCAGCATGCCAGGAGGAATACCCAGCATGTGAGGAGGAATACCCAGCATGCCAGGAGGAATACCAAGCATACCAAGAGGAATACCTAGCATACCAGGAGGAATGCCCAGCATACCAGGAGGAATACCCAGCATACCAGGAGGAATACCCAGCATAGCAGGCAAGGCGATGGGGCAGGCAAGGGCCCACCAGGGTGTGAGGAACGGGGCAGGTAGCAACTGGAAACACTCAGGGGCTCATCTGAGCACCCGTGCCTTCACCTGAAGAACTACCTGAGCACCCGTGCCTCCACCTGAAGAAGCACCTGAGTACCCGTGTCGGCATCTGCACTCCCCCAGCTCATGGTTGCACACGCCGTTGCCGCTGCAGTTGCCGGGACATGCGTGGGCGAAGAGCGCCTGGGGGAGGACGCAGAACCAAGTGATGCTGACCTCCAAGGGATGGTGACCATACGATACAAGGGAAATTCTATCTCTCTTTATACAACGTCTAGACCTCTTCAACCCCTTTGTTCCTCAGCTTCAGGCCCACCTTCTTCCCTCTCCCCACTCCTCGCAGTAATTCTCTCTGTCACTCCATCCCTTCCCCCGCCCCCCCCCAATCTCTCACACACTCACCTCGCCTACAGTCACATCCAGAAACTGTTCGCTGCACTCTACGAGCCATGTGCCCACATCAGCCTTCCACGGCGCCCCTCTGTACACCACCGCGCTGCTGCTGCTGCTGCTGCTGCTGCTGCTGCTGCCACGCTTAGAGCTGTCACCAGGGCTACTGTGAGAGGTGCCTTCTCCACTCCCCCCGCCCCTGTCGCCGCCGATTTCCATCGCCTCTTCCACTGCTTGCAACATCACCTGCGACTCAGCCTGTCCCTTCCGATCCCCCTGTGCGACCTGTGCGACCTGTGCGACCCGTGCGACGTCCCTGTTCCATAGCTGCAGCCCCCACAAGTCGCACGCGATGAGCGCGCCAGCGACGGCGACCAGCAGCGCGACCCGTGCCACGTGGGCAGCTCTCGGGCCACGTGGCTGCGCACCAGGCGCTGACTCTGCGATCGCACCGCCACGTTGGCTGAATGTGATTGGCTGGAAGGCACGAAAGGACGTCCCTGGAGCAGCGATTGGTGCAGTCGCTGCCGGTCGGAGTGTAGGTGCCGCCGGCTGGAGTGCCGGCCGGCGGGAGAAGAGGGGCGGGAGGAAAGTCGGCATGGGGCTGAGTGGAATTCAGCTGCTGACGCGCCTGATTGAAACCCGTCAAGAGAAGGAAGTTGAGGCAAAGCTGGCGGAGCCCGCGCGGAGGACACACTCTGCCGGATGGACGCTGGAGGGAGATTATTCGACTATTTGAGTTCGTGAGTCTGAGTCTGTCCCATGGGTTATCTGCTTTTGAATCGACTCACAGGCAGAATAAGAGTCCGTCGAATGAATTATCGCACTGTCGGGCCTCGCCATCGTGGAGGCAGCATCCTCGCTTGCATGCTCCCTCGCTTGCATTGAGGGGGATGTGGCGGTGAGGTGGAATCATTGAGCTCGAATTTCTGGACCAGTGGATTACATTGTTCAAATGTTTACAAACCGTGCGGTGTACCGCAGCGAGGGAATGTTATCGCGATTTTCACAAACGAGGATAACACACCCAAAGTGAAGCGAAGTAGAGAGTTGTGCGGCCCACCTCCTCACTTCATTTTCTTCAGGCTGTGGGGCCCTCACCTCACTAGCACACTGCTGAGCTCAGCACAGCTCGCATGGAGGCCGCCATGTCAGCCGCGAGCATAGCGGCCGTTATTCCGCCGCTTGACGGCGTGCCGAGGCTCTGTCGTCCCCCGTTACAGTCACACTCTGTAGCAGTCGGGTCAAGGTCCAGCTTGTTTCTTAGCGGATCGCAGCTTCAGTCTCACCTTATATCGCAGCATTCCATTCCGCGTGCGCACTTACAGCCGACGCACTTAAATCTGCCACCGCGATTAGCGTTAAGTGCCAGGCGTTTCTTCCCCGCGCGTGCCGCAGCTGCACCTACCCCAGTCGTCGCCGCGGCTTCGGCGGCTCCACGGGGCGGCAGAGACGGCGAATACGACAATAGTGACGAGTGGGACGACTCGCGTGCGTCCACTCGCCGTCCTGCCGATAACGGCGATGACTATAGCGAGGATTTTTTCGGCGATGCCGATGTGGCTTTGCCACCTGGCGCTCGGTTCGGGCAGAGAGATCAACCGGACGAGAGCTGGATGACCGATTCTGATTGGTCGAGGGGATCCGCGGGGCCGCGCAGAGGGGGGCAGGGTGGGGAGGGGGGAGGATATGGCGGAAGGCGGCAGCAGGGAGACGGGGGAGGGGTGCAGGGGAGCTGGGGGGAAAGGAGCGGGAGAGACGGGGGGAATGCAGGGGCGGGGAGGGGGAGGATGAGGGGAAGCGCAGGCGGGGGGGATGGTTGGGGGGAGTTAGAGGAGGCGGAGGGAGCAGCGGAGAGGCGCAGGGTTTTAGAGGAGCAGGGGATTGCACGGCAACGGCGGGGGTTAGGGTTTAAGGGAGGAAGGGGAGAAGACGGTGGTAGGATGGGGCGGTCCCAAGGGGGAGAGGGAAGAGAAATTCCTGGTTTAGGGAGGGAGGAGACTCGCCGCGTCGAGGGTTTGGGGTTTACGAGGGAGAGGGAGGGTATAGCGGAGGGGAGAAGGGAGGGAAGGAGTTCGCTGGGAGTGCGACGGGACGCAAGAGAGGAGAGGTGGGCGGCGGGTGGGGAGAGGGGCTTCGATAGGGATGGAAGGGGTGTTGGTCGGACTGGGGAGTCGAGAGGTGCTGGACGGGGTGAAGAGGACGGGTGGGAGGGGAGTTCGAGGAGCAGAGGCGGCAGCAGTGGCGAGAGGAGTATCAGCAGGCGGCAATGGGAGGAGTATGAGGAGGAGGGCAGGGACCAGCGACGGACAAGTGGGTCTGGGGCAGCAGCCGCCGCAGCAGCAACGGCAGCAGCAGCAACGGCAGCAGCAGGCGCTACTCTGCTTCCCCTAGCCTCAGCTGCCCCTTCTTCCCCTGCCATACCTTCCGCCCCTTCGCCTCCCCCCTCCCCCTTTCCCTCCCCTTCCCCCACTTCCCCCGCCCCCTCCCCCTCCCCTGCGCGCGCCCCCAAGCTGAAGCTATCACGGCCGCGGGGGGTGCCGTCACCGGGGAAGCCCGGGGAGGGCGTGAGGCCAGGCGTGCCGGTGTGCTATGGGTGCGGGGCGGAGCTGCAGACCAGGGTGGAGGATGCGCCGGGCTACATCCCTCCTGATAGATACGAGATGGTGAGTGCCGGCTCTGTTATGAGACTTAAGGTTTAGGAAGGTTTCAAAAGTGGGCCTAGGGGATTGATAACGCAGATCTATGAGACGTAGATCGGTAAGCCACAGTCACACGCATCACTCCCTCCCAGTCCATCCCTCCTCCCCCTCCCCCCTTCCGTTGCAATCACAGAAGCGCCGCCGCCACAAGCAGCTGTGGTCTCTCGCCTGCACGCGCTGCCAGCAGCTCTCCCACGGTCCCATGGTGGCATGGCAGCAGCCACCCAAACCTTTCCTCCCCTCCCTCCCTCCCCCCCACCCCCGGGATTTTCCACAACCACAGAAGCGCCGTCACAAGCAGCTGCGGTCGCTGGCATGCACGCGCTGCCAGCAGCTGTCCCATGGGCGCATGGTGGCGGCAGTGACGGGGCACGGCGGTTACCGCGTTACCGGCCCGGCCGACATGTTTGTGACAGCGGAGGCGCTGCGGCAGCAGCTGACGTACGTGCGCGGGGAGAAGGCGCTCGTGGTGAAGCTGGTTGACCTCGTTGACTTCAGCGGCAGCTTCCTGTCCCGCATTCGGGATATTGTTGGGCCGAACCCAATTGTCCTTGTCATTACCAAGGTGAGGAAAAGGGAAGGGGGAGCGGGGTGGAGCTTGAATGGTGTTGAGTTGCTACAGAGTATGCAAGGGGGAGAAGGCGCTGGCAGTGAAGCTCGTTGACCGCGTTGACTTCAGTGGGAGCTTCCTGTCCTGGACGCGTGATATCGTGGGCACAACCCCGTTGTTCTCGTGATCATCAAGGTGAGGAGGACGGAGTTCTTGGCCCCGCCTGGTGTGCCCTGGAGGGTATGCCCAACCCCAACCTCCATACCCCCATACCTCCACATAGACATGGGCAAATCGCGATTGCGATTTAAATCGCATCACGATGGGGGGCGATTTACCAAAAGCCGATGCGAGCGATTTAATTTCCCAGGAATTTTAAATCGCAAATCATGTTCAGAGGGCGATTTAAATCAAAATCGCGCGCAGCGATTATTTAAATAGCGCGATGCGATTTTAATCGCATCGCTTTCCTGGCCAGAATAAAACCCTCCCAAAAAGTCCCCAAAGAAAGGGGCAAAACACCTTGCGCGATTAAACCCTGTTGCGGCGTGGCCAAGTCTGCTCCGAAATGGGTGTTGATCCACCCGAATTTGTTGAGAAAGAGGGGTTGTGGGCATGGATGGTGTGTGTGCTAGGCTTCAAACGAATTGCCAAAGAGATTCTCCAAAAGAGAATCCCTTTGGTGCGTTTTTGGGCTTTGCGTTTCCCCCCCACCCCTTGCTGGCGAGATTTCGCGACAAAGTGTATTTCGACATTGCGCGCGATCTCTTTAAAATCGCATATTTTTGCACGCGATTAAATTCGATTAAAGAAAATCGCGCGATAAACAATAAATCCCATCGTGTACAGTAATTGTATTTTTGCCCATGTCTACCTCCACACCTCCACACCTCCACATCTCCACGCCTCCACACCTCCACACCTCCATGCCTCCTCACCTCCACACCTCCACACCTCCACACCTCCACACCTCCATACCTCCATACCTCCACACCTCCGCACCTCCACACCTCCACACCTCCATACCTCCACACCTCCATACCTCCACACCTCCACACCTCCAAACCTCCAGACCCCCAGACCTCCACACCTCCACACCTCTGCCCTCTAGAGGGCATTCACATGGAGCCGATTGCGGACTGGGTGCTGTGGGCTGTTGGACTCCCCTGCCCCCTGCCCCCTTCCCCCTGCCGCTGCTTCACCACACACACACACACACGCACACACACACACAGACACACACAGACACACACACACATACACACATACACACACACGTGAACACACACACACACGTGTGCCTCGTCCCCCCCCTCGCAGGTGGACCTGGTACCGGAGGGCACGCACATGGAGCCGCTGGCGGACTGGGTGTTGTCGGCTGTGGCTAAGAAGAAGCTCAAGTGAGTCCAGGGTTTAGCAGAAGCTCAAGCGAGCCCAGGGTTTAGAAGAAGTCCAAGTGAAGTGAGTCCAGGGTTTTGACGAAGCTCAAGTGAGTCCAGGGTTTAGAAGAAGCTCAAGTGAGTCCAGGGTTTAGAAGAAGCTCAAATGAGTCCAGGGTTTAGAAGAAGCTCAAGTCAAGTGCTGGGCTGGGCTGGGCGAGTCCAAGGCTTTGTGCACACCGCACAGTCAGGGGGCTGAAGCTTGAAGGTTTGGGCTTTTGGATGAACGGCTAGCTGTGGCGGAATGGGCGGAATGGGCGCGTGGTGGTAGGCTTTTGAGTCGACTCAAATGCAGGCTTTTGGATGAACGGCTAGCCTGTGGCGGAATGGGCGCCTGGTGGCAGGGGAAGACCAGAAAGAAGCTCAAGGGAGTAGAGAGGTAGGGGAAGGCCTTTGTAGTCGAATCGAAAATAGGGAAAGGCGTCTGGTCTGGTGTCATGCACGCCTCTGCATCCCTGCTCCTGCTGACCACATTTGCCTACTCGTTTCACCCCTCACGCCCCCCCCCCCGTCCCCTCCCAGTGTGCTGGCAGTGCACTTTGTGAGCTCCAAGGTGTGCCTTGAGTTCTCAGCCCATCACAACCCCTCTCCTCTTATCGCCTCTGCATCCCTCCCCGTCTCTCCTCCCCCCTCCTCCCAGTGTGCTGGCAGTGCACTTTGTGAGCTCCAAGGCGCGCACAGGGCTGTCATCAGTGGCTGCCACCATTCAGCGCGAACGCCAGGTGTGTGTGGCTGTCGTGACAGGTTTTGAGTGGCCACCCGTTGTTTTCTTTCGGTTGCCATCTCGCCCACCTTCTCCTTGCTCTCCTTCCTTCTTTTGCTCCCCCTCACTCTCTCTTTTGCTCTCTCCCCCTCATTCTCCTCCTCCCCCCTCCTTTCGTCCCCCCCCCCTCCAATCCTCCCTTCCCGGTTATTTTTTCGTGGCCGTATGCCTTCCGTGATGTCATATCACCTCTTGTAATGAGTTGGCCTTGCCATGCCATGCCACAAACTGACCACTTCCTTCCTTCCTTCCTTCCTTCCTTCCGTCCATCCCTCTTCTCCCTCTTCTCCCTCCTCGTCCCCCGCACATGCCTGCAGGGCCGCGATGTCTACGTGCTGGTGAGTGCACGTCTTTTCACAAAGGAAGGTCATGCGTCTTCTCTTGCCTGCCGATCGATCGCGTGCCCCTTTCTGCAACGAGCCCACCCTACCACGCACACCCTCTCTCTGCTTTGCCCGTCTCCTCCTGCCTCGCTCTTCCTGGCTTGTCTGGCTCCTTGTCCTCTCCACGCCCTTGCCCCTCTCCACGCCCTTGCTTCCTCAACCTCCTTCAACAGCCTCTACCTCCCTGTGTCTCATCCACCGCTCTCCCTCTCTCCCTCTCTCCCTCTCTCCCTCTCTCCCTCTCTCCCTCTCCCTCTCTCCCTCTCACCCTCTCTCCCTCTCTCCCTCCGTCCCCCCCCCCTACATCTAAGGAGGAATCGTTCTCATTCTTTAAACTCAGATCTCTCCCCTCCGCCCCACTCCTGCTTCTCTGCGTCTCTCCCAGGGGGCAGCCAACGTGGGCAAGTCTGCGTTCATCTGCGCCTTGCTAGGTACGCGAGGAGTCTATCCCAAGTAGTATGCGGATCGTCGGACATTCTTCCAGTGAGCGCAGTGACAGAAGTCAGTTTACACAAGTTTGAAAAAGCAGTAAATGCTTAGAGCTTACATAGCCAAGAGTTTGGAAAAAACTGGAGCTCTTCTCTTAACAGCGATTAAAACAGGAGACCATGGCAGCAGCGCCCCGTCACTCCACCCATCACATTCCTCCCCCCATTCCTCACCCCCCCCCCCCACCCCTCGCAGACGAGATGGCCAGCCGAGACATCATGGCAGCTGCGGCACGGCGCCGTCGCCCCGTGGCGTCCGCCATGCCAGGGACCACCCTGGGGCCCATCTGCATCAAGGCGTTCACTGGAGGCGGGGTGAGTGAAGGATGACGCTGATAATCACTGGCTCCTTTTTGCTCTCAAGCCACAGCACCATCGCCCCGTCGCCTCTGACGTGCCTGGCACTACCCTGGGCCCCTTCTGCCTCATTCCTGGGACGTCAAACGTGCCACTACCGCCTGTGCCACTACCCCCCGTGCTGCTACCACCCGTGCCACTACCACCCGTGCCACTACCCCCCGTGCCACTACCCCCCGTGCCACTACCCCCCATGTGGGGCATGCATGGGAGGAGGGGATGCAGGTGGGGGAACAGATGGGGAGGGGATGGGGGGGGAATGCATGGGGGGGGGGATGCATGGGGGGAGATGCATGGGGGGGGATGCCATCCCCCGTGCCGTTACCCCCCATTCCACTAACCCCCTTGCCACTACCCGACGTGGCATCCATTCTGCCTCTCCCTGGATCTGCATGATCGCATGGCTGCCTGCAGCCTCGTTGCATGGCCACGTTGAATTGAGTGCTCTAACTGCTCCCCAAACACCCCCCCCCCCCCCCCCCCCCCTCTCCCCTCTTCCCCATATGCTCTCCAGGATCTGTACGACACGCCCGGGGTGCATCTGCACCATCGCATGGCCGCAGCCCTCGTTGCATGGGAATGCTGGATTGAGTGCTCTAACTGCTCCCCCCAAACACCCCCTCCCTCCCCCCCCTTTCTCCTCCTCCCCGTATGCGCGCCAGGATCTGTACGACACGCCCGGGGTGCATCTGCACCATCGCATGGCGGCCATGATGCATCCGTGGGATCTGCATCATCTCGGCCCAAAGCGACGGCTGAGACCGTTCGTTGTCACAGGGCCTCTAGAAGCCGCTGGAAAGAGCCGCGAGGAAGGGGCGGAGAAAGAGGAGAAGGGGGAGCAGACAGAGGAGGGGGGAATGGCAGGAGGGGAAGGTGGTGCAGAGAAGCGAGATGGAGTGCAGGAGGGGCTTCAGGGGACCTCTCTCTTTTGGGGCGGCCTTGTTCGGATCGATGTGGTGAAGGCACCACCTGGCACAGCTCTCACCTTCTTTGGCCCCGTGGCCATCAGAGTGTCCTCTGTGCCCACCACTCACGCTCACGCCTTCTACGAGGTCATCTCTCCTCACCTCCTCCCACCACTTCCCACTCCGCGTTCTCTTGCTTGCTTCCACTGACTCTCTTCAGCCCTCTCCCCACTAATCTGGGACGCGTTTCAACTCACTGAAACCCCCTTTTCTCTTTATTGCCGAACACTCTCCTCATTTCCCTTACCTCTGTGTCTGACGTGGCAGGCTGAGGTTGGTCGGCTGCTCGTGCCGCCATCCCAGCCCTTGGAGGAGCCTGCCTGGGAGGGCTTGCCATCGCAGCGGTCCTTCTCCTTTCAACTGCCTGCCAAGCGCCTCAGGTTCGTTTCTTTTCCTTCTTATTTCTCGACAACCTTCACCTGCCTTCCAAGTGCCTCAGGTGCGTTTTGCTTCTTTCTTAGTTCTCATGTGTGATTTTCTCATTAATTCGCTCTGCATGTGATCTGTTCTTTCCATCCCAATCCACCAGCCCTGTAGCCGACATCGCAATCTCCGGCCTTGGGTGGGTCTCCTTGTCAGGCGTCAAGCCACGCCAGCGCACCAACCCCGATGCTGACGTGTCATCCATTGACGCTACAAACAGTTCGCATACTGGCACTAGGGATGATGCCTGCGCTGCTCTCACCGATCATGTCACTAGCTTCGAAGATTCGAGCTCAGACACGGCTGGTTTTGCAAGAAGCGGTCCATTTGAGAAGCAGGCGAACGATGTGGAGTTGCTGGTGCATGTGCCCAAGGGCATTGAGGTGTTCGTGAGGGCTCCCATGCCTGTTGGATGGTTCGCCGACGACTGGTATCAGTACGAGGAGCTGAGCGAAAAGGAGGAGATGGCGAGGCCTCGCGTGTTTGTTGATGATTCTTAAGCTCTTTACGTATTCCTTGATTTTACATGTAACCTTAAGGCTTTGTTAGTCAATAATCGCTTCTTGGGGGAATGAGGTAATGTGACTTCATGAAGTCAATATGACAATTGTTTTTCAAGTTGTGTTTTGGGTTGCTGCTTTGTCCGCTCGGTAACCAGATTCGTTCAAGCCAGCTTTTCGTCCGCGTTTTCAAACCTGGCTCCTCCTGACGCCAAAACCTTTCGGACCTTGGGATTGCCGACACCGACTGCTACTTCAGTGGCTGCTTGTTCTGTACGCCTCAAACCTAGAATATCATGTGCCGCCGCATCAGCACCAGAATTAGGAGATTCTAGGTTTCCGGGTGAATCGCAGATAGTTCCAGCCATAGCCGCAGAATAATACTGTCGAAATTCCTGAGTGTTCGCCTTAAATAGTTTTCTGGACTAAAGCCACTGGCGGAAATGGCAGGGGTGGGGGAAGCTCCGCCACCTGCTCTTCCGCCTCCGCCTGGAATGGCTGCTCCGCCAGGTCCGCCAGCGATGCTTCCGCCGACGGTGGAGGAGACCGTCCCGCTGAGCCTGCTAACGACTGCGACAGTTCAGCAGACCATGCGAGAGCTGCGACAACTGAGCGAATCGCTGGCGACGTCGCGTGCGATGGCAGAGGCAAGTGGGCGAGGTCCGGACGACGAGAAACAGAGAAAGGTCGCTCTGCTGAAATTCCTCTGGCATACGCGACAGAAGCTTCTGCGGCTGCTCGTTATAGCGAAATGGTGTAACCAGCTGCCAGTAATCGAGCGGTGCAAGCAAGCGTGGACTGCGCTGGCCAACCATGACGCAGCGTTTGTCCAAGCAGCAGACGGACTATGGATGACTCACGCACAGATACAAGGGGCCAGAGCACCTCTGTATGACGTTCCTACTGCCGTCGAAATTCTCTCCACGCACGCTTACCGCCGGTTACCCGCTTGCGTTGACGATCTGCAGCTCCCGCCGAACCTGATGCTGCAGAGGCTCGGGCCAGCCTCGGTAGCAGGGTTGGTGCCGCCGGCAGGGGTTGCTGCAGCGGCGACGGCAGCTGCTGAAGCTATGAGGTTGTTGGGAGAGGAGGAGGAGGAGGAGGAGGAGGGTGACGGGGAGAGGGAAGGGGAGGGGGAAGGAGAGGAGGAAAAATATTTGACATCCGTAGATGTGAAAGGAGCCAAGCTTGCTGAGACTGATGCTGCTGCTGCTGCTGCTGCTGCTCCAAGTGATAAAGAAGCTGAAGCTTTTCCTGCTGCGGCTGTCACAACTGCCACACCTGGCCCCACTGCAGCTGCTGATTCTCTCTCAGAGAGTAAGGAGACAAGCAAAGAGAAGAGGGTGAGGCTAAGAACCGCCAGGCGCAGCGGCAGGCGAGCAGCCATAGAGCAGATCAACTCGTTCCTGAGGACACGGCTGCTGGAGACGCCTATTCCCCCGGAGGTCACTAGGGTGCGCGTGGGAGGGGGCAAGGTGCGCGTGTACGTGGAGGGGGAGTATCAGGCGGACCTCACTTTGGGTTATGCTTCTAATCTGTCGCTCTGGCGGGTGATTAAAGTGAAGATTCTTGTACGGGGCGCTGAGAACGTGACTGAGGGCGAGGAGGAAGATTTGGAGGAGGAAGAAGAGGAGGAAGAGGAGGAAGCGGAGGAAGAAGCTGACAAGCACACTAAGGGAGGTGGAGGGAGAAAGGGAGAAGAGGTTACCAACGGGGGTTCGGGAGAGGGCACAAGGCACAGGAAAAGGCGCCAGCAGCTACTTCGGAGGCAGAAGGGCTTGTCAGGCAAGCACAAGGGCGTGCCCATGAGCGAGGTGCAGCAGCTGGCCCTGGCGGACGAGCTGCAGCGGCGCATGGCAGCAGCAGCCGAAGACCCAATCACGGCCCTCCACGTGGTGCTGCACCAGGTGTGCTGCGGGGTGGCGGCGGACGAGGTGCTCCTGCAGCTGCACGCCCTCTGCTCGGCGCGCTCCTCCCCCTCCGCGCGCTGGCTCCACCACCTCAAGTTCGAAGTCGCTGCCCGGGACGGAGGGGAAGGAGGGGGAGGGGGAGCGGGAGGGGGTGTTGGGACGTCTGTGGGACCTAGTGGGAGTAAAGGAGGGGCGGGAGGGATAGGGGGTAGGGGCGGATTGGGGGGAGGGAGGGGCAGTGGTTCTGCAGCAGCAGCGTCAAGTGCAGGAGCGAAGGAAGGGGAGAGTGCTGGGGCAGACGGGGCAGGAGCAGGAGCGGGAGCAGGAGGGGGTGTGGTGGGAGGGGTGGCAGTACCAGCAGTATCCCCTGCGCTGCTGCACATATGGTACTGGTTGGACCCGGGCAAGTCTGACAGCACGGGGGGCTCCTCTGCAGTGCTGGGCCGCCTGGGCATCGCCCGCTTCGAGAGCGACGAGGAACCGCCCCCCTGCCTCACCCTCTCTCTCGCCCCACCCCCCGCCACCCCTCTCCCTCCTCCCGCTGTCCCTCCTGCGTCTGCCCCTGGTACTGCCACTACCCCTGCTGCTGCTGCTGCTGCTGCTGCTGCTGCTGCTGCTGTTCCTGCTCCTCCTCCCTCCACCCTGTTCTCACGCCAGCCGCTGCCCGCCCAGCTGGTTTGCCAGCACGTGCCGTCTGTGGTGGACCCCGTGACGGGCGGCGAGGTTTGTCTGTATCTGGACCCGACAAGGATCGACGTGGAGCAGCTGGTGCTGTTTGCCGCCCAGTGCTCTGCACACGCCAAGCTGGCGAGTCTAAGGCGCGACCTCCTGGCCTCCCCGCTGCTCTGTGCCGGCCCCCAAGACGCCGTCCTCTCCTTCCCTCCTCCGTCCACACGCTCCTCTTCTTTCTCTTCCGTCCCAAAACCTCCTCCTCCTTTCCAGCTTTCGCCTGAAGGTGCAGCGAAAAGTGCAGCGACTTTGGGGGAGAAGAGAGGCGGGGAGGAAGAGGAGGAGGGGGGGGAAGGGGATCTGAAGCAAGTTGGGAAGAGATTGGGCAGTGTGCTGGGGAAGCGGAAGAAACTGCTGGGCGCATTGGCTCTTGCTCATGGTATTCGTGGCAGTGGTGGCGCCGGTGGTGGCGCTCCACCCCATAACCCACCGAGAGGCAAGCGGCGGAGACAGGGAGACGGTGGGGAAAGGGTAGCACCAAGGGATAGACAGCAGGGGGGAGGCAGCAGCAGGGGCTGGGATGTGTTGGGTAGGGACGTATCTGGGCTGAGAGGGAGGGAGGTGCTGTGGGTGAGAGCGTGTGGCGGGTGGTTTGTTGGAATCGGGGTAAACACGCGGACCGGGCGGTACGAGGTGTGGGTGGGCGGCAAGGGTTTGTCCTGGGCGGCGGCGAGGGAGGTGGAGGGCGCGCTGAACAGTGGGAGCTCGACAGCTGGCGACGCGCTGGTGCTTCTGCGGCTGCACTGCCTGCATGCACAACTGACAGCAGCTGGAATTGCTCTGGGCCTGGTGGTGAGTTGGCAATAGCTGTTGGCACATCGGAATGCTCTGGTGCTGCTGCGGCTGCACTGCCTGCATGCACAGATAGCAGCAGCTGGAATTGCCCTGGGTGACTGGGTCTAGTGGTGAGCTGGCAATAGCTGTGGTGTGGGTCTAATGGGAACGCTCTGGTGCCACTGCTACTGCACTACCTGCCAGCTCAACTGACAGTAGCTGGAATTGTCCTGGGTCTAGTGGTGAGTTGGCAATAGCTGTGGGTCTAATGTGTCGTATGGGAATGCGCTGGTGCTGCTGCGGCGGCTGCACTGCCTGCATGTGCAGATAGCAGCAGCTGGAATTTCCCTGGGTCTAGTGGTGAGTTGGCAATAGCTGTGGGTCTAATGTGTCGTATGGGAATGCGCTGGTGCTGCTGCTGCGGCGGCTGCACTGCCTGCATGCACGACGTACACCAGCTGGAATTGCGCTGGGTCTGGCGGTCAGTTGGTTGCAGGGCGCAGGTCAACATAATTTACGTCGCCCGTGGTCAGGCCTCTCTGTTTCCCTCCCTTTTTCCACCGGTGTTCTAGGCCGTTAGTTGCTCTCTTTGTCAGTCCTCGTGCTTGTTTTCATACCTTTTCTCCATCTTTCCCTTCTTTTGCCTTCGCCTTCCGATTGCCTCACTCTTCCCTTAACCCTTGTGAGAGATTTTTGAGAATCCTAAAAAATCTTACACCTGTCTTCTTCAACCCTTTCCTTCTTCCCCTGCTTCTACCCCCCCCCCCCCACCCCCCCTCCTCCCCCCTTTCCCCCCTTCTCTTCCCCATACCAGCCCTATGAAGCCGGAACAGCAGGTATCCGCTTTACCACCGACGACCCAGCCCACTCCCTCACTCTCCCCCCCGCGCCCCGCACACTCCTCTTCTCCCTCTCGCACCCTCCTTTTCTCCCGTACCCCACCCACTCCTCTCCCTCGTCACCCCACCTCGCTCCTCCCTCCACCCCTCCTGCTCTCACCCCCGCCTGCTGGCCGCCCTATCTCCTCGCCATTCACATCCAAACGGACTTCTCTCTCTCCTTCCGCCTCATCCAACTCACGTCTCCCCCACCGCTGCCAACTTCATTGCCCCATCCCGCTTCTGCTGCTGCTGCTGCCACTGCCACTGACGCTGGTGCTGCTGCTGGTGCTACTGCTGGTGCTGCTGCTCCCGCTGCTACAGCAGCAGGGGCAGCAGCAGCGGGGCAGTCGTTTGTGGCGTCGCTTGCCCCGCCAGGTGTCACACGCTGGTTGGCCCTGGAGGTGGGTGCGCTGGTGCTGGCGGCTGGAGATCCCGAGGTGGTCGCCCTGGCTGGTGCTATTGAGGGGGAAGGGGGAGGAGGGGAGAGAGGGGGGGGAGGTGGGGAAGGGGAGGAAGGAGGGAGAAAGGAGATGGTGGGAGGGTGGGAGGAGCTCTTCGATTTGGGAGATGATTGGGAGGATGATGGTGGTGAGGAGTATCAGAGGCACGGATGGGGGTATGAGGAGGGAGAAGGGAAAGAGCAAGCTGTGGCTGCTTCCGTTGGTGGTGCGGCAATGGATGAGGACGGCATCAATGACAATGACAATGCTGATGCTGATGCTGATGCTGATGCTGATGCTGATGCTGATGCTGATGCTGATGCTGATGTGACAATGGGCGGTGGAGCATCAGGCAAATCTGCTTCAAAGCGCAAGCAGCAGCACCACTCGTCCCGACCCCTTCGCTGCGCTCTGATTGGCCGGCCGCTGCAGGAGCTGGTACAGCTGGCAGGGAGGGGCAAGGCCCCTGCGTCCCTCGTCTTCCCCCTGGTGCTGTCCCGAGCCCAGCACCTGGCTGCTGCTGCCGTCAAACACTCCCTGCTCTCCTCCCTCCTCTCCTCCTCCGGTCTCTCCACCGTCCCCTTCCTCTCTGCCGCCTCCTCCTCCCCCTCCTCCCCCTTCTCACTCTCGCCCTCCTCCTCCTCCTCCTCCTTCTCACCCTGCCTGCCGCCCCTCATTGCCTCGTCCCTCTGCTCCTCCTCTCCTGCTGCTGCCCCATCCCCCATCCGCCCCTCCTCCCTCGTCACGCCCCAGACCCTGCTTCGCATCCCGGGCTTCCCCCCCCTGCAGCAGCAGCTGCGCTGCCCCCAGATACCGCCTCCTCCTGGCAGTGCCTGCTGTTGAGATCCGACTCGCCGGCTACTGCCAGCTGGTCCGTGCTGGTGCCAGCTCAGCATTTTGTCAGCTTGTGGCGGCTTCAGGAGTTTTGCCAGCTGCAGCTGCAACAGCAGCAGCAGCAGGAGATCGAGCCAGGAGGAACTTTTTCTAGACTAGCCGAACCTGACCTTCAAACCATATCAGCAGGCGGTGCTGCCGAGCCTGGTTTTATCGAGCCAGGTGCTGTCGAGCCTGGTGCCATGAGGCTCGGAACAAGGGGAGAGAGCAGAGGCGGAGGGGCTGAGCTTCGGATGAAGCGCCTGCTTCGCTCTTGCGACTGGGCGCGGGAAGGAGTGGCTTTCAGCGAGGAGAGTGACAGCAGCAGCAGCAGCAGCAGCACTACCATCACCACCGCTACTGCCACCACTGCCACCCCCACCCCCACCACCGCTGCTGCCTCAAGCCTCAGAAACAGGGACGTTGCCCCAGGCATGCGATGCACTCCCAAGGGGCTCCTGCTGACGTGTCACAGCATGAGCCAATCCGCCATCTCCAGCATGGCACGTGACCTGGCGTGCGCATGGGAGGCCTTCCTCTTCGTCCGCCAGCTCAGACGCATTCTGATTGTCCGACGCAAGCCAGCAGGCGGGGGGAGAGCAGGGGGAGGGAGAGGTGGAGGGTGGGGAGGAGCGGGAGGTGAGGGGAGAGGAGGAGGGGGAACGGATGGGAGAGGGGGGGAGGTGTGGGGAGTGCAGGAGGCGGGGGATAGGGAGGAGATGGTGAGAAGGTGGGGGGAGGTGAGGCGGGCGGTTCGGGTGGTGTCTGTGGGGCCCACGTCAGTGTGTCTGGCATATGATGGCGGCATGCTCATGCCAGGCTGTCCTGTCCGCGTCCAGATTCAATGGATCCCGGCTGCCTCTAGTGCTTATGCTTCTAATGCTGCGGCTGGTGCTGCTTCTTCTGCTAGTGCTGGTTCAGGTGCAGGAGGGGAGGAGGGCGGCCAGGGGGCGGTGGCAGTGAAAAGGGAGGATGGTGCCGATGTAGGGGGCAATGGAGGTGGTGCTGCTGCTGATGCTGATGCTGATGCTGATGCTGCTGCTGCTGCTGCTGGTGGAGGTACCGGGGCTGATGACGGGGGCGATCTGCCGCTGGCTGTGGATTGCAGAGTGGTGGTTTCGCCAGACGACTTGTGGCCGCACACACAGGTGCAAATGGCTCACATTCCCAATCCCCAATCCCCGTTCCCTCACCTCTCTTCGTCCATCCACACCATTAGCGCTGATCACATGCTCGCATTCTCGTCATATCAATCATCTGCTTCCTTCTCTTCCCCCCCCCCCCCAAACTCTGCCCAACCCCCAGAACCCTCTGATCTTTCTCTCTCTCCCGCACCAGTACCTGGAGGAGTGTGTGCACATGGGCAATGCCGGCCTGTTGATCCGTGGTCAAGTAGGTTAGGTTTGAGACACCTCAAAACTCACCCCCAACAAACAACCCTCTGATCCTTTCCTCTCCCCCCCACCAGTACCTGGAGGAGTGCGTTCGCATGGGCGATGCAGGCCTGTTGATTGACGCCATCCGCCTCACAGCAGCGCCTCTCCACGCCTTGCACTCCGCCATCCGCCCCCTCCGCTCCGTCTCCGTCCCTCCCCCCGCGCTGCTGCCCTCGCACCACAACCATCACCCCGCACCCCTGCAACCACAGCAGCAGCAACCACACGCACAACCATCGCATTCTAGTGGGCCCCCACATTCCACTGCGTCTGCAGGCGCTTCTGCTTCTACTCCACCTGCCACTACAGCAGCAGCACCGGAAGCTGCTGCTTCTGCCGCTGCCTCAGCCTCTACTGCCGCTGCTGCTACTGCCAATGCAGCCACAGCAGCATCCGCAGCGGCAGCAGCGGGGGCATCTCGAGGGTTGATGCTGGGGGCAACGCTCTGCACGCTGCTCCCGGGGGACATCAGCATCGTCCCCCGCGGCCCCTTCTCCTTCCGCATCATCTACCGCCACGACTTCGCCATCCACATGCGCTGCTTCGGCCCCGACTTCGTCTGGCTGCAGCCCGCCCCGCCGCCCAAAACCTACGACTTGCCGCCCGGTCTCGTCGCGAAATTCCCGGGAGCGTCCGCTGCTGTTTCCGCTGCTGCTGCAGCGGCTGGTAGTGCTGCCGCCAGCGGCGCCGGCAAACAGGCAGTAGCTAATGGTTCGCCTGGTGTTGCCGCTGGTGCTGCTGCAGCCGCAAGTGGTGTGATTCGAGGGGACCTCACTCTCGGAGGTTCCTTACCCTGCCCCCAGTTCCGCCCCTTCATTCTTGAACAAGTCTCTCTGCTGCTCTCACAGCTCGACCGCCACGCTCCGGAACCTCCGCCTGCTGCTGCTGCTGCTGCTGCTGTGGTGGCAACATCCGGGCCTGGCAGGCTCGGCAGGACAGGGCCGGTGGGGGAGAGTTTGACAGGTGGCGGGCAGCCTCCCATCGGACCAGGCAACTCACAGCAACAACAGCAACAGCTGCAGCAGATGCAGCACCAGCACCAGCAGCAACAGCAAGAGCAGCAGCAGCAGCAGCAGCAACGGGCGGAGATGCTGCGGTGGCAGCAGATGGCAGCCAACCTGGCCTCCTCCGTGCGCGCCGAGTCCCACACAGCCATGGTGGGCCTGTCGGACGACGGCGGGTACGGCGGCGCGTGGGTGCCGGTCGTTCTGCTCAAGCGTGTGCTGCGCAGCATGCTACGCTACCTGGGCACCATTGGGTTGTTCGCTCGCTTCCCTTCTGTGCTGGCGGCAGTGCTGGGGCCCGCCATGGGGACGAGGGAAGCTGGGTTGCTGTCGCAGGATCCCGAGCAGCCTGCACTGCGGTTCTTCATTGGGTGAGCCTCTCGCTCTCTTCTCTCTCTCTCTTCTCTCACTCTCTTCTCTTTCTCTGGCTTGCACGGAAGGTGTAGCTGCTTAGTGCTTCACTGGGTGGCTCTGCATCAACGGCTTGGTTGGATGCTGTCCTCCCCACTTCACCCCCCTTTATCTCTCTCTTTCTCACCCCCACCACCCCCCTTCATTTATCTCGCCCCCCCACCCAGCAACTATGTGTACATGGTGAATCTGCACCGCCATCGCCGCCCCACTGCTGGCGACCAGCTTCAGCTTATGCTGCAGGTGAATGCCATGCCATACCATACCATACCATACCCAGGTTGAGGCTGGGTTTCAAATAGTTAGGTTTTGATCCCCGGAGGTTCTCGGATCCGTGCTTCAAGGTTGCTGTGACATGCCATGTTATACCATGCAGGTTGCCCTACCGAGGCGCCTCAATCCATTCATATTAAAGCCCGAGTCTACATTGGTTGGCTATCAAGTTCAGGATTCCTGAACTTGTTTTCGTAAAAGTAGGAGTAACCCAGTGCTGGGGACCGCCACATCGCGACCCTCAGTGAAACGGGGCTGTGTGCGAAACTCGCTATATGAGACAAACCTAGAACTCACTGTTCACTCATACTGAAGTTGAAAACGCCCCGTACCATTCTAGACGCATTTTTTGCCGAGACTCGGTGACGCCAGAACAGTTGTGTATAGTTTGCCCCCCCCGCCCCCAACCACGTCACTATTTGCGCACTGCTGATTGCAAGTTGTTGGGCTCCTTCTGTGTCACGAGCGATGAATCTTTTTCGCCGATAATTATCTGTCGTTAGAGGAGCTTTGCCGAAATCGGTTTCGTGCAGTGTTATTGACACTGTTATCATGGACAGTATACATGGTTTTCTACCATTCTAGACTCAGGCTTTAAGCATGTTCCCTTGACCCTACCTCCCGCCCCCCTCCAGGTTGTAAACGCCCGCATGGCTCCACAGCGCCGCCCGCCCGCGATGACACACGATGCTGACGTGGACATGACCCCTGCTGAGCTGGCGGAGATCAGCGACCTGTTTTCACGCAAGGTGGCAGTGGAGCCCTTCGATGTATCCCGTCTGTCCTCCTTCGTGACACTTGTCATGCTCCCATTGGCTGTAATCCGTGAGTTCATGGGTCTGCTCGCCATGAGAAGGGAACAGCAGCGCCTGCTGGCCGCTGCAGCAGCAGCAGCAGCTGGAGCGGGTGTGGCAGCAGCAGCAGCATCAGGAGGGGCGGTATCAGGGGGAGGTCCATCTGCAGGTGCATCTGGGGCAGGTAACATCCCAAAAATTCATCCAGCCACCCGAGTCACAGTGGATCTGTGCTTTGAGAATCGCATCGGTCTGGGATGGGACCTCCCAGATTCTTTTGGAAAGAACAGCGGAGGCCAAACTGGGGGAGGTGTATCTGCAGGGCAGGTTCACCCAGGCTCTGGTACAGCTGGCAGTACAGCTGGCAATAGTGCCGACCGCAGCGATATCAGTTACAGCCGGGCAGACAGTCGGGTGGATTTCTCTCTCGTCCTGCTCATCGACCATGCCGCCCTCTCCGCTGCCCATCTGCCGGTCCACATCGCAGGCGGCGCAGGCTGGCTGGCGCACTGCGTTTCGGTCCGCCTACGCTTGCATTTCTCTGCCGCCCCAGCTAATCCGGCAGCTGCTGGTACAGGTGCAACTGGTCCAGGTGCCGCCTCTGTTGCTCCGGGTGCGCGAGGGCCGTTGATTCTGCAGCTGTCGCTGCTGGCCGTTGATGGGAGTCATGGGGGGAAGGGATGCTGGAGTAACACAGAGGACTGGGACAGGTGTAAGCAGCTGATCGGTAAGGCAATCAAGGAGATGCCACCACCACCGGCAGCAGCTGCTGCAGCAGCGGCAGCAGCAGCAGGAGGGGGGGCAAAGGAGATGGGGGTGGTGGTGGGAGGGAGAGGGTGGTTGAGGGTTTTAGCTGAGAGGTTGCAGGCAGCTGTTCATTCTGCACTAACCTTGTCTCATAGGGGTTGAGTTATCCGCTGGGCGAGTTGTTATGCTACCCATAATGCTAGTTGGGAAGATTGCTGTGTCATGCATAGTACAAAAAGAATAAATGATAGGAAAAGCGTGCGGGTTTAGCAGCCATGCCCTTGGACACCTTATCGGGCTTCAGGGAGTGTATACATCAATTGGAGAATGTTATGCCACCAAGCCAGTTGGTTCAATGTAGTTTTAAACAGCCTCGACCCTAAACTACAAGCCAGTAGGTAGGCTGACCGTTTCCAAGAATTTGTATTTATTCAAGTGGTGTGTACTTCGGAGGTTAGCTTTGCTTGTATGGATTGCAAAGTAGGACATCAATCAGGGCTTGCTGTAAGGAATTACGATTCCTTGGGCTTGCCACAGCGAGTACACGCGAATAGTTCGTGTCCGCAGGCTCGGCCCTCAAGTCACGCGCCAAACCAGCCCCCGTCGACCTCGTCGGTCCCCAACCTCTTCCCGAGTCGCCCCGAACCCATTTTGACCCCGTAACCCTCGGGACTATCGAGCCCTTGACTGGTCCAACACTCGACATTCAACCTGGTCAACTCGCCTTATATATTGCCTAGGTCTCATTTCTATCGTCATTCTGTACAACATTGTAATCACGTTCCCCTACAGTATTCTGCGCTATACTTTGAGTTATAATTCATAACACTTGCAACGAGCTTCTCCACAGCGTAACATCGTCGCTAGTTCTGTACAGTATTCCCGACCATGGGGTTTGTCCGAACCGAACCCAGAAAAGTGGCCCTCACCAGGGCGCACGCTAAGGTTTTTTAAGACTCTATTTCTCCCGGATTCCCCACCCCCCTGCACCTTGATTCATCCGGATTTCAGGGTAGTTGATTTCTGTTTCATCCGGATTCGGGTACAAAGTTACTTTTAGCCGAGTTACAGCAAACATTGACTCGGACATGTCAAGATGTTCAAGGTCCAAACAAGGTAACATTTGCGGAGTGCCAGAAAAAGAGAGTACTTTTGGATTTGCTATGTTAGGAGTGTGAATTTCCTCCATTAGTTTTCTGACAAACCCGCTAAAGTAGGGTAGAATATGTGCCAGCAACCTTCGCAACTTTCCGGGTTGCGGGAAGGGGGAGGAGGGAAACGTGGCTAAACGTTTTTAGCCAAATTTTCATAGCTCCGTGGGCATGCGGGGCTGTAAGAGGAATTCTCCAGTCTGTGAGGGACGCCAAATATTCAAGGTTTAGGATGGCCTGGGTGGGAGGCACGCCCCCAGAAGACAGGAAAATTTTCCTGATTCAGGAAAAAAACAGGGAGTTTCTCGGTACTTACCCTGATTGTGCAGGGTTTTGTAAATGACACACCCTGTTTTTTCAGGCTTTTTGTAAGGGTAAACTCTGATCCCTCAGCAAGGTTTCTTAGCGAACCCTGAATTTCTCAGCATTGTAGCGGGTCTTAGTCCTTTCCATAAGCGTGTCTAGGGGGGGCAGTCAAGAATTTCGAGGTTCTCCCCCCCCCCCTTCCCCCACCCCCCGAGGCTGTGTGAGGGCGCTGATTGGCCCTTGGTCAAAAAAATATCCGCGCTGTATGTTGGAGGTCATGTGAGGGAGGTGTGCTGAGGACTGTGTGAGGGCAATTGCTGGCCCTTGGCCGAATTTGCTTGATGTGCGCCTGCCCTAGGGCTCTGCGAGGGAAGAGATTCCCTCCGCCCCTGCAATCTCGTCGCCTCGCCCCCTATTCAGCCCTTCCCCCCTCTCCCCCCCACCAATTGTCTTTTCATGCCCATCCCCCAATCTCGTCACACATGCGAGAATTCGCTACGAATTCCCAGCACCCCCAAAAACTAAGACTTGAACACACAAAAATCATGAACTAGAACATGTATAGAAAGATTGAAAAACCGGTATTTTTTTTAAAGTAATTCTGATGGCTCAGGATTTTATTTAAGGGGACCCTGAAAATTGAGACTTTTCTGCAGGGAGGATCCTGATGGATCAAGAAGCCTCAAAACCAATCTAGGGTCCTGGTGGGAGGAGTCTCTCTGTGTAAAATTCTCTATGTTTAAGGGAGACTTAGCCAAATACTCTATGCTCTAGGGTAAATGCAGGAATGTTCCTGCAATGAGGACTAGCCGAAGTTTCGTGGGTGTAGGTAGGAGGACTATCTCTGTTTGGGAGGGACTTAGCCGAATTCAACTATGATCGAGGAAGGAATGTTCCTGACTGTGACGGACTTAGCCGAAAATTCTGGGTTTCAGGTGGTGCGGGTGGGAGGAGCACGGTATGTCTGTGTGTGGGGGACTTTGCCATATTTGCTTGGTTGCGGGGTTAAGGAAGGAATGCTGCTGGAAGTTGGGGACTTAGCCAAATTTTCTGAGTTTTGCTGGTGTGGGAGTTACGTGTGTGAGGGACTTAGCCGAATTTCCTGGGTTCAGGGGCTCCATGGGATTGTTTCTGAAAGTTTGGGACTTAGCCGGAAAAAATGTCACTGCCACACTGGGTGCGAGGAGGGGGGAAGGGGAGGGGGGTGGGGGGGGGTATTTCTAGGCAGTTGCAGCCGGATTGCCCCCCCGGCGAATTCTGATCTTGCCAGAAGATGGAAGAAGATGGAAGAAGTTGGAAGAAGATGGAAGAAGATGGAAGATGGAAGAAGATGGAAGAAGATGGAAGATGGAAGATGGAAGATGGAAGATGGAAGATGTAAGATGGAAGATGGAATATGGAAGATGGAAGATGGAAGATGGAACATGGAAAATGGAAGAGGGAAGAGGGAAGATGGAAGATGGAAGATGGAAAATGGAAGATGGAAGATGGAAGATGGAAGATGGAAGATGGAAGATGGAAGATGGAAGATAGATGGAACATGGAAGATGAAAGATGGAAGATGGAAGATGGAAGATGGAAGATGGAAGACGGAAGTTGGAAGATAGAAGATGGAAGATAGATGGAAGATGGAAGATGGAAGATGGAAGATGGAAGATTGATGGAAGATGGAAGATAGAAGGAAGATGGAAGATGGAAGATGGAAGATGGAAGATGGAAGATGGAAGATGGAAGATGGAAGTTGGAAGATGGAAGATGGAAGATGGAAGATGGATGGAAGATAGATGGAAGATAGATGGAAAATGGAAGATGGAAGATGGAAGATGGTAGATGGAAGATGGAAGATGGAAGATGGAAGTTAGAAGATGGAAGATGGAGGATGGAAGATAGAAGATGGAAGATAGATGGAAGATAGATGGAAGATAGATGGAAGATGGAAGATGGAAGATGGTAGATGGAAGATGGAAGATGGAAGATGGAAGATGATGGAAGATGGAAGATGGAAGATGGAAGATGATGAAAGATGGAAGATGGAAGATGGAAGATGGAAGATGGAAGATGGAAGATGGAAGATGGAAGATGATGGATGATGGAAGATGGAAGATGGAAGATGGAAAATGGAAGATGGAAGATGATGGATGATGGAAGATGGGAGATGGAAGATGGAAGATGGAAGATGGAAGGTGGAAGATGGAAGATAGAAGATGGAAGATGGAAGATGGATGGAAGATGGATGGAAGATGGAAGATGGAAGATGGAAGATGATGGAAAATGAAAGATGGAAGATGGAAGATGTAAGATGGAAGATGGAAGAGGGAAGATAGAAGATGGAAGATGGAAGATGGAAGATGGAAGATGGAAGATGGAAGATGGAAGATGGAAGATGGAAGATGATGGATGATGGAAGATGGAAGATGGAAGATGGAAAATGGAAGATGGAAGATGATGGATGATGGAAGATGGAAGATGGAAAATGGAAGATGGAAGATGATGGATGATGGAAGATGGAAGATGGAAGATGGAAGATGGAAGATGGAAGATGGAAGATGGAAGATGGAAGATGGAAGTTGGAAGATGGATGATGGAAGATGGAAGATGGGAGATGGAAGATGGAAGATGGAAGATGGAAGAAGATGGAATATGGAACATGGAAGACGGAAGATGGAAGATGGAAGATGGAAGATGGAAGATGGAAGATGGACGATGGAAGAAGATGGAAGAAGATGGAAGAAGATAGAAGATGATGGAAGAAGATGGAAGAAGATGGAAGTAGATGGAAGAAGATGGAAGAAGATGGAAGAAGATGGAAGAAGATGGAAGAAGATGTAAGAAGATGGAAGAAGATGGAAGATGGAAGATGTAAGATGGAAGATGGAAGAAGACGGAAGAAGATGGAAGATGGAAGATGGAAGATGGAAGATGGAAGGTGGAAGATGGAAGAAGATGAAAAAAGATGGAAGAAGATGGAAGATGGAAGATGATGGAAGATGGAAGATGGAAGATGGAAGATGGAAGGTGGAAGATGGAAGATGGAAGATGGAAGATGATGGAAGATGGAAGATGGAAGATGGAAGATGGAAGATAGATGGAAGATGGAAGATGGAAGATGCAATATGGAAGATGGAAGATGGAAGATGGATGGAAGATGGAAGATAGATGGAAGATAGATGGAAGATAGATGGAAGATTGAAGATAGATGGAAGATGGAAGATGGAAGATGGAAGATGGAAGATGGAATATGGAATATGGAAGATGGAAGATGGAAGATGGAAGATGGAAGATGGAAGATGGAAGATGGAAGATGGAAGCTGGTGTTAGGATTAAGGACGGAGTCTAGGTGAACTTAGGAGCTAGAATTACTCAAAATATAAATCCGAAATTCTGGACAGAAAAGTCATCTTCACAAGAAACGACGTCGACAAAAAGCTAGCTGTTGGAATGTCGCGAAACTCTGGTATGTTCTAGCTCTTAATCTCACATACCGTTCCCAATTTGAATCACGTTCATTGATGAAGTATTCGTGACGCTATGGCTTTCGACGCATGAGGGGGTAAGCTGTAGGAGGAGAACTTAACTCAATCTCAAAAGTTCAATCAAGGTTCAAGAATCTCACAAGGAATTAGAGGAGCAAGAGAAAGGTTGGGATAGAAGAGAGGGATGAGAGGGAAGGTCCCAAGAGAGTCCCTAACCAAGGAAACCCCATAAGCACAAAGATTCCCCCCCTATAGGAACCCCAACTTTGACATTTGTCCCTTCCCAACCAATCCATCCAAGTTGGCCACCTTTGCCAACCTAGCTTGGTTGTTTCCAACCAATTTGCAGCTGTTACAATAGAGTGACGAATTTCGCCAATCCCAAAGGTCCCAACTCCATATAAAGTCACCCCACAACTTCACTTTGTAACCGCCGCAATTGTAACGCAAGCTCATGAACTTTGAATCTTCATAGCTTTCGCGTTCTTGCTCCGATTGAAGGGATTCTCGTTGCGTCGGAAAGATCTTCTCAAGATCTATCATCACAAATACCTGCTCAAACAAAAATAACATATAACACATTCCCAAAATCCAGAACACACCACACACAAATTCTTTCACACGTTCAAACCACACTTGCAAGTTGAAAACATGGGATGGGAGGCAGACAGAATGTGATAGCATATGATGACATCACACAACACGAAGTTCGGCAGAAATGCAATTCGGCTATCTCTTTTGTTGACGACCCCCTCGGCTGAAACAAAATTTGGTAGAAGCACGGCAGAGAGTCATCTCGGACTTCGCTTCTGCGAGTGACCCCTTCGACAGAAAACGAGGACTTAGTTTTTTCTGATGACGGAACGTTCCGCAATCGCGAGAAATTTGCGATTTCGTAAGTTAACCTCAGAACCGATCTGGACCAAACAACGGCAAAATCTACCAGCGACATTGAGAAATTGAACACGTGGCACACATTTCGTAACTGCGGAAATGTGCGTAACATCTGACAGCTTCATTTCTGAAACTGTTAGAATAACTACTTCTAAGTAGGTAAAAATTACCAACTAAGCATATGCTGTAATTTTCACCTGCCATTGCTGACTTGGCTAAGCGCAGCTTAGAGTAGTTCTGTAAACGTTCTCGTGCGAACGTTCTCTCTGTGTTCAAATGAGTTTCAATGGGGTAGTACTAGTGTTTGCCTTGTGTACCATACTTTGTAATCTTGATTCTAGTGAATTTGTGTGCCCAAGCTTTCTCAAAAGCTACGCAGTGAAACACACAATTCTGAAGGCAACTTTCTTCTTTGAGAACGACAGAGCTAGAGAGCTCTATCTGCATCAGGCACTTCTGCAGAAGCTCCCGTAATAGCAGAAAACTCTGCATGGTGCGGTGAGCGTGGATCGAACACCTGAACCATAGAGGTCGAATCGACTACGTTAGGTCTCGCAGAAGGTCTTGATTGTCGATATGACGGACGGCGAGTCGGATGTCCGTGAGGTGGTCGATGATCTCGAGGCGTAGGAGGCTGCCTTGATAGCTCGCTATGAAGACCTCCCAGAGAAGGAGCTCGAATTCATGCTGATGGGGTTACGAGCTCAATGGGAGATGGATCATCCGCGGGCGCGTGCAGTGGAAGACTCCCGAGACAAGGAGAACGTGGAAGGTTTGGCAGAAGGCAGAGTGCGAGAGTCACGCGGTGTTCTACGAGAAGGAGAAACGCTGAATGGTGAAGGATCAAGCGTGGGCGACGGAAGGGACCCTGCAAGGGAGTCAAGCTTGAAGAAGAAGAGTGCTGCTGAAGAAGGCCGTTCTGGCGGTCGTGACGGCGCAAACAACGCTGCCGATGGCTCTACTGCCTTTCTACCGACAGCCTCGAAGGATAGAGGGATTGCTCCTGAATTCGGCTACTTCAAGTTTTCTCCTGACAAAATCGTGGTGCCAAGGCTCCTTGAGGGACAACACGACTTGGCGTCGTGGGTCGAGTCCATAGAACCTCAGCTGGAGATTGCGCAACTAAGGCGGTTTGTCGACGGGTCAACGAAAGCCCCTCCTGTGTCGGATGCATTGTGGTACGGGCAGTTCCGCTCTGTCCAGCTGCTGACATTCATGGTGATCTCGCGCTGCTGCTCGCCTTCTGTGAAGATGGCATTGAAGGGTTGTTGTCTGCGAGTGGATGCGGGCTACCAAGCATGGCGATTCATCATGAAGACTTACAAGGCTACTGACGATCTCTACATCGGTCAGTTGGAGCAGAGTCTGGCAAGTCTGGAGATGGCAGAGTACGAGACTGCTACCGCCTACTGCACCCGTGCACATCAGTTGCTGGCTAATCTGTGGATGACTGGAGTACGATACTCGATGGCTTCCTACGTGACACACGTTGTCAAGGGTCTGCCATCGCAGTACAGCTATCTACGGTGCATGATCAAGTTTCCGGATGTGCGGAAAACCCTCGACGAAAACACTCTGACGAGCTACGTCGTTGAGGAAGAATCTACCCTTGCGATCGAGCAGTGCAATGAGTCTCCTCTGCCACAATTGAACTGGGCGTCGACGGGACAACCACCTCGGCAGCAGCAGCAGCAACAGTGGCGATGGGTCTCTTCTACGAATGACTCCGCCGCAGAGTAGAAGGACGGCCGCAACGACAAGAAGAAATCGGCCAAGAAGAACAAGGATAAACCATGTTTCGTCTGCGGTGAAATCGGTCACTTCACTGCTCAGTGCCCAGATTGCAAAGGCAAGAGGAACGATGATCATTCGCAGAAGCGAGAAAGTAATCCGCCCTCTGGCACGCAGAGTGGTGGCTCTTCTGAGAACTCTGGTTCTGCTGATCGAAAAGGACCCTCGTGTGCGATCGTAGAACAGCAGAAGACGGACGATCTGCCCATCTCGTTGGATCCAGAAGATGGCGAAGACTTCCAGGCGATTGTAGCTGCTGTGGAAGCCAACCCTGTAGTCATTCTACTGGAATGTGGATGTTCGCACCACCTCATGGGAGATGACAAGGCTTTCGTAGAAATGCGCAAGGACGGCGAAATCCGGCACGTTCGCGGATTTAACGGCGCCATCCAAGCTGTTCGAGGACGGGGAACCATTGCTCTGCTTGGCGAGGCTGGGAAGAGGATTTTGGTCCCAGATGTACTATACGTCCTTGGAATCCAAACCAATCTGCTTTCTGCCGGGCAGCTGAAGGACTGTGGAGTGAAGCTGAAGGACACTGGCGAGGAAACTATCATGCTCTCTGCGGACGACATTCTGCTCGGGCAAGCTCGATACAAAGGCCGGGTTCTCAGCACCAATCTGCAGCCATGGCCGCAGCAAAAGCCTGCGGCAGAAGCGATTGCTCTGCGCACATTGGCAACCAACGCGCGCTCCTCTACGGACGTGTGGCATGCTCGTCTGGCCCATGCTGAGGTCGAGATGATTCGGCGGACTGCGGCGCACGGAGCAGCTACGGGCTTGGATATTGAGAAGACGCCGAGCACTGATCTGCCGTGTGTCTCTTGTGTCGGTGGCAAACTCGCTCGACATAGTTTTCCGGCAGAAGGGAGTGACGAAAAGAAAGTGCTGAGAATAGCTACAGTTGGGGATAAGGAGTGGATCCCATATACCAAGTGATATGGGAGTGCTCCAGCTGTGAACATGCTGAGGGCATTTGGGTGCATGGTGGTGTTTCATGTGCCTAAGGAGAAAAGAGGGAAGTTGGAGGCTTCTGGAAGATGGAGTGTGCACTTGGGGATTGCAAAGGATCACAAGGGGTGGCTGCTATGGGAATTGACCACCCAGAAGCTGACAGTGTCAAGGGATGTGAAGTTTCTTGAGTCCCTATACTACAAGGAATGGAAGCAGCAACAACAGAAGCTTCCATCTACACCGCTCATTGTGGAGGCAGATGAGGTGCAGCGGCCTTCAAGACAGGTGGAGGTTGCAGTGTCTAAGGAGGAGATGTTTGGGGTGACTGAGAAAGGGGGAGCAGCTGAAGTGGAGCAGCAGCAGCAGCAGCAGCATGAGTTTCCACCTCGAGTTCCACACCCGCCTGAGTGACCTAGGAGGGATGTGCGCCCTCCGGTGAGGCTGACCTATGGGGGAAGAGGCAAGCCGAATGTGGTGCAGGCTGGGAGTGTGGTTGAGCAGATTGAGGAAGATGAGATCGCTCACTGCTACTGGGCACCAATCCCTGAGCCCAAGACTCGAGAGGAGGCCTTGAATGGACCAAATGGGGAGAAGTGGAAGGCGAGTGAGGGTCCCTGATTGAGAACGAGACATGGGACCTGTGTGACTTGCCTCCTGGGAAGAAGGCAATCACTTCCAAGATGATCTACAGGCACAAGTATGGACCTGAAGGGGAGCTGACCCGCTACAAGTCTAGGCTTGTGGCACGGGGGTTTCAGCAGACAAAGGGGAAGGACTATGATGAGGTGTTTGCTCCTGTGGGGAAAGGAACAACACTAAGGGTGCTGTTGGCGATAGCTGCACTCCTTGGGATGGAAGATACGGCAGATGGACATTGTGACTGCCTTTCTGAATGGGATCATTCTGGAGGAGGTGTACATGAAGCAGCGAGAGGGGCTGGATGATGGGAGCGGAAGGGTCTGCAGGCTGAAGAAGGCCATCTATGGCCTTAAGCAGGCGCCTCGTGCATGGTATCACAAGTTGGAGGAGGCGTTGTTGGCTGGGGGTTTCAAGAAGAGTGAGTGTGACCCCAGCCTATTCCTGTTGCAGGAGAAGGATGAAATCCTCATGCTCTTGGTGTATGTGGATGATATCCTTCTCTTTTCTGCATCAACTGCTTTGCTGGACAGCGCAGAGCAGATGCTAGAGATGCAGTTCAAGTGTTCCAAGATGGGTGAGGTGAAGTACTACCTGGGGATGCATGTGGAGAGAGATGTGGAAAAGGGTGTGCTAAGGTTGCACCAGAGGAAGTACTGTGAGGGGTTGGCTGAGAAGTATGGGCTGCAAGATGGGGGAAAGCCAGCAACACCAATACCTTCAGGGTTTTACCGTGGAGCCAAGTGCTGATGAGGAGGTAGTGGGTGAGAGTGACAGGAAGCTGTTTCATTCGATGGTTGGGTCGCTGAATTATGCTGCAAATCATACACGGCCTGACATTGCATTTGCTACATCACACTTGGCTAGTGTGGTCTCACGCCCTAGTCATGAGTAGCTAGAAGCGGCCAAGAGGTTGGTCCGCTATGCGAGCGCTACGGCATCAGTGGGATTGGAGTACAGTGGAGTGAGGCAGCGGTTGCAGAGAGGTGCTGCAGATGTGAAGAGTGGAGAGATGCTCTTGAGTTGCTATACTGACACTAGCTTCAACTCAGTGAAAGCGGATGGCACCAGCATTGGGGGATATGTGTGCTTGCTAGGAGGTGGTACTGTGAGCTGGCGCAGCAAGAAGCAGAATGAGGTGGGATTGTCCTCATGTGAGACTGAGTACATGGCCTTACACCATGGGGTCAAGGAAGTGGTGTGGCTGAGGCGTTTGTTGGAGGAGTTGGGAGTTGGCCAGGAGGAGCCGACACTTGTGTTTTGTGACAATGAGTCTGCTATGAAGCTTGCCAAGAATGCTTGTCTGCATGGGCTGACAAAACACATAAGGCCTAAGTGGCATTGGGTGAGGAGACTCCTTGATAAGGAGGTGCAGCTGGAGATAGTGAAGACCCATCAGCAAGCAGCAGATATTTTCACTAAGCGTCTGGCGGAGGCGGATCATTGGAAGGGCATGAAGCTTGTTGGGATGAGTGTGAATTGAGTATGCATGCTTGGGATGTTGGTATAGTGGATGATGGTTGGCAGCCAGAGGGGGAGATTGTTGTGTGATGTCATCATATGCTATCACATTCTGTTTGCCTCCAATCCCTTGTTTCAATTCGCATGTATGGTTTGACAGTGTGTGAAAAACTTTGTGTGGTGTGTGTTCTGGAGTTTGGGAATGTGTTTTGTGTTATTCTGTCTGAGCAGGTGTTTGTGATGATAGATCTTGAGAAGATCTTTCCGACGCAACAAGAATCGCTTCAATCGGAGCAAGAACGCGAAAGCTATGAAGATTCAAAGTTCATGAGCTTGCGTTACAATTGCGGCGGTTACAAAGTGAAGTTGTGGGGTGACTCTATATGGAGTTGGGACCTTTGAGGCTGGGTAAATTCGTCACTCTACTGTAGCAGCTGCAAATTGGTTGGGAATAACCAAGCTAGGTTGGGAAAGGTGGCCAGCTTGGATGGATTGGTTGGGAAGGGACAAATGTCAAAGTTGAGGTTCCTATAGGGAGGGAACTTTGTGCTTATGGGGTTTCCTTGGTTGGGGACTCTCTTGGGACCTTCCCTCTCATCCCTATCTTTCTATCCCAACCTCTCTCTTGCTCATCTAATTCCTTTTGAGAGTCAAGAACTTAGATTGAACTTTTGCGATTGAGATAAGTTCTCCTCCTACAGCTTACCCCCTAGTGCGTCGAAAGACAAATTGTCCCCAGTACTCCATCAATCGACGCGATTCAAATTGAGAACAGTAGCTACGATTACAAGCTATAACATATCCGATTTTCCCGACATTCGAACAGCCAGTGTTTTGTCGACGTCATTTCTTGTGAAGACTTTTCTGTCCAGAATTTCGGAATTATATTTTGAGTAATTCTAGCTCCTAAGTTCACTTAAACTTCGTCCTTAGTCCTAACAAAGCCAAGCGAAGCCAAGCGAAGCGAAGTGAAGCCAAGAAAAGCCAAGCAAAGCCAAGCAATGCTAAGCGAAGCCGAGCGAAGCGAAGCGAAGCGAAGCGCAGCGAAGCGAAGCGAAGCGAAGCGAAGCCAAGCGAAGCGAAGCCAGCCAAGCGAAGCAAAGCAAAGGGAAGCGAAGCGAAGCAAAGAGAAGCCAAGCAAAGCCAGGCGAAGCGAAGCGAAGCCAAGCGAAGCAAAGCCAAGGGAAGCCAAGCGAAGCCAAGCAAAGCCAAGCGAAGCCAACCGAAATGAAGCCAAGCCAAGCCAAGCCAAGTGAAGCCAAGCCAAGCGAAGCAAAGCCAAGCGAAGCCAAGCGAAGCGAAGTGAAGCCAAGCAAAGCCAAGCGAAGCCAAACGATGCCAAGCGAAGCCAAGCAAATTGAAGGGAAGCGAAGCAAGCGAAGCCAAGTGAAGCCAAGCGAAGCCAAGCCAAGCGAAGCAATGCCAAGCCAAGCGAAGCGAAGTGAAGCCAAGAGAAGCCAAGCGAAGCAAAGCCAAGCGAAGCAAAGAGAAGCCAAGCAAAGCCAGGCGAAGCAAAGCGAAGTGAAGCAAAGCCAAGGGAAGCCAAGTGAAGCCAAGCAAAGCCAAGCAAAGCTAACCGAAGCGAAGCGAAGCGAAGCAAAGCCAAGCCAAGCCAAGCGAAGCCAAGCCAAGCAAAGCCAAGCGAAGCCAAACGATGCCAAGCAAAGCCAAGCAAATCGAAGGGAAGCAAAGCAAAGCCAAGTGAAGCCAAGCCAAGCCAAGCCAAGCAAAGCAAAGCCAAGCCAAGCGAAGCCAAGCGAAGCGAAGCGAAGCCAAGCGAGGCGAAGGGAAGCCAAGCCAAGCTAAGCCAACCCAAGCAAAGCCAAGGAAAGCCAAGCGAAGCCAAGCAAAGCCAAGCGAAGCCAAGCAAAGCCAAGCGAAGCCTAGTGAAGCAAAGCGATGCCAAGTGAAGCCAAGTGAAGCCAATCGAAGCCAAGCAAAGCCAAGCGATGCCAAGCAAAGCCAAGCGAAGCGAAGCAAAGCCAAGCAAAGCGAAACCAACAAAGCAAAGCGAAGCCAAGTGAAGCCAGACTAAGCGAAGCCAAGCAAAGCCAAGCGAAGCCAAGCGAAGCCAAGCGAAGCCAAGCAATGCAAAGCGAAGCCAAGCGAAGCCAAGCGAAGCGAAGCAAGCGAAGCAAAGCGAAGCCAAGCGAAGCGAAGCCAAGGGAAGCCAAGCCAAGGGAAGCCAAGCGAAGCCAAGCGAATCCAAGAGAAGCCAAGCGAAGCCAAGCAAAGCCAAGCAAAGCCAAGCGAAGTGAAGCGAAGCCAAGCGAGGTGAAGTGAAGCCAAGCGATGCCAAGTGATGCCAAGCGATGCCAAGCGATGCAAAGTGAAGCGAAGCGAAGGGAAGCCAAGCGAAGCCAAGCAAAGCGAAGCCAAGCCAAGTGAAGCGAAGCCAAGCGAAGTGAAGCAAAGCCAAGTGAAGCGAAGCAAAGCGAAGCCAAGCCAAGCCAAGCAAAGCCAAGCAAAGTTAAGCGTAGCCAAGCCAAGCCAAGCGAAGCCAAGCAAAGCCAAGCGAAGCGAAGCCAAGTGAAGCGAAGCGAAGCCAAGCGAAGCCAAGCAAAGCGAAGCGATGCAAAGCGAAGCGAAACCAACAAGACTAAGCGAAGCCAAGCCAAGCGAAGCCAAGCAAAGCCAAGCAAAGCGAAGTGAAGCCAAGCCAAGCGAAGCGAAGCCAAGCGAAGCCAAGCGAAACCAAGCGAAGCCAAGCGAAGCCATGCGACGAAAAGTGAAGCCAAGCAAAGCCAAGCGAAGCCAAGTGAAGCCAAGCGATGCCAAGCGAAGCCGAGCAAAGCGAAGCAAAGCCAAGCGAAGACACGCGAAGCCAAGCGAAGCGAAGCCAAGCCAAGCAAAGCAAAAGCAAGGGAAGGGAAGCGAAGCCAAGCGAAGCGAAGCGAAGAGAAGCCTTGCGAAGCGAGGCAAAGCAAAGCGAAGCCAAGCAAAGCCAAGTAAAGGAAGCGAAGCCAGGGGAAGCCAAGCAAAGCCAAGCAAAGCCAAGCAAAGCCAAGCGAAGCCAACCGAAGTGAAGCGAAGCCAAACAAAGCCAAGCAAAGCCAAGGGAAGCCAAGCGAAGCCAAGCAAAGACAAGCAAAGCCAAGCGAAGCCAAGCGAGGCGAAGCGAAGCAAAGCGAAGCGAAGTGAAGCGAAGCGAAGCCAAGCAAAGCCAAGCAAAGCCAAGCGAAGCCAAGCAAAGCCAAGCGAAGACAAGCGAAGCCAAGCAAGGCCAAGCGAAGCCAAGCGAAGCAAAGTGAAGCCAAGCAATGCCAAGCGAAGCCAAGCAAAGCGAACCGAAGCCGAGCGAAGCCAAGCGAAGCCAATCCAAGCGAAGCCAAGCAAAGCCAAGCGAACCAAAGCGATGCGAAGCCAAGCGAATCCAAGCAAAGCCAAGCGAAGCGAAGCAAAGCCAAGCGAAGCCAAGCAAAGCCAAGCGAAGCTAAGCGAAGCCAAGCAAAGCCAAGCAAAGCAAATCCAAGTGAAGCCAAGCGAAGCGAAGCAAAGCGAAGCAAAGCCAAGCGAAGCAAAGAAAAGCCAAGCGAAGCAAAGCGAAGCCAGGCCAAGCGAAGCCAAGCAAAGCCAAGGCGAAGACAAGCGAAGCCAAGCGATGCAAAGCGAAGCAAAGCGAAGCGAAGCCAAGCGAAGCGAAGCGAAGCCAAGCGAAGCAAAGCAAAGCCAAGCGAAGCGAAGCGAAGCCAAGCAAAGCCAAGCAAAGCGAAGCAAAGCCAAGCGAAGCGAAGCAAAGCCAAGCGAAGCAAAGCCAAGCGAAGCGAATCCAAGCGAAGCCAAGCGAAGCCAAGCAAAGCTGACCGAAGCCAAGCAAAGCCAAGCGAAGCCAAGCCAAGCCAAGCGAAGCCAAGCAAAGAGAAGCGAAGCAAAGCCAGTCCAAGCCAAGCCAAGCCAAGCAAAGCCAAGCGATGCCAAGCGAAGCCAGGAAAAGCCATGCGAAGCGAAGCCAAGCAAAGCCAAGTGAAGCGAAGCCAAGCGAAGCAAAATGAAGCCAAGTTAATCCAAGCGAAGCAAAGCCAAGCAAAGCCAAGCGAAGGGAAGCCAAGCAAAGCGAAGCGAAGCCAAGCGAAGCAAAGCGAAGCCAAGCAAAGCAAAGCAAAGCCAAGCGAAGCCAAGCAATGCGAAGCGAAGCGAAGCAAAGCAAAGCCAAGCCAAGCGAAGCGAAGCCAAGCAAAGCCAAGCGAAGGGAAGCGAAGCCAAGTGAAGCCAAGCAATGCCAAGCAAAGCCAGGCGCAGCCAAGCCAGGCGAAGCCAAGCGAATCCAAGCAAAGCCAATCGAAGCCAAGCGAAACCAAGCGAAGCCAAGCGAAGCCAAGGTAAGCCAAGCGAAGCCAAGCAAAGCCAAGCGAAGCCAAGTGAAGCCAAGCGAAGTGAAGCCAAGCGAAGCTAAGCAAAGCCAAGCAAAGCCAAGCGAAGCGAAGCAAAGCCAAGCGAAGCAAAGCGAAGCCAAGCGAAGCCTAGCGAAGCCAAGCAAAGCCAAGCGAAGCCAAGCGAAGCCAAGCAAAGCGAAGCAAAGCCAAGCGAAGCCAAGCGAAGCCAAGCCAAGCGAAGCTAAGCGAAGCCAAGCTAAGCCATGCAAAGCCAAGCGAAGCCAAGCAAAGTGAAACCAGGCAAAGCGAAGCGAAGCCAAGTGAATCGAAGCGAAGCCAAGCGAAGCAAAGCAAAGCGCAGCCAAGCCAAGCAAAGCGAAGCCAGGCGAAGCGAAGCTAAGCCAAGCCAAGCCAAGCCAAGCCAAGCCAAGCCAAGCCAAGCCAAGCAAAGCCAAGCAAAGCCAAGCGAAGCCACGCGAAGCCAAGCGATGGCAAGCAAAGCCATGCGAAGCAAAGCGAAGCCAAGCCAAGCGAAGCCAAGCAAAGCGAAGCAAAGCCAAGCAAAGCCAAGCAAAGTCAATCGAAGCCAAGCCAAGCGAAGCCAAGCGAAGCCAAGGGAAGCCAAGCAAAGCCAAGTGAAGCCATGCAAAGCGAAGCAAAGCCAAGCGAAGCCAACCGAAGCCAAGCGAACCCAAGAGAAGCCAAGCGAAGCCAAGCCAAACGAAGCCAAGCGAAGCGAAGCCAAGTGAAGCCAAGCAAAGCCAAGAGAAGCAAAGCCATGCCAAGCCAGGCGAAGCGAAGCCAAGCGAAGCAAAGCAAAGCCATGCAAAGCCAAGCAAAGCCAAGCGAAGCCAAGCGAAGCGAACAGAAGCCAAGCGAAGCCACGCGAAGCGAAGTCAAGTGGAGCGAATCCAAGCCAAGCGAAGCCAAGCGAAGCCAAGCGAAGCCAAGCGAAGCGAAACCAAGTGAAACCAAGCGAAGCGACGCAAAGTCAAGCGAAGCGAAGCAAAGCGAAGCGAAGCCAAGTGAAGCCAAGCAAACCCAAGCGAAGCGAAGCGAAGCGAAGCGAAGCGAAGCGAAGCCACGCAAAGCCAAGCCAAGCCAAGCGAAGCCAACCGAATCCAGGTGAAGCCAAGTGAAGCGAAGCAAAGCCAAGTGAAGCGAAGCCAAGCGAAGCCAAGGGAAGTGAAGCAAAGCGAAGCCAAGCAAAGCGAAGCCAAGCGAAGCCAAGTGAAGCCAAGCCAAGCCAAGCGAAGCCAAGCAAAGCGAAGCCAAGCGAAGCCAAGCCAAGCAAAGCCATGCTAAGCCAAGCGAAGCAAAGTGAAGCCAAGTGAAGCCAAGCGAAGCAAAGCCAAGCCAAGCCAAGCCAAGCCAAGCAAAGCCAAGCGAAGCCCAGCAAAGCCTAGCAAACCAAGTGAAGCCAAGTGAAGCAAAGCGAAATGAAGCGAAGCGAAGCCAAGCAATGTGAAGCAAAGCCATGCAAAGCAATGCCAAACGAAGCGAAGCGAAGCCAAGCAAAGCCAAGCGTAGCAAAGCCAAGCAAAGCCAAGCCAAGCAAAGCCAAGCCAAGCCAAGCGAAGCCAAGCGAGGCGAAGCGAAGCAGAGTGAAGCCAAGCAAAGCAAAGCCAAGCGAATCCAAGCAAAGCCAAGCCAAGCGAAGCCAAGGTAAGCCAAGCGACGAAAAGCAAAGCCAGGAGAAGCGAAGTGAAGCGAAGCCAAGCGATGCCAAGCGATGCCAAGCGAAGCCAAGCGAAACAAAGCTAAGCGAAGCAAAGCCAAGCGAGCGAAGCGAAGCGAAGCCAAGTGAAGCCAAGCTAAGCAAAGCAAAGCCAAGCGAAATGAAGAGAAGCCAAGCAAAGCAAGGCGAAGCCATGCAAAGCCAAGCAAAGCCAAGCGGAGCGAAGCGAAGCACAGCGAAGCCAACCCAAGCCAAGCCAAGCCAAGCCAAGTGAAGCCAAGCAAAGCCAAGCGAAGCCAAGCGAAGCAAAGCGAGGCCAAGCGAAGCGAAGCAAAGCGAAGCGAAGCAAAGTGAAGCGCAGCCAAGCGAAGCCAAGCAAAGCAAAGCCAAGCGAGCTGAACCCAAGCGAAGCGAAGCCAAGTCAAGCGAAGCAAAGCCAAGCGAAGCCAAGCGAAGCGAAGCGAAGCCAAGCAAAGCGTAGCCATGCCAAGCGAAGCCAAGCGAAGCCAAGCGAAGCCAAGCCAAGCAAAGCCAAGCGAAGCCAAGCAAAGCCAAGCAAATCCAAGCGATGGCAAGCAAAGCCAAGCAAAGCCAAGCCATGCCAAGCAAAGCCAAGCAAAGGGAAGCCAAGCAAAGCGAAGCGAAGCCACGCGAAGCAAAGCGAAGCCAAGCAAAGCAAAGCAAAGCCAAGCGAAGCCAAGCGAAGCCAAGCGAAGCCAAGCAATGCGAAGCGAAGCGAAGGCAAGCGAAGCAAAGCAAAGCCAAGCCAAGCCAAGCGAAGCCAAGCAAAGCCAAGCGAAGGGAAGCGAAGCCAAGTGAAGTCAAGCAAAGCCAAGTGAAGTCAAGCAAAGCCAAGCAAAGCCAGGCGCAACCAAGCCAGGCGAAGCCAAGCGAAGCCAAGCGAATCCAAGCAAAGCCAATCGAAGCCAAGCGAAACCGAGCGAAGCCAAGCGAAGCCAAGGGAAGCCAAGCGAAGCCAAACAAAGCCAAGCAAAGCCAAGCGAAGCCAAGTGAAGCCAAGCGAAGTGAAGCCAAGCGAAGCTAAGCAAAGCCAAGCAAAGCCAAGCGAAGCGAAGCAAAGCCAAGCGAAGCAAAGCGAAGCCAAGCGAAGCCTAGTGAAGCCAAGCAAAGCCAAGCGAAGCCAAGCGAAGCCAAGCAAAGCGAAGCAAAGCCAAGCGAAGCCAAGCGAAGCCAAGCCAAGCGAAGCTAAGCGAAGCCAAGCTAAGCCAAGCAAAGCTAAGCGAAGCCAAGCAAAGTGAAACCAGGCAAAGTGAAGCGAAGCCAAGTGAATCGAAGCGAAGCCTAGCGAAGCAAAGCGAAGCCAAGCCAAGCAAAGCGAAGCCAGGCGAAGCAAAGCTAAGCCAAGCCAAGCCAAGTTAAGCCAAGCCAAGCAAAGCCAAGCAAAGCCAAGCGAAGCCACGCAAAGCCAAGCGATGGCAAGCAAAGCCAAGCGAAGCAAAGCGAAGCCAAGCCAAGCCAAGCGAAGCCAAGCAAAGCGAAGCAAAGCCAAGCAAAGCCAAGCAAAGTCAATCGAAGCCAAGCCAAGCGAAGCCAAGCGAAGCCAAGGGAAGCCAAGCAAAGCCAAGTGAAGCGAAGCCAAGCGAAGCCAAGCAAAGCCAACCGATGCCAAGCGAACCCAAGAGAAGCCAAGCGAAGCCAAGCCAAACGAAGCCAAGCAAAGCCAAGCCAAACGAAGCCAAGCGAAGCGAAGCCAAGTGAAGCCAAGCGAAGCCAAGAGAAGCAAAGCCATGCCAAGCCAGGTGAAGCGATGCCAAGCGAAGCAAAGCGAAGCCATGCAAAGCCAAGCGAAGCCAAGCGAAGCGAACAGAAGCCAAGCGAAGCCATGTGAAGCGAAGTCAAGTGGAGCGAATCCAAGCCAAGCGAAGCCAAGCGAAGCCAAGCGAAGCCAAGCGAAGCGAAACCAAGTGAAACCAAGCGAAGCGAAGCAAAGTCAAGCGAAGCGAAGCCAAGCGAAGCGAAGCGAAGCGAAGCCAAGTGAAGCCAAGCGAACCCAAGCGAAGCGAAGCCAAGCCAAGCAAAGCCAAGCCAAGCCAAGCGAATTGAAGCCAAGCGAAGCCAACCGAATCCAGGTGAAGCCAAGTGAAGCGAAGCAAAGCCAAGTGAAGCAAAGCCAAGCAAAGCCAAGGGAAGCGAAGGAAAGCGAAGCCAAGCAAAGCGAAGCCAAGCGAAGCCAAGTGAAGCCAAGCCAAGCCAAGCGAAGCCAAGCAAAGCGAAGCCAAGCAAAGCCAAGCCAAGCGAAGCCAAGCTAAGCCAAGCGAAGCAAAGTGAAGCCAAGTGAAGCCAAGCGAAGCAAAGCCAAGCCAAGCCAAGCCAAGCCAAGCCAAGCGAAGCCAAGCGAAGCCCAGCAAAGCCAAGCAAACCAAGCGAAGCCAAGTAAAGCAAAGCGAAATGAAGCGAAGCAAAGCCAAGCAATGTGAAGCGAAGCCATGCAAAGCAATGCAAAACGAAGTGAAGCGAAGCCAAGCAAAGCCAAGCGTAGCGAAGCCAAGCAAGGCCAAGCCAAGCAAAGCCAAGCCAAGCCAAGCGCAGCCAAGCGAGGCGAAGCGAAGCAGAGTGAAGCCAAGCAAAGCAAAGCCAAGCGAAGCCAAGCAAAGCCAAGCCAAGCGAAGCCAAGGTAATCCAAGCGACGAAAAGCAAAGCCAGGAGAAGCGAAGTGAAGCGAAGCCAAGCGATGCCAAGTGATGCCAAGCGAAGCCAAGCAAAACAAAGCTAAGCGAAGCAAAGCCAAGTGAGTGAAGCCAAGCTAAGCGAAGCAAAGCCAAGCGAAATGAAGAGAATCCAAGCGAAGCAAGGCGAAGCCAAGCAAAGCCAAGCAGAGCCAAGCGGAGCGAAGCGAAGCACAGCGAAGCCAAGCCAAGCCAAGCCAAGCCAAGTGAAGCCAAGCAAAGCCAAGCGAAGCCAAGCAAAGCAAAGCGAGGCCAAGCGAAGCGAAGCAAAGCGAAGCGAAGCGAAGCAAAGTGAAGCGCAGCCAAGCGAAGCAAAGCGAAGCCAAGCAAAGCAAAGCCAAGCGAACTGAAGCCAAGCGAAGCGAAGCCAAGTCAAGCGAAGCAAAGCCAAGCGAAGCCAAGCGAAGCGAAGCGAAGCCAAGCAAAGCGTAGCCAAGCCAAGCGAAGCCAAGCGAAGCCAAGCTAAGCCAAGCCAAGCCAAGCCAAGCAAAGCCAAGCAAAGCCAAGCAAAGCCAAGCGAATCCAAGCGATGGCAAGCAAAGCCAATCAAAGCCAAGCAAAGCCAAGCCAAGCCAAGCAAAGCCAAGCGAAGCCAAGCAAAGCGAAGGGGAGCAAAGTGAAGCGCAGCGAAGCCAATCGAAGTGAAGCCAAGCCAAGCCAAGCCAAGCGAAGCAAGGCGCTGTGAAGCCAAGCGAGTTGAAGCGAAGCCAAGCCAAGCGTAGCCAAGCCAAGCGAAGCCAAGCCAAGCCAAGCCAAGCCAAGGCAAGCCAAGGGAAGCCAAGCCAAGCAAAGCCAAGCGAAGCAAAGCCAAGTGAAGCGAAGCAAAGCCAAGCAAAGCCAAGCGAAGCCAAGCAATGCCAAGCGAAGCCAAGCGAAGCGAAGCAAAGCCAAGCGAAGCCAAGGAAAGCCAAGCGAAGCCAAGTGATGCGAAGTGAAGCCAAGCAAAGCGAAGCGAACCCAATCGAAGCCAAGCAAAGCCAAGCGAAGCCAAGCCAAGCGAAGCAAAGCCAAGCAAAGCGAAGCGAAGCCAGGCGAAGCCAATCAAAGCCAAGCGAAGCCAAGCAAAGCTAAGCGAAGCGAAGCCAAGCAAAGCGAAGCCAAGCAAAGCCAAAGGAAGCCAAGCGAACCCAAGCGAAGCCAAGCGAAGCCAAGCAAAGCCAAGCGAAACCAAGTGAAGCCAAGCGAAGCGAAGCCAAGCAAAACCAGGCAAAGCGAAGCGAAGCCAAGGGAAGCCAAGCAAAGCGAAGCGAAGCCAAGCGAAGCCAAACAAAGCAAAGCAAAGCCAAGCCAATTGAAGCCAAGCCAAGCGAAGCCAAGCAATGCGAAGCGAAGCCAAGCGGAGCGAAACGAAGTGAAGCGAAGCGAAGCAAAGCCAAGCGAAGCGAAGCGAAGCCAACCGAAGCCAAGTGAAGCCAAGCAAAGCCAAGGAAAGCCAAGCGAAGCCAAGCAAAGCCAAGCGAAGCCAAGCCAAGCGAAGCCAAGCCATGCCAAGCCAAGCGAAGCCAAGCGAAGCCAAGCCAAGCAAAGCCAAGCGAAGCCAAGCAAAGCCAAGTGAGGCCAAGTGATGCCCAGCGAAGCCAAGCAAAGCGAAGCCAAGCGTAGCGAAGCAAAGCCAAGCGAAGTGAAGTGAAGCGAAGCAAAGCCAAGCAAAACCAAGCAAAACCAAGCGAAGCCATGCGCAGCAAAGCGAAGCTAAGCAAAGCCAAGCGAACCCAAGCGAAGCGAAGCGAAGCCTTGCCAAGCCAAGCCAAGTGAAGCCAAGTGAAGCCAAGCAAAGATTCCCCCCCTATAGGAACCCCAACTTTGACATTTGTCTGTACCCAACCAATCGATCCAAGTTGGCCACCCTTGCCAACCTAGCTTGGTTGTTCCCAACCAATTTGCAGCTGTTACAGTAGAGTGAGGAATTTCCCCAACCCCAAAGGTCCCAACTCCTTATAGAGTCACCCCACAACTTCACTTTGTAACCGTCGCAATTGTAACGCAAGCTCATGAACTTTGAATCTTCATAGCTTTCGCGTTCTTGCTCCGATTGAAGCGATTCTTGTTGCGTCTGAAAGATCTTCTCAAGATCTATCACAAAATACCTGCTCAAACAAAATAACACAAAACACATTCCCAATCTCCAGAACACACCACACACAAATTCTTGCACACGTTCAAAACCACACATGCAAGTTGAAAACATGGGATGGGAGGCAGACAGAATGTGATAGCATATGATGACATCACACAACAATCTCCCCCTGTGGATGCCAACCATCATGCACCATACCAACATCTCAAGCATGCATACTCAATGCACACTCATCCTAGCAAGCTTCATGCCCTTCCAATGATCCGCCTCCGCCAGACGCTTGGTGAAAATATCTGCTGCTTGCTAATGGGTCTTCACTATCTCCAGCCGCACCTCCTTATCAAGGAGTCTCCTCACCCAATGCCACTTAGGCCTTATGTGTTTTGTCAGTCCATGCAGACAAGCATTCTTGGCCAGCTTCACTGTAGACTCATTGTCACAGAACACAACTGTCGGCTCCTCCTGACCAACTCCCAACTCCTCCAACAAGCGCCTCAGCCACACCACTTCCTTGACCCCATGGTGTAAGGCCATGTACTCAGTCTCACATGAGGACAATCCCACCTCATTCTGCTTCTTGCTACGCCAGCTCACAGCACCACCTCCTAGCAAGCACACATAACCCCCAATGCTGGTGCCATCCGCTTTCACTGAGTTGAAGCTAGCGTCAGTATAGCAACTCAAGAGCATCTCTCCACTCTTCACATCTGCAGCACCTCTCTGCAACCGCTGCCTCACTCCACTGTACTCCAATCCCACTGATGCCGTAGTGCTCACATAGCGGACCAACCTCTTGGCCGCTTCCAGCTGCTCATGACTAGGGCGTGAGACCACACTAGCCAAGTGTGATGTAGCAAATGCAATGTCAGGCCGTGTATGATTTGCAGCATAATTCAACGACCCAACCATCGAATGAAACAGCTTCCTGTCACTCTCACCCACTACCTCCTCATCAGGACTTGGCTCCACAGTAAACCTCGAAGGTAGTGGTGTTGCTGGCTTTCCCCCATCTTGCAGCCCATACTTCTCAGCCAACCCCTCACAGTACTTCCTCTGGTGCAACCTTAGCACACCCTTTTCCACATCTCTCTCCACATGCATCCCCAGGTAGTACTTCACCTCACCCATCTTGGAACACTTGAACTGCATCTCTAGCATCTGCTCTGCGCTGTCCAGCAAAGCAGTTGATGCAGAAAAGAGAAGGATATCATCCACATACACCAAGAGCATGAGGATTTCATCCTTCTCCTGCAACAGGAATAGGCTGGGGTCACACTCACTCTTCTTGAAACCCCCAGCCAACAACGCCTCCTCCAACTTGTGATACCATGCACGAGGCGCCTGCTTAAGGCCATAGATGGCCTTCTTCAGCCTGCAGACCCTTCCGCTCCCATCATCCAGCCCCTCTCGCTGCTTCATGTACACCTCCTCCAGAATGATCCCATTCAGAAAGGCAGTCACAATGTCCATCTGCCGTATCTTCCATCCCAAGGAGTGCAGCTATCGCCAACAACACCCTTAGTGTTGTTCCTTTCCCCACAGGAGCAAACACCTCATCATAGTCCTTCCCCTTTGTCTGCTGAAACCCCCGTGCCACAAGCCTAGACTTGTAGCGGGTCAGCTCCCCTTCAGGTCCATACTTGTGCCTGTAGATCATCTTGGAAGTGATTGCCTTCTTCCCAGGAGGCAAGTCACACAGGTCCCATGTCTCGTTCTCAATCAGGGACCCGAACTCCTCATCCTCACTCGCCTTCCACTTCTCCCCATTTGGTCCATTCAAGGCCTCCTCTCGAGTCTTGGGCTCAGGGATTGGTGCCCAGTAGCAGTGAGCGATCTCATCTTCCTCAATCTGCTCAACCACACTCCCAGCCTGCACCACATTCGGCTTGCCTCTTCCCCCATAGGTCAGCCTCACCGGAGGGTGCACATCCCTCCTAGGTCGCTCAGGCGGGTGTGGAACTCGAGGTGGAGACTCATGCTGCTGCTGCTCCACTTCAGCTGCTCCCCCTTCCTCAGTCACCCCAGACATCTCCTCCTCAGACACTTCAACCAACACTTGTCTTGAAGACCGCTGCACCTCATCTGCCTCCACAATGAGCGGTGTAGATGGAAGCTTCTGTTGCTGCTGCTTCCATTCCTTGTAGTACAGGTACTCAAGAAACTTCACATCCCTTGACACTGTCAGCTTCTGGGTGGTCAAGTCCCATAGCAGCCACCCCTTGTGATCCTTTGCAATCCCCAAGTGCACACCCCACCTTCTTGAAGCCTCCAACTTCCCCCTTTTCTCCTTAGGCACATGAAACACCACCATGCACCCAAATGCCCTCAGCATGTTCACAGCTGGAGCACTCCGATACCACTTGGAAAGATCTTCTCAAGATCTATCGCAAAATACCTGCTCAAACAAAATAACACAAAACACATTCCCAAACTCCAGAACACACCACACACAAATTCTTGCACACGTTCAAAACCACACATGCAAGTTGAAAACATGGGATGGGAGGCAGACAGAATGTGATAGCATATGATGACATCACACAACTAAGCAAAGCCAAGCAAAGCTAAGCCAAGCGAATCCAAGCGAAGCCAAGCAAAGCCAATCAAAGCTAAGCGAAGCCAAGCGAAACGAAGCGAAGCCAAGCGAAGCGAAGCCAAGCAAAGCCATGCAAAGCAAAGCCAAGCAAAGCCAGGCGAAGCCAAGCAATGCCAAGCGAAGCCAAGCGAAGCCAAGCCAAGCAAAGCAAAGCCAAGCGAAGCAAAACCAAGCGAAGCGAAGCCAAGCCAAGCTAAGCGAAGCCAAGTGAAGCAAAGCGAAGAGAAGCCAAGCGAAGCCAGGCGAAGAAAAGCGAAGCCAAGTGAAGCGAAGCGAAGACAAGGGAAGCCAAGCCAAGCCAAGCAAAGCCAAACGAAACCAATCGAAGCGAAGCAAAGCCAAGCCAAGGGAAGCCAAGCAAAGCCAAGCACAGCCAAGCGAAGCCAAGTGAAGCCAAGCCAAGCGAAGCTATGCTTAGCCAAGCGAAGCCAAGCGAAGCCAAGCGAAGCAAAGCCAAGCGAAGCCAAGTGAAGCCAAGCGAAGAGAAGGAAAGCGAAGCCAGGCAAAGCAAAGCGATGCCAGGCAAAGCCAAGCGAAGCCAAAAGAAGCCAAGCCAAGCCAAGCAAAGCCAAGCAAAGCGAAGCCAAGCGAAGCCAAGCGCAGCCAAGGGATGCCAAGCAAAGCCAAGCGAAACCAACAAAGCGAAGCAAAGCCAAGAGAAGCCAAGCCAAGCAAAGCCAAGCAAAGCCAAGCGAAGCCAAGGGAAGCCAAGCGAAGCAAAGCAATGCCAAGCGAAGCCAATCGAAGCCAAGCGAAGCCAAGCGAAGCCAAGCAAAGCCAAGTGAAGCGAAGCGAAGAGAAGCCAAGCAAAGCTAAGCCAAGCGAATCCAAGCAAAGCCAAGCGAAGCCAAACGAAACCGGCAAAGCCAAGGGAAGCCTAGCAATGCCAAGCGAAGCCAAGCGAAGACAAGCGAAGCCAAACCGTAGCAAAGCGAAGCTAAGCCAAGCAAAGCGAAGCCAAGCAGAGCCAAGCGAAGCGAAGCCAAACGAGACCAAGCGAAGCCAAGCGAAGACAAGCAAAGCCAAGCAAAGCCAAGCAAAGCCAAGCAAAGCCAAGGAAAGCCAAGCGAGGACAAGCGAAGCCAAGCCAAGTGAAGACAAGCAAAGCCAAGCGAAGCGAAGAGAAGCCAAGCGAAGCGAAGAGAAGCCAAGCGAAGCCAAGCAAAGCGAAGCCAAGGTAAGCGAAGCAAAGCCAAGCGAATCCATGCGAAGACAAGCAAAGCCAAGCGAAGCCAAGCAAAGCCAAGGGAAGCCAAGCAAATCGAAGCAAAGCCAAGCAAAGCCAAGCGAATCCAAGCGAAGCCAAGTGAAGCCAAACGAAGCAAAGCGAAGCCAAGCCAAGCCAAGCGAAGACATGCAAACCCAAGCAAAGCCAAGCAAAGCCAAGCGAAGCCAAGCAAAGCCAAGCAAAGCCAAGTGAAGCCAAGCGAAGCCAAGCAAAGCAAAGCCTAGCGAAGCGAAGCAAAGCCAAGCGAAGCGAAACGAAGCCAAGAAAAGCCAAGCGAAGCGAAGCGAAGCAAAGCACAGCCAAGCCAAGCCAAGCGAAGCGAAGCCAAGAGAAGCCAAGCGAAGCCAAGCGATGCCAAGCGAAGCCAAGCGAAGCCAAGTGAAGCGAAGCAAAGCCAGGAGAAGCGAAGCAAAGCCAAGCGAAGCGAAGCGAAGCCAAGCCCAGCGAAGCAAAGCCAAGCAAAGCCAAGCGAAGCGAAGCCAATGAAGGCAAGCGAAGCAAAGCAAAGTGAAGCCAAGCAAAGCCAAGGGAAGCCAAGCTAAGCGAAGAGAAGCCAAGCAAAGCCAAGCAAAGCGAAGCCAAGTTTAGCAAAGCAAAGCCAAGCAAAGCCATGCGAAGACAAGCGAAGCCAAGCAAAGCCAAGGGAAGCCAAGCAAATCGAAGCAAAGCCAAGCAAAGCCAAGCGAATCCAAGCGAAGCGAAGCCAAGCAAAGCCAAGTAAAGCCAAGCGAAGCGAAGCCAAACGAAGCGAAGCCAAGCCAAGCAAGGCCAAGCGAAGACATGCGAAGCCAAGAAAAGCCAAGCAAAGCCAAGCAAAGCCAAGCAAAGCCAAGCGAAGCCAAGTGAAGCCAAGCGAAGCCAAGCAAAGCAAAGCGAGGCGAAGCGAAGCGAAGCCAAGCGAAGCCAAGAAAAGCCAAGGGAATCGAAGCGAAGCAAAGTGAAGCCAAGCCAAGCCAAGCCAAGCGAAGCAAAGCCAAGAGAAGCCAAGCGAAGCCAAGCGATGCCAAGCGAAGCCAAGCAAAGCCAAGCGAAGCCAAGTGAAGCCAAGCAAAGCCAAACGCAGCCAAGTGAAGCGAAGCAAAGCCAGGAGAAGCGAAGCAAAGCCAAGCGAAGCGAAGCCAAGCCAAGCGAAGCAAAGCCAAGCAAAGCCAAGCGAAGCGAAGCCAATGAAGCCAAGCGAAGCAAAGCAAAGCGAAGCCAAGTGAAGCCAAGGGAAGCTGTTGGTGCAACCCTATGGCTTGCACTCGGCTTGTCGTCCTTGTTTGTGTGTGTGCATGCATGGCATGGAATGAATTGTGAGTCTATGTCATTGCTATCCAGTGCTTGTGTGTGTGTTTGAATGGTGTATCACAATGTGGTTTGTGTCGGTCAAGACATTAGCGAGTGTTTACAACTCGCATGTCAAGTCGTCGTTTGTGTGTCGCATGGGTTTTTTCTATTTTGTCGAGTGTGAAGTGTCCATCGCGTCGCAGGTGTGTGCAGCAAGCCCCCATCAACTGAAGAAGAATTTATCTTGCAGATCCTAGACCAAGAGCTCAAGATTTCAAGCCCAAGGGACGCGGATAAATATTAAATAGTGAAAAATAGTAACGCTACTTCGTGTAGTGTTACATTTCACTTGGTGTAGCCCCTTGGAGGGTTGGTTTCGAGACTCTTCGTGGTTGGGGACTCTGTGGTGGTGTACCACCAACCTGGAACTCGGCTCTGGGGGTATGTAGAGGCTGGGAACCATCTCCCTCTCGAAATCTTCTTCCTAAGTTTTTTGTACTCCTAAGACTATAGTGGCTGCTGTACCTCCTGCCAGTCAAACCGCCATAGCGTCGTCAAATATTCATGGAATTTCATGATTCAACTTGCTGCTGATAGCCAACAGCAACACGCTTTAGATCCAACTTACAAATCACCGTTTAAGTTAGCCAGCAGATCGTTTTCAATATTTGAAGCCGTCTGACGGAAATCCGACTGTGCTCTCTATCTCTCATTATAGGCACATCTGAGCCTATTGTGACTATAACAAGTGGTATAAGAGCCTCTTGGAGCCGTCTCGACCATGCCTAGACCTGAGGAAGGGGGTGGCAGAGGTGCTGGAGGCAGAGAAGACGCCCAAGCACAAGGTCAACACCAAGATCCACCCGTTGCTCCGGTGCAACCTAGCCTTGGACCCTCTAGGGATGAGCCTAGAGTGTTTGGCCTTGACAAGTTCAACGGTGACAACTTTGCTGAGTGGTCCTTCAATATGGAAAACATCTTTGACCACTATGATCTGCTGGAGGTGATGGAAGGAACGGAGAAGCGCCCCGAGAACGACCCGGAGAAGAGCCCGTGGGTGCGGAAGAGCGCACAAGGCTACCTTCTACTTGGGCAAGCGTTGGGGAGCAGCCAAATCCGTCACATCAAGCCTTTTCAGCGTGAACCAGCAAAGGGACCAAAGGCATGGGCTGCTCTCAAGGGTGTACACGCTCCTGCAACAGCGGCGGTGGCTGTGGTTTTGGAGCGGCAAATGGCGGCACTTCGAATTGACGAAGGCGAACCGGTGGAGGAAGGAGTGCAGAAATTCTTCGACTTGTTGACATGGCTCGAAGGAGCTGACCTGAACTACAGTGACCTTCAAAGGAAGACCAAGCTGCTGGCCTTACTTCCGGACTCATGGTCCTTGCTCATCATCAACCTGAATCGAGATCTGCCCCGTCTCTCACTCGAAGATGTGAAACGGGAAATCTTACAAGAAGATTTTCCGCCGTTGCGAATTGGCGGGTCCCGATGGTGCCGGAGTTGCAAGCATGGGCCGTGGGCACGGCCGTGGAAGGGGTAGAGGGCGAGGAGGAAGATTTGGCAGTAGTAACTTCAATGGAGGCCGTGGTAATGGAGGATATGGCAGCAACAACAACAACAATGGCTACGTGCGTGGGCGCGGTCGATTTGATGGCGAATGCCACTTTTGCCACAAGACCGGCCACATGTGGAGAGATTGCTTCAGATTGCCTGATGGATGGACCCCTTCTCAAGGCCAAGAGGGCAGAGGAGCAAGGGGAGGAAGAGGCAGAGGTCGTGGAGGCCGTGGTGGTCGTGGAAGCGAAGCGGCAAGCATGAAAGGTGGAGACTACGACAAGGACTCGAGTGAAGATCGATACCCGGGCCAATTCTTCTTTGTCTCCACGCAAGCGGCAGCTGCAGCAGGAGGTGTGGAAGGCTTTGAGGAACCAGCTACTGTGGGAAAGGTCACCCTTCACTCTCTGGACTTTTGGGTGATCGATAGCGGCGCCACCTACAGCATGACACCTCGTGCGGACTTGCTCACCGAACTCGAACCGTCGCCGGTCAAGCATGTTACATCGGCTTTGGGGCAACGAGCAGAGGTGAAGGGCATGGGCAAGGCCATGTTCAAGGGTGCTGATGGGAAGATGGTGGGCCTCAAGAACGTGCTTTTGGTACCCAACCTAGCAGCCAACCTGATCTCTGTTCGGCGTTTGCAAAAGGCCGGCATGGACACATCTTCCAAGGGATCCAAAACCTATACCGTGAGGCTTGGTGAGCGGAAGCTTTGGGACCTTCATGAGGACAGGGACATCTACAATGAGATGTGGCAAATCCCAGTGGTCCCCATGCCTAAACAGAGGCAAGTGGCAGCAAGCGTCAGCAGCAAGCGTGAAGCGGTTGGTGGCGGTGATCACGGAAAGCAAAGTGGCACCAAGAGTGTGACCAAGGATCACTCGAAGGAGTGCAACCTTGGAGAGACCAGCAAAGCGTGTGAACCCAAGGAGAGTGGTGCAGCAGCCAAAGGTGGTGGAAATGAGGAGGAGAAGTCTGAGATCAGCAAAGCAGCAGCGGCGAAGGAGAAAGGAGAGAGCTTGTGGGGCACAATTGCGAGTGCCGCTTTCTCCAACCCGACTTCCGCTACGGGAGAGTGTGATTGGCTGACCTTGCATCGGCGAATGGGGCATGTCGCATTGCCCATTTTGCAGCAGATTGTTAAGCAAGAGATGGTCAGTGGGATACGTGTCAAGGGGGAGCCCAATGAGGTGCTTGGCTGTCCAACATGCATGCAAGCCAAGTTCACCCGCTACCCGTTCCATAGCTCGGAGACAACGGCGAAGGCACCACTTGATGAGGTGGTGATGGATGTGGTGGGCCCCTTGAAGCTTGGAGCTGCTGGAGCAGAGTACTTCCTCACCATTGTGGACGTCTACACTCGCATGACTTGGGTGTATGTGCTGCCCAAGAAGAGTGACGTAGCTGAAACGGTGAAGGCCGATTGGTTGCCGATAGTGGAGCGGCAACAAGACCGACTTGTGAAGGCAATTCGCACTGACCGTGGGGGAGAGTTCCTGAGCAAGGATTTCTCAACTTGGCTGAAGAAGCAGGGCATAAGGCAGTCTCTTACCATGCCCTACTCTCCTGCAATGAACGGCATCGCCGAGCGTGCGAATCGGACACTCACGGAGACGGCTCGGGGACTTCTCATTGAAGCCGGTCTTCCCAATTACTTTTGGCCGGATGCGGTGCGGCATGCTTGTGTGGCCAAGAACAGAGCCTTGACTCATGTGGGAGAAGACAAATGGGTGCCCTATGTGGAGTGGATTGGAAGGAAGCCGAAGGTGGATATGCTTCGGGTGTTCGGGTGCATGTGCATGGCACTTGTGCCTAAGAAACTTCGGCACAACAAGCTTGATGCCAAGGCAACATGGGCCGTGCACCTGGGCATGGATCAAAACAGCAAGGGATGGCTTCTATGGGACCCATTTACCAAGAAGTTCCTGGTGAGCAGAGATTGCAAGTTCATGGAGAACTTACCGTACAAGGAGTGGAAGGCGGAGAATCAAGCGAAGATTGGTGTGCGGCTTGGAGAGGTGAAGAGGACCGGCTTGGAGCATGTGGAGCTGCCCTTGGAGCAGAGTAGCAGCATCACTATCACAAGGCAATCTTCTCAAATGAATAGGGGAGAAGAGGAGGAGGAGGTGCAGCAAGGTGATGAGCGTGCACCGTCACTTCCGCCTCGTGCTACAAGTGCTCGCGGGAACCGACCAGATTTGCAGCAACGCCATGAGAGCATCCAAGTCCCTGCAGCAGAGGAGGAAGGAAGGGGGAGAAGGAGGACTCAGCCCCCCAATAGGTTGAGCTATGAACGGCTTGGAGGACCAGCCAACTCAACCTTGACCGGTTCGGCTCTCATGCTAGGCGATGATGCGGAAGATGAAAGCGAGGAGTGCGCTTTTGCCTTCTTCTCTCCGGTGGAGATACCGGGGGAGCCTACAAATCCCAAGGAGGCTTGGGAGGGCCCCAATGGGAAGGAGTGGAAGAAGGCCTCAGATGAAGAAATGGGGAGCATCATCGAGAACGACACGTTTGACTTGGTGAACCTACCTCCGGGGCGTAAGGCGATTTCTTCCAAGTGGCTCTTCAAGCGCAAGACCGATGCCGACGGCAACATTGAGCGCTACAAGAGCAGACTTGTAGCCAAGGGGTACCAGCAGCAGGAGAAGAAGGACTGCAATGAAATATATGCCCCTGTGGTGAAGGGTACAACCCTTCGAACTCTCTTCGCCGCGGCGGCCATCAAAGGATGGGTGGTGAAGCAAATGGATATAGTAACGGCCTTCCTCAACGGCGTTTTGGAGGAAGAGACCTACATGGAGCAGCCAGAGGGGTACAATGATGGGAGTGGCAGAGTGTGGAAGCTGAAGAAAGCACTCTATGGCCTCAAGCAAGCCCCTAGGCAATGGTACATTAAGCTGCGGGAAGTCTTGGAGGCGATCGGCTTCACTCCCTCAACGGCCGATCAATCCTTGTTCATGCTTGGCGAGGGGGAGCAGAGGAGCTTCATGGTGGTTTATGTGGATGACATCCTCATATTCTCACCCTCCTCTGATCTTGTGAAGGAGGTGATGCTGAAGCTTCAAGACAAGTTCAAGTGCAAGACCCTTGGTGACGTCAACTACTACCTTGGGCTTCACATTGAGCGAGATGTGGAGAAGCGGTGGATGCGAGTGCATCAAAAGAAGTACTTGGAGGCCTTGGCTGCAAACTTTGGGAAGAGTGAAGGTCATGTGGCTACTCCTCTTCCCTCAGGGTTCAAGTGTGTGAAAGGACCAGCGGAGGAAAGTGTTGGTGAAGAGGAGAGGCGGCGTTTTCACTCCTTGGTGGGCAGCCTCATGTATGCGGCCGTTCACACAAGGCCGGATGCAGCCTTTGCTACCGGGCAGCTGGCTAGGGTTGTTCAATGCCCTAATGAAGAGCAGGTAGCAGCTGGAGAGAGGGTGGCCAAGTACCTTGGCCAAACAGCAACTGTTGGACTGCAATACTCCGCGGCGGCACAAAGGCGTCAAAAGGGTGCGGATGGAGTCGAACCCGGGAGGCTCTTTCTCACCGCTTTCTCTGATGCATCTTGGGCATCAGAACCAGAGGATATGACAAGTGTGGAAGGCTTCATCTGCTGTGTTGGTGGAGGCCCAACAGCTTGGGAGAGCAAGAAGCAAGTGGACCAAGCATTGAGCTCGGTGGAGTCCGAGTACATGGCACTCTTCTGTGCCATAAGGGAGGTTGTGTGGCAGCGGCGTTTGCTAGCTGAATTGGGGGAGGAGCAGCAAGGACCTACCCCACTCTACTGTGATAGCCAAGGTGCTATTGCATTGGCAAAGAACACCGTTCTTCATGGCCTTACCAAGCACATGAAGGTGAAGTGGCATTGGGTGAGGAGCATGGTAACCGCGGGTGAAGTGGAGTTGCACTACGTGAAGACGACGGCGCAGCCTGCTGATATGATGACCAAGAGGCTGGTTGAGCAGCAGCATTGGAAGTGTTGCAAGCTTGCTGGGATGGCTCTGAACTAAGGGGAGCAGATTCTAAGGCCAACAATCCGAGGGGGAGTTTGTTGGTGCAACCCTATGGCTTGCACTCGGCTTGTCGTCCTTGTTTGTGTGTGTGCATGCATGGCATGGAATGAATTGTGAGTCTATGTCATTGCTATCCAGTGCTTGTGTGTGTGTTTGAATGGTGTATCACAATGTGGTTTGTGTCGGTCAAGACATTAGCGAGTTTCTACAACTCGCATGTCAAGTCGTCGTTTGTGTCTCGCATGAGTTTGGAGGGTTGGTTTCGAGACTCTTCGTGGTTGGGGACTCTGTGGTGGTGTACCACTAACCTGGAACTCGGCTCTGGGGGTATGTAGAGGCTGGGAACCATCTCCCTCTCGAAATCTTCTTCCTAAGTTTTTTGTACTCCTAAGACTATAGTGGCTGCTGTACCTCCTGCTAGTCAAACCGCCATAGCATCGTCAAATCTTCATGGAATTTCATGATTCAACTTGCTGCTGATAGCCAACAGCAACGCGCTTCAGATCTAACTTACAGATCACCGTTTAAGTAAGCGAGCAGATACTTATCAATATTTGAAGCCGTCTGACGGAAATCTGACTGTGCTCTCTATCTCTCATTATAGGCACATCTGAGCCTATTGTGACTATAACAGAAGCCAAGCTAAGCGAAGCCAAACGAAGCCAAGTGAAGCCAAGGGAAGCCAAGCAAAAGAAGCCAAGCGAAGGGAAGCCAAGCCAAGCAAAGCCAAGCGAAGCCAAGCGAAGCCAAGCCCAGCAAAGCCAATCAAAGCCAAGCAAAGCAAAGCAGTGCGAAGCCAAGCTAAGTCAAGCTAATCCAAGCGAAGCCGAGCGAGGCCAAGCAATGCCAAGTGAAGCCAAGCAAAACGAAGGGAAGCCAAGCAAAGACAAGCGATGCCAAGCGAAGCCAAGCCAAGTGAAGCCAAGCAAAGCCAAGCAAAGCCAAGCAAAGCTAAGCCAAGCGAATCCAAGCGAAGCCAATCGAAGCCAAGCGAAGCCAATCAAAGCGAAGCCAAGCAAAGCCAAGCGAAGCAAAGCCAAGCGAAGCCAAGCAAAGCCAAGCAATGCCAAGCGAAGCCAAGCGAAGCCAAGCAAAGCAAAGCAAAGCCAAGCGAAACAAAGCCAAGCCAAGCTAAGCAAAGCGCCAAGCGAAGCGAAGTGAAGCCAAGCGAATCCAAGCGAAGCCAAGCGAAGCCAAGTGAAGCCAAGCGAAGCGAAGCCAAGCGAAGCCAAGCCAAGCGAAGCCGAGTGAAGCCAAGCCAAGCCAAGCGAAGCTGTGAAGCGAAGCCAAGCGAAGCGAAGCTAAGCGAAGCCAAGTGAAGCCAAGCCAAGCAAAACCAAGCGGAGCGAAGCCAAGCAAAGCCAAGTGACGACAAGCGAAGCCAAGAGAAGCCAAGCAAACCCAAGCGAAGCAAAGCGAATCGAAGCGAAGCCAAGCAAAGCCAAGCGAACTCAAGCGAAGCCAAGCCAAGCGAAGCCAAGCCAAGTCAAGCAAAGCCAAGCCAAGCCAAGCCAAGCAAAGCCAAGCCAAGTCAAGCGAAGAACTAAAAGCCAAGTCAAGCGTCTACCAAAAGTGCAAATAGATTATGATTTGCGTGTAAATATATCTAAATTTTGTGCAGAACTAAATGTCGATGGTTTAAGAGGATATATTGTCACTAATCGTGCTGCGAAAGCATTAGCCGCATTGGGAGGACGTGACCAAGTTACACCTAAAGACATATTAACTATTATTCCATTATGCTTACGACATAGATTACGTAAAGATCCATTAGAATCTATTGATTCGGGTCTATTAGTCAAAGAAAAATTCAGTCAAGTTTTCAAATATACTTCTAAATCTGCATCTTAATGGCTAAGCCAAGCGAAGCCAAGCCAAGCCAAGCAAAGCGAAGCGAAGCCAACCCAAGCCAAGCTACGTGAAGCCAAGCGAAGCCAAGCAAAGCCAAGCGAAGTCAAGCGAAGCCAAGCCAAGCGAAGCCAAGCGAAGCCAAGCCAAGTGAAGCCAAGCGAAGCGAATCCAAGTGAAGCCAACAAAGCCAAGCCAAGCAAAGCGAAGTCAAGCCAAGCGAAGCCAAGCAAAGCCAAGCCAAGCCAAGCGAAGCGAAGCCCAGCAAAACAAAGCAAAGTCATGCAAAGCCAAGCGAAGCCAAGCGAAGGCACACGAAGCAAAGCCAAGCGGAGCGAAGCCAAGCCAAGCTAAGCTAAGCAAAGCCCAGCGAAGCCAAGCAAAGCCAAGGAAAGCCAAGCGAAGCCGAGCGGAGCGAAACCAAGTGAAACCAAGCGAAGCGCAGACAAGCCAAGCAAAGCGAAGTGAAGCCAAGCGAAGCCAAGCGAAGCGAATCGAAGATAAGCGAAGCCAAGCAAAGCCAAGCCAAGCAAAGCCAAGCAAAGCCAAGCAAAGCCAAGCAAAGCCAAGCGAAGCGAAGCCAAGCAAAGCAAGGCAAAGCAAAGCAAAGCCAAGCAAAGCCAAGCAAAGCCAAGCGAAGCCAAGCAAAGCCAAGCGAAGCCGAGCGAAGCAAAACCAAGTGAAACCAAGCGAAGCGCAGCCATGCCAAGCAAAGCGAAGTGAAGCCAAGCGAAGCCAAGCAAAGGGAATCGAAGCCAAGCGCAGCCAACCAAAGCCAAGCCAAGCAAAGCCAAGTGAAGCCAAGCGAAGCCAAGCGAATCCAAGCGAAGCCAAGCGAAGCGAAGCCAAGCAAAGCAAGGCAAAGCAAAGCGAAGCAAAGCAAAGCAAAGCGAAGCCAAGCAAAGCCAAGCAAAGCCAAGCGAAGCCAAGCAAAGCGATTCCAAGCGAAGCCAAGCGAAGCCAAACGAAGCAAAGCGAAGTCAAGCAAAGCCAAGCAAAGCAAAGCGAAGCCAAGCAATGCCAAGCAAAGCCAAGCCAAGCCAAGCAAAGCAAAGCGAAGCCATGCAAAGCCAAGCAAAGCCAAGCAAAGCCAAGCGAAGCCAAGCAAAGCCAAGCAAAGCCAAGCAAAGCCAAGCGAAGCTGAGCGAAGCCAAGCAAAACCAAGCCAAGCTAAGCCAAGCAAAGCCAAGCGAAGCCAAGCGAAGGCAAGGGAAGCCAAGTGAAGCAAAGCAAGGCCAAGCAAAGCCAAGCGAAGCGAAGCGAAGCGAAGCAAAGCGAAGCCAAGCCAAGCCAAGCGAAGCCAAGCAAAGCGAAGCAAAGCCAAGCGAAGCGAAGCCAAGTGAAGCCAAGCAAAGCCAAGTGATGCCAAGCAAAGCCAAGCGAAGCGAAACCAACAAACCCAAGCGAAGCGAAGCCAAGCGAAGCAAAGTGAAGCCAAGCGAAGAGAAGGCAAGCGAAGCCAAGCGAATCAAAGCAATGCCAAGCAAAGCCAAGCGAAGCCAAAAGAAGCCAAGCCAAGCCAAGCAAAGCCAAGCAAAGCCAAGCGAAGCCAAGCCAAGCCAAGCCAAGCCAAGCCAAGCGAAGCCAAGCAAAGCCAAGCGAAGCCAAATGAAGGAAAGCAAGTGAAGCCAAGCCAAGCGAAGCTATGCTTAGCCAAGCGAAGCGAAGCCAAGCCAAGCGAAGCCAAGCGAAGCGAAGCGAAGCGAAGCCAAGTGAAGCCAAGCGAAGAGAAGGCAAGCGAAGCCAGGCGAAGCAAAGCGATGCCAAGCAAAGCCAAGCGAAGCCAAAAGAAGCCCAGCCAAGCCAAGCAAAGCCAAGCAAAGCTAAGCGAAGCGAAGCGAAGCCAGGCCAAGCCAAGCCAAGCGAAGCCAAGCAAAGCCAAGCGAAGCCAAATGAAGGAAAGCAAAGCCAAGTGAAGCGAAGCCAAGGGAAGCCAAGCGAAATCAAGCCAACCGAAGCAAAGCCAAGCCAAGCGAAGCGAAGCGGAGTGAAGCGAAGAGAAGCGATGCCAAGCCATGCCAAGCGAAACAAAGCGAAGCCAAGCGAGGCAAAGCAAGGCAAAGCGAAGCGAAGCGAAGCCAAGCAAAGCCAATTGAAGCCAAGCGAAGCCAAGCAAAGCCAAGTGAAGCCAAGCAAAGCCAAGCGAAGCCAAGCAAAGCCAAGCACAGCCATGCGAAGCCAAGCGAAGCCAAGCGCAGCCAAGCGATGCCAAGCAAAGCGAAGCGAAACCAACAAAGCGAAGCAAAGCCAAGAGAAGCCAAGCCAAGGGAAGCCAAGCAAAGCCAAGCGAAGCCAAGGGAAGCCAAGCGAAGCAAAGCAATGCCAAGCGAAGCCAAGTGATGCCAATCGAAGCCAAGCGAAGCCAAGCGAACCAAGCAAAGCCAAGTGAAGCGAAGGGAAGAGAAGCCAAGCAAAGCTAAGCCAAGCGAATCCAAGCAAAGCCAAGCGAAGCCAATCGAAGCCAAGCGAAGCCAAGCAAAGCCAAGCGAAGCCAAGCGAAGCCAGGCAAAGCCAAGCAAAGCCTAGCAATGCCAAGCGAAACCAAGCGAAGCCAAGCGAAGCCAAGCGAAGCCAAGCAAAGACTCGCAAAGGGAAGACAAGCGAAGCCAAACCGTAACAAAGCAAAGCTAAGCCAAGCAAAGCGAAGCCAAGCAGAGCCAAGTGAAGCGAAGCCAAATGAAACCATGCGAAGCCAAGCCAAGACAAGCGAAGACAAGCGAAGCCAAGCAAAGCCAAGCAAAGCCAAGCAAAGCCAAGCAAATCGAAGCAAAGCCAAGCAAAGCCAAGCGACGACAAGCGAAGCCAAGCCAAGCGAAGACAAGCAAAGCCAAGCGAGGCCAAGCGAAGCGAAGAGAAGCCAAGCAAAGGCAAGCAAAGCGAAGCCAAGTTAAGCGAAGCAAAGCCAAGCGAAGCCATGCGAAGACAAGCGAAGCCAAGCGAAGCCATGCGAAGACAAGCGAAGCCAAGCGAAGCCAAGCAAAGCCAAGGGAAACCAAGCAAATCGAAGCAAAGCCAAGCAAAGCCAAGCGAATCCAAGCGAAGCCAAGGGAAGCCAAGCGAAGCGAAGCGAAGCCAAGCGAAGACATGCAAAACCAAGCAAAGCCAAGCAAAGCCAAGCAAAGCCAAGCAAAGCCAAGCGAAGCCAAGCGATGCCAAGTGAAGCCAAGGGAAGCCAAGCAAAGCAAAGCCAAGCGAAGTGAAGCGAAGCGAAGCGAAGCAAAGAAAAGCCAAGCGAAGCAAAGCGAAGCAAAGCCAAGAAAAGCCAAGCGAAGCGAAGCAAAGCAAAGTGAAGCCAAGCCAAGCCAAGTGAAGCGAAGCCAAGAGAAGCCAAGCAAAGCCAAGCGATGCCAAGCGAAGCCAAGCGAAGCCAAGTGAAGCGAAGCAAAGCCAGGAGAAGCGAAGCAAAGCCAAGCGAAGCCAAGCCCAGCGAAGCAAAGCCAAGCAAAGCAAAGCGAAGCGAAGCCAATGAAGCCAAGCGAAGCAAAGCAAAGCGAAGCCAAGCGAAGCCAAGGGAAGCCAAGCTAAGCGAAGCCAAACGAAGCCAAGTGAAGCCAAGGGAAGCCAAGCGAACGAAGCCAAGCGAAGGGAAGCCAAGCCAAGCAAAGCGAAGCGAAGCGAAGCCAAGCCAAGCCCAGCAAAGCCAATCGAAGCCAAGCAAAGCAAAGCAATGCGAAGCCAAGCTAAGTCACGCGAATCCAAGCGAAGCCGAGCGAAACCAAGCAATGCCAAGTGAAGCCAAGCAAAACGAAGGGTAGCCAAGCAAAGACAAGTGATGCCAAGCGAAGCCAATCGAAGCCAAGCAAAGCCAAGCGAAACGAAGCGAAGCCAAGCGAAGCGAAGCCAAGCAAAGCCAAGCGAAGCAAACCCAAGCGAAGCCAAGCAAAGCCAAGCCAAGCGAAGCAAAGCCAAGCGAAGCGAAGCCAAGCCAAGCTAAGCGAAGCGCCAAGCGAAGCGAAGTGAAGCCAAGCGAATCCAAGCGAAGCCAAGCGAAGCAAAGCGAAGCCAAGTGAAGCCAAGCGAAGTGAAGCCAAGCGAAGCCAAGCCAAGCGAAGCCGCGTGAAGCCAAGCCAAGCCAAGCGAAGCCGTGAAGCGAAGCCAAGCGAAGCGAAGCTATGCGAAGCCAAGTGAAGCCAAGCCAAGCAAAACCAAGCGAAGGGAAGCCAAGCAAAGCCAAGAGACGACAAGCGAAGCCAAGAAAATCCAAGCAAACCCAAGCGAAGCAAAGCAAATCGAAGCGAAGCCAAGCAAAGCCAAGCGAAGTCAAGCGAAGCCAAGCCAAGCGAAGCCAGGTGAAGCAAAGCCTAGCCAAGCCAAGCAAAGCGAAGCCAAGCCAAGCCAAGCCAAGCAACGTGAAGCCAAGCAAAGCAAAGCAACGGCAAGCAAAGACAAGCGAAGCCAAGCGATGGCAAGCGAATCCAAGCAAAGCAAAGTGAAGCTAAGCCAAGCCAAGCAAAGCCAAGCAAAGCCAAGCGAAGTCAAGCGAAGCCAAGCCAAGCGAAGCCAAGCGAAGCCAAGCAAACCCAAGAGAAGCCAAGCGAAGCCAAGCCAAGTGAAGCCAAGCGAAGCGAAGCCAAGTGAAGCCAAGCAAAGCCAAGCCAAGAGAAGCGAAGTGAAGCCAAGCACAGCCAAGCGAAGCCAAGCGAAGCCAAGCGAAGCGGAACCCAGCGAAGCAAAGCAAAGCCATGCAAAGCCAAGCGAAGCCAAGCGAAGCCAAGCGAAGCCATGCGAAGCGAAGCCAAGCGAAGCGAAGCTAAGCCAAGCTAAGCTAAGCAAAGCCAAGCGAAGCCAAGCGAAGCCAAGGAAAGCCAAGCGAAGCCGAGCGAAGCGAAACCAAGTGAAACCAAGCGAAGCGCAGCCAAGCCAACCAAAGCGAAGTGAAGCCAAGCGAAGCCAAGCGAAGCGAATCGAAGCCAAGCAAAGCCAAGCAAAGCCAAGCCAAGCAAAGCCAAGTGAAGCCAAGCTAAGCCAAGCGAAGCCAAGCGAAGCCAAGCCAAGCGAAGCCAAGCAAAGCAAAGCAAAGCAAAGCGAAGCCAAGCAAAGCCAAGCAAAGCCAAGCGAAGCCAAGCAAAGCGATGCCAAGCGCAGCCAAGCGAAGCGAAGGAAAGCAAAGCCAAGCGAAGGGAAGCGAAGCCAAGTGAAGTCAAGTGAAACCAAGCAAAGCGAAGCAAAGCCAAGCGAAGCCAAGAGAAGCCAAGCAAGGCCAAGCAAGCGAAGCGAAGCTAAGCCAAGCCAAGTGAAGTGAAGCCAAGCGATGCCAAGCGAAGCGAAGCCAAGCGATGCCACGCGAAGTGAAGCCAAGCGAAGCAAAGTGAAGCCAAGCGATGTGAAGCAAAGCCAAGCAAAGCCAAGTGAAGCCAAGCGAAGCCCAGCGAAGCGAAGCAATGCCAAGCAAAGCCAAGCAAAGCCAAGCCAAGCGAAGCGAAGCAAAGCCAAGCGAATCGAAGCCAAGCGAAGCGTAGCGAAGCCAAGCAAAGCGATGCAAAGCCAAGCGAAGCCAAGCAAAGCAAAGCGAAGCCAAGCCAAGCGAAGCCAAGCGAAGCCAAGCAAAGCCAAGCAAAGCGAAGCCAAGCGAATTGAAGCCAAGCGAAGCGAAGCGAAGCCAAACGAAGCCTAGCGAAGCCAAGCAAAGCCAAGCAAAGCCAAGTGGAGCCAATCGAAGCCAAGCCAAGCCAAGCGAAGCCAAGCGAAGCCAAGCAAAGCCAAGCAAAGAGAAGCCAAGCAAAGAGAAGCCAAGCGAAGCCAAGCGAAGAGAAGCCAAGCAAAGCCAAGCGAAGCAAAGCCAAGCGAAGCAAAGCGAAGCCAAGCGAAGCCAAGTGAAGTGATGCGAAGCGAAGCAAAGTGAACTGAAGCCAAACCAAGCGAAGCGAAGCAAAGCCAAGCGAACCCAAGCGAACCCAAGCAAAGGCAAGTGAAGCGCAGCAATGCCAAGCGAAGCCAAGCGAAGCGAAGCCAAGCAAAACGAAGCGAATTCAAGCGAAGCGAAGCCAAGTCAAGCAAAGCGAAGCCAAGCGAAGCCAAGCGAAGCCAAGCGAAGCCAAGCGAAGCCAAGTGAAGCCAAGTGAAGCAAAGCCAAGTGATGCCAAGTGAAGCCAAGTGAAGCCAAGTGAAGCCAAGCAAATCGAAGCGAAGCGAAGCCATGCGAAGCGAAGCGAAGCCAAGTGAAGCCAAGCGAAGCAAAGCGAAGCCAAGCGAAGCCAAGAGAAGGGATGTGAAGCCAAGGGAAGTCAAGCGAAGCCAAGCAAAGCCAAGCGGAGCCAACCAAAGCGAAGCAAAGCGAAGCCAAGCCAAGGGAAGCGAAGCCAAGCAAAGCCAAGCGAAGCCAAATGATGCCGATCGAAGCCAAGCAAATTGAAGGGAAGTGAAGCGAAGCGATGCCAAGCGAAGCCAAGTGAAGCAAAGCCAAGCAAAGCCAAGTGAAACCAAGCGAAGCGAAGCAAAGCCAAGCGAATCCAACAGAAGCCAAGCGAAGCCACACGAAGCGAAGCATAGTGAAGCGAAGCAAAGCCAAGTGAAGCCAAGCAAAGCCAAGCGAAGCAAAGCGAAGCCAAGCCAAGCCAAGCGAAGTGAAGCGAGATCAAGCGAAGCCAAGCCAAGCGAAGCCAAGCAAAGCCAAGCAAAGCCAAGCGAAGCCAAGCAAAGCGAAGCCAAGCAAAGCAAAGCCAAGCCAAGCAAAGCCAAGCGAAGCCAAGCAAAGCAAAGCGAAGCCAAGCCAAGCCAAGGTAAGCTTAGCGAATCCAAGCACAGCCAAACGAAGCAAGGCAAATCCAAGCCATGCGAAGTCAAGCGAAGCCAAGCGAAGCCAAGCAAAGCCAAGCGAAGCCAAGCAAAGCCAAGCAAAGCCAAGCAAAGCCAAGCGAAGCCAAGCAAAGCGAAGCCAAGCATAGCAAAGCCAAGCCAAGCGAAGCCAAGCGAAGCCAAGCGAAGCAAAGCGAAGCGTGTTGGTGCAACCCTATGGCTTGCACTCGGCTTGTCGTCCTTGTTTGTGTGTGTGCATGCATGGCATGGAATGAATTGTGAGTCAATTTCATTGCTATCTAGTGCTTTTGTGTGTGTTTGAATGGTGTATCACAATGTGGTTTGTGTCGGTCTAAGACATTAGCGAGGTTTTACAACTCGCATGTCAAGTCGTCGTTTGCGTGTCGCATGTGTTATTTCTATTTTGTCGAGTGTGAAGTGTCCATCGTGTCGCAGGTGTGTGGAGCAAGCCCCCATCAACTCAAAAAGAATTTATCTTGCAGAGCCAAGAACAAGATCTCAAGATTTCAAGCCCAAGGGACGCGGATAAATATTAAATACTGAAAATAGTAACGTTACTTCGTGTAGTGTTACATTTCACTTGGTGTAGCCCCTTGGAGGGTTGTTTTCGAGACTCTTCGTGGTTGGGGACTCTGTGGTGGTGTACCACCAACCTGGACCTCGGCTCTTGGGGTATGTAGAGGCTGGGAACCATCTCCCTCTCGAATTCTTCTTCCTAAGTTTTTTGTACTCCTAAGACTATAGTGGTTGCTGTACCTCCTGCCAGTCAAACCGCCATAGCGTCGTCAAATCTTCATGGAATTTCATGATTCAACTTGCTGCTGATAGACAACAGCAACGTCCTCGTTATAAAATTTATATATCACCGTTTAAGTCTATGAGCAGATCGTTATCAATATTTGAAGCCGTCTGACGGAAATCCGACTGTGCTCTCTATCTCTCATTATAGGCACATCTGAGCCTATTGTGACCATAACAAGTGGTATCAGAGCCTCTTGGAGCCGTCTCGACCATGCCTAGACCTGAGGAAGGGGGTGGCAGAGGTGATGGAGGCAGAGAAGACGCCCAAGCACAAGGTCAACACCAAGATCCACCCGTTGCTCCGGTGCAACCTAGCCTTGGACCCTCTAGGGATGAGCCTAGAGTGTTTGGCCTTGACAAGTTCAACGGTGACAACTTTGCTGAGTGGTCCTTCAAGATGGAGAACATCTTTGACCACTATGATCTGCTGGAGGTGATGGAAGGAACGGAGAAGCGCCCCGAGAACGACCCGGAGAAGAGCCCGTGGGTGCGGAAGAGCGCACAAGGCTACCTTCTACTTGGGCAAGCGTTGGGGAGCAGCCAAATCCGTCACATCAAGCCTTTTCAGCGTGAACCAGCAAAGGGACCAAAGGCATGGGCTGCTCTCAAGGGTGTACACGCTCTTGCAACAGCGGCGGTAGCTGTGGTTTTGGAGCGGCAAATGGCGGCAGTTCGAATAGACGAAGGCGAACCGGTGGAGGAAGGAGTACAGAAATTCTTCGACTTGTTGACACGGCTCGAAGGAGCTGAGCTAAACTACAGTGACCTTCAAAAGAAGACCAAGCTGCTGGCCTTACTTCCGGACTCATGGTCCTCGCTCATCATCAACCTAAATCGAGATGGAAAGGAGGAAGATTTGGCAGCAGTAACTTCAATGGAGGCCGTGGTAATGGAGGATATGGCAGCAACAACAACAACAATGGCTACGGGCGTGGGCGCGGTCGATTTGATGGCGAATGCCACTTTTGCCACAAGACCGGCCACATGTGGAGAGATTGCTTCAGATTGCCTGATGGATGGACCCCTTCTCAAGGCCAAGAGGGCAGAGGAGCAAGGGGAGGAAGAGGCAGAGGTCGTGGAGGCCGTGGTGGTCGTGGAAGCGAAGCGGCAAGCATGAAAGGTGGAGACTACGACAAGGACTCGAGTGAAGATCGATACCCGGGCCACTTCTTCTTTGTCTCCACGCAAGCGGCAGCTGCAGCAGGAGGTGTGGAAGGCTTTGAGGAGCCAGCTACTGTGGGAAAGGTCACCCTTCACTCTCTGGACTTTTGGGTGATCGATAGCGGCGCCACCTATAGCATGACACCTCGTGCGGACTTGCTCACCAAACTCGAACCGTCGCCGGTCAAGCATGTTACATCGGCTTTGGGGCAGCGAGCAGAGGTGAAAGGCATGGGCAAGGCCATGTTCAAGGGTGCTGATGGGAAGATGGTGGGCCTCAAGAACGTGCTTTGGGTGCCCAACCTAGCAGCCAACATGATCTCTGTTCGGCGTTTGCAAAAGGCCGACATGGACACATCTTCCAAGGGTTCCAAAACCTATACCGTGAGGCTTGGTGAGCGGAAGCTTTGGGACCTTCATGAGGACAGGGACATCTACAATGAGATGTGGCAAATCCCAGTGGTCCCCATGCCCAAGGGGAGGCAAGTGGCAGCAAGCGTCAGCAGCAAGAGTGAAGCGGTTGGTGGCGGTGATCACGGAAAGCAAAGTGGCACCAAGAGTGACTCGAAGGAGTGCAACCTTGGAGAGACCAGCAAAGCGTGTGAACCCAAGGAGAGTGGTGCAGCAGCCAAAGGTGGTGGAAATGAGGAGGAGAAGTCTGAGATCAGCAAAGCAGCAGCGGCGAAGGAGAAAGGAGAGAGCTTGTGGGGCACAATTGCGAGTGCCGCTTTCTCCAACCCGACTTCCGCTACGGGAGAGTGTGATTGGCTGACCTTGCATCGGCGAATGGGGCATGTCGCATTTCCCATTTTGCAGCAGATAGTTAAGCAAGAGATGGTCAGTGGGATACGTGTCAAGGGGGAGCCAAATGAGGTGCTTGGCTGTCCAACATGCATGCAAGCCAAGTTCACCCGCTACCCGTTCCATAGCTCGGAGACAACGGCGAAGGCACCACTTGATGAGGTGGTGATGGATGTGGTGGGCCCCTTGAAGCTTGGAGCTGCTGGAGCAGAGTACTTCCTCACCATTGTGGACGTCTACACTCGCATGACTTGGGTGTATGTCCTGCCCAAGAAGAGTGACGTAGCTGAAACGGTGAAGACCGATTGGTTGCCGATGGTGGAGCGGCAACAAGACCGACTTGTGAAGGCAATTCGCACTGACCGTGGGGGAGAGTTCCTGAGCAAGGATTTCTCAACTTGGCTGAAGAAGCAGGGCATAAGGCAGTCTCTTACCATGCCCTACTCTCCTGCAATGAACGGCATTGCCGAGCGTGCGAATCGGACACTCACGGAGACGGCTCGGGGACTTCTCATTGAAGCCGGTCTTCCCAATTACTTTTGGCCGGATGCGGTGCGGCATGCTTGTGTGGCCAAGAACACAGCCTTGACTCACGTGGGAGAAGACAAATGGGTGCCCTATGTGGAGTGGATTGGAAGGAAGCCGAAGGTGGATATGCTTCGGGTGTTCGGGTGCATGTGCATGGCACTTGTGCCTAAGAAACTTCGGCACAACAAGCTTGATGCCAAGGCAACATGGGCCGTGCACCTGGGCATGGCTCAAAACAGCAAGGGATGGCTTCTTTGGGACCCATTTACCAAGAAGTTCCTGGTGAGCAGAGATTGCAAGTTCATGGAGAACTTACCGTACAAGGAGTGGAAGGCGGAGAACCAAGCGAAGATTCGTGTGCGGCTTGGAGATGTGAAGAGTACCGGCTTAGAGCATGTGGAGTTGCCTTCGGAGCTGAGTAGCAGCAGCACAATCACGAGGCAATCTCCCCAAATGAATGGGGATGAGGAGGAGGAGGAGGTGCAGCAAGATGATGAGCGTGCACCGCCACTTCCGCCTCGTGCTACAAGTGCTCGTGGGAACCGACAAGATTTACCGCAACGCCGTGAGAGCATTCAAGTCTCTACAGCAGAGGAGAAAGGAAGGGGGAGAAGGAGGACTCAGCCCCCTAATAGGTTGAGCTATGACCGGCTTGGAGGACCAGCCAACTCAACCTTGACCGGTTCGGCTCTCATGCTAGGCGATGATGTGGAAGATGAAAGCGAGGAGTGGGCCTTTGCCTTCTTCTCTCCGGTGGAGATGCCGGGGGAGCCTACAAATCCCAAGGAGGCTTGGGAGGGCCCCAATGGGAAGGAGTGGAAGAAGGCCTCAGATGAAGAAATGGGGAGCATCATAGAGAACAACACATTTGACTTGGTGAACCTACCTCCGGGGTGGAAGGCGATCTCTTCCAAGTGGCTCTTCAAGCGCAAGACCGACGCCGACGGCAACATCGAGCGCTACAAGAGCAGACTTGTAGCCAAGGGGTATCAGCAGCAAGAGAAGAAGGACTACGATGAAGTGTATGCCCCTGTGGTAAAGGGTACAACCCTTCGAACCCTCTTCGCCGCAGCGGCCATCAAAGGATGGGTGGTGAAGCAAATGGATATAGTAACGGCCTTCCTCAACGGCGTTTTGGAGGAAGAGACCTACATGGAGCAGCCAGAGGGGTACAATGATGGGAGTGGCAGAGTGTGGAAGCTGAAGAAAGCACTCTATGGCCTCAAGAAAGCCCCTAGGCAATGGTACATCAAGCTGCGGGAAGTCTTGGAGGCGATCGGCTTCACTCCCTCAACGGCCGATCAATCCTTGTTCATGCTTGGCGAGGGGGAGCAGAGGAGCTTCATGGTGGTTTATGTGGATGACATCCTCATATTCTCACCCTCCTCTGACCTTGTGAAGGAGTTGGGACCTTTGGGGGTCGGAGAAATTTGTCACTCTACTGTAACAGCTGCAAATTGGTTGGGAACAACCAAGCTAGGTTGGCAAGGGTGGCCAACTTGGATGGATTGGTTGGGAACAGACAAATGTCAAACTTGGGGTTCCTATAGGGAGGGAATCTTTCTGCTTATGGGGTTTCCTTGGTTGGGGACTCTCTTGGGACCTTCCCTTTCATCCCTCTCTTCTATCCCAACCTTTCTCTTGCTCCTCTAATTCCTTGTGAGATTCTTGAACTTTGATTGAACTTTTGAGATTGAGTTAAGTTCTCCTCCTACAGCTTACCCCCTAGTGCGTCGGAAGCCATAGCGTCGCGAATACTTCATCAATCAACGTAATTCGAATTGGGAACGGTAGCTGAGATTAAGAGCTACAACATATTCGAGTTTCGCGACATTTCAACAGCTAGTTTGTCGTCGACGTTGTTTCTTGTGAACACCGTTCTTCATGGCCTTACCAAGCACATGAAGGTGAAGTGGCATTGGGTGAGGAGCATGGTAACCTCGGGTGAAGTGGAGTTGCACTACGTGAAGACGACGGCACAGCCTGCTGATATGATGACCAAGAGGCTGGTTGAGCAGCAGCATTGGAAGTGTTGCAAGCTTGCTGGGATGGCTCTGAACTAAGGGGAGCAGATTCTAAGGCCAACAATCCGAGGGGGAGCTTGTTGGTGCAACCCTATGGCTTGCACTCGGCTTGTCGTCCTTGTTTGTGTGTGTGCATGCATGGCATGGAATGAATTGTGAGTCAATGTCATTGCTATCTAGTGCTTGTGTGTGTGTTTGAATGGTGTATCACAATGTGGTTTGTGTCGGTCTAAAACATTAGCGAGTTTTTACAACTCGCATGTCAAGTCGTGGTTTGCGTGTCGCATGTTTTATTTCTATTTTTTTGAGTGTGAAGTGTCCATCGCGTCGCAGGTGTGTGCAGCAAGCTACCATCAACTCAAGAAGAATTTATCTTGCAGAACCAAGACTAAGAGCTCAAGATTTCAAGCCCAAGGGACGCGGATAAATATTAAATAGTGGAAATAGTAACGCTACTTCGTCTAGTGTTACATTTCACTTGGTGTAGCCCCTTGGAGGGTTGGTTTCGAGACTCTTCGTGGTTGGGGACTCTGTGGTGGTGTACCACCAACCTGGACCTCGGCTCTTGGGGTATGTAGAGGCTGGGAACCATCCCTACCTCGAATTCTTCTTCCTAAGTTATTTGTACTCCTAAGACTACAGTGGCGGCTTTACCTCCTGCCAGTCAAACCGCCATAGTGTCGTCAAATCTTCATGGAATTTTATGATTCAACTTGCTGCTCATAGGCGACAGCCACGCGCTCCAGATCCAATTTACAAATCTTCGTTTAAAGCACACATCCGATCAGTATTAACATTTAAAGCTGTCTGACGGAATTCTGACAGCGAAGCGAAGCAAAGCGAAGCGAAACCAACAAAGCCAAGCGAAGCCAAGTGAAGCCAAGCCAAGCGAAGCCAAGCAAAGCCAAGCAAAGCCAAGCCAAGCAAAGCCAAGCCAAGCCAAGCGAAGCGAAGCGAAGCGAAGCGAAGCGAAGCGAAGCCAAGCGAAGCCAAACGAAGCCAAGTGAAGCCAGGAGAAGAGAAGCCAAGCAAAGCCAGGCGAAGCAAAGCGATGCCGAGCGAAGCCAAGCGAAGCCAAGCTAAGCCAAGCTAAGCCAAGCCAAGCCAAGGCAAGCCAAGCAAAGCCAAGCAAAGCCAAGCGAAGCCAAATGAAGGAAAGCAAAGCCAAGTGAAGCGAAGCCAAGGGAAGCGAAGTGAAGCCAAGCCAAGCGAAGCAAAGCCAAGCCAAGCGAAACCAAGCCATGCCAAGCGAAGCAAAGCGAAGCCAAGCAAGGCGAAGCAAGGCCAAGCGAAGCCAAGCAAAGCCAAGCAAAGCCAAGCAAAGCCAAGCGATGCCAAGCAAAGCCAAGCCAAGCGAAGCAAAGCCAAGCGAAGCGAAGCCAAGCGAAGCGAAACCAATAAAGCCAAGTGATGCCAAGTGAAGCCAAGCCAAGCAAAGCGAAGCGAAGCCAAGTCAAGCCAAGCGAGCCAAGAGATGCCAAGCAAAGCCAAGCAAAGCGAAGCTAAGCCAAGCGAAGCGAAACCAACAAAGCCAAATGAAGCCAAGCAATGCCAAGCGAAGCCAAGCGAAGCCAAGCGAAGCCAAGCCAAGCGAAGCCAAGCGAAGCCAAGTAAAGCCAAGCAATGCCAAGCGAAGCCAAGCGAAGCCAAGCGAAGCCAAGCGAAGCGAAGCAGGCGAAGCGAAGACAAGCAAAGCTGAGTGAAGCCAAGCGAAGCCAAGCCAAGCCAAGCCAAGCCAAGCAAAGCAAAGCGAAGTGAAGCCAAGCGAATCCAAGTGAAGCCAAGCGAAGCCAAGCAAAGCAAAGCAAAGCCAAGCAAAGCCAAGCAAAGCCAAGCGAAGCAAACCGAAGCCAAGCGAAGTGAAGCCAAGCAAAGCCAAGCGATGCGAAGCCAAGAGAAGCCAAGTGAAGCCAAGCGAAGCGAAGCCAAGCAAAGCCATGCAAAGGGAAGCCAAGCAAAGCGAAGCGAAGCCAAGCGAAGCGAAGTGAAGCCAAGCGAAACAAAGCAAAGCCAAGCGAAGCCAAGCGAAGCCAAGCAATGCGAAGCGAAGCGAAGCCAAGCGAAGCAAAGCACAGCCAAGCAAAGCGAAGCGAAGCCAAGCAAAGCCAAGCGAAGGGAAGCGAAGCCAAGTGAAGCCAAGCAAAGCCAAGAAAATCCGGGCGAAGCCAAGCGAGGCGAAGCCAAGCGAAGCCAAGCAAAGCCAAGGGAAGCCAAGGGAAGCCAAGCGAAGCCAAGCAAAGCCAAGCAAAGCAAAGCAAAGCCAAGCCAATTGAAGCCAAGCCAAGCGATGCGAAGCGAAGCCAAGCGGAGCGAAACGAAGCAAAGCGAAGCCAAGCAAAGCCAAGCAAAGGGAAGCGAAGCCAACCGAAGCCAAGCAAAGCCAAGGAGAGCCAAGCGAAGCCAAGCAAAGCCAAGCGAAGCCAAGCCAAGCGAAGCCAAGCGAAGCCAAGCAAAGCCAAGCCAAACAAAGCCAAGCGAAGCCAAGCAAAGCCAAGTGAGGCCAAGTGATGCCAAGCAAAGCCAAGCAAAGCGAAGCCAAGCATAGCGAAGCAAAGCCAAGCGAAGTGAACTCAAGTGAAGCAAAGCCAAGCAAAACCAAGCGAAGCCAAGCGAAGCCAAGCGAAGCCAAGCAAAGCCAAGCGAAGCCAAGCAAAGCGAAGCCAAGTGAAGACAAGCAAAGCCAAGTGAAGCCAAGCGAAGCCAAGCGAAGCCAAGCCAAGCGAAGCAAAGCCAAGCCAAGCGAAGCCAAGCAAAGCCAAGCAAAGCCAAGTGAAACCAAGCGAAGCCAAGCGAAGCGAAGCCAAGTGAAGCAAAGCCAAGCCAAGCGAAGCCAAGAAAAGCCAAGCAAATCCAAGCGAAGCCAAGCGAAGCCAAGCGAAGCCAAGCAAAGCCAAGTGAAGCCAAGCGAAGCGAAGCCAAGCGAAGCTAAGCAAAGCCAAGCAAAGCCAAGCGAAGCTAAGCAAAGCGAAGCGAAACAAAGCGAAGCAAAGCGAAGCCAAGCGAAGCCAAGCAAAGCCTAGCAAAGCCAAGCAAAGCGAAGCGAAGCCAAGCAAAGCGAAGCAAAGCCAAGCCAAGCCAAGCGAAGCCAAGCCAAGCGAAGCTAAGCAAAGCCAAGCAAAGCTAAGCAAAGCCAAGCGAAGCCAAGCAAAGCGAAGCGAAGCCAAACGAATCAAAGCGAAGCCAAGCGAATCGAAGTGAAGCCAAGCGAAGCGAAGCGAATCATGCAAAGCGTAGCAAAACCAAGCGAAGCGAAGTGAAGCCAAGCGAAGCCAAGCAAAGCCAATCCAAGCCAAGCCAAGCCAAGCCAAGCAAAGCCAAGCAAAGCCAAGCGAAGCCAAGCAATGCCAAGCAAAGCCAAGCGAAGCCAAGCAAAGCCAAGCAAAGCCAAGCAAAGTCAAGCGAGGCCAAGCCAAGCGAAGCCAAGCGACGCCAAGGGAAGCCAAGAAAGCCAAGTGAAGCCATGCAAAGCGAAGCAAAGCCAAGCGAGGCCAACCGAAGCCAAGCGAACCCAAGAGAAGCCAAGCGAAGCCAAGCCAAGCGAAGCGAAGCCAAGTGAATCCAAGCGAAGCCAAGAGAAGCGAAGCGAAGCGGTGCAAAGTGAAGCCATGCCAAGCCAAGCAAATCCAAGCGAAGCCAAGCGAAGCCAAGCGAAGCAAAGCGAAGCCATGCAAAGCCAAGCAAAGCCAAGCAAAGCGAACAGAAGCCAAGCGAAGCCACGCGAAGCGAAGCCAAGCGGAGCAAATCCAAGCCAAGCAAAGCTAAGCGAAGCCAAGCGAAGCCAAGCAACGCCAAGCGAAGCCAAGCGAAGCGAAACCAAGTGAAACTAAGCGAAGCGAAGCAAAGCCAAACCAAGTGAAGCGAAGCGAAGCCAAGTGAACCCAAGCGAAGCGAAGCGAAGCCGAGCAAAGCCAAGCCAAGCCATGCCAAGCGAAGCCAAGCGAAGCGAATTGAAGCCAAGCGAATCCAAGGGAAGCCAAGCGAAGCCAAGCAAAGCCAAGCGAAGCCAAGTGAAGCAAAGCGAAGCGAAGCCAAGCGAAGCGAAGCCAAGTGAAGCCAAGCCAAGCAAAGCGAAGCCAAGCAAAGCAAAGCCAAGTGAAGCGAAGCGAAGTGAAGCCAAGCGAAGCCTAGCCAAGCCAAGCCAAGCCAAGCAAAGCCAACCAAAGCCAAGCAAAGCCAAGCAAACCCAAGCGATGGCAAGCAAAGCCAAGCCAAGCCAAGCGAAGCCAAGCAAAGCGAAGGGGAGCAAAATGAAGCGCAGCGAAGCCAAGCGAAGTGAAGTAAGCCGCTGTGAATCCAAGCCTAGCCAAGCCAAGCCAAGCCAAGCCAAGCGAAGTAAGGCGCTGTGAAGCCAAGCGAGTTGAATCGAAGCCAAGCCAAGTGTAGCCAAGCCAAGCGAAGCCAAGCCAAGCCAAGCCAAGCCAAGCAAGGCCAAGCGAAGCCAAGCGAAGAAAAGCCAAGTGAAGAGAAGCAAAGCCAAGCGAAGCCAAGCAATGCCAAGCAAAGCGAAGCGAAGCCAAGCGAAGCAAAGCAAAGCCAAGTGAAGCCAAGCAAAGCCAAGCAAAGCCAAGCGAAGTCAAGCGATGCGAAGTGAAACCAAGCGAAGTGAAGCGAAGCGAAGCGAAGCGAACCCAATCGAAGCCAAGCAAAACCAAGCAAAGCCAGGCCAAGCGAAGCGAAGCCAAGCGAAGCCAAGCGAGGCCAATCAAAGCCAAGCGAAGCCAAGCAAAGCTAAGCGAAGCCAAGCCAAGCGAAGCAAAGCCAAGCGAAGCCAAAGGAAGCCAAGCAAAGCCAAGCGAAGCCAAGGGAAGCCAAGCGAAGCCAAGCAAAGCCAAGTGAAGCCAAGCAAACCCAAGCAAAGCCAAGCAAAACCAAGCGAATTGAAGCCAAGCCAAGCGAAGCCAAGCCAAGCCAAGCGAAGCCAAGCGAAGCCAAGCAAAGCAAAGCAAAGCCAAGCCAATTGAAGCCAAGCCAAGCGAAGCCAAGCGATGCGAAGCGAAGCCAAGCAGAGCGAAATGAAGCGAAGCGAAGCGAACCGAAGCGAAGCCAACCGAAGCCAACCGAAGCCTAGGAAAGCCAAGCGAAGCCAAGCAAAGCCAAGTGAGGCCAAGTGATGCCAAGCGAAGCCAAGCAAAGCACAGCCAAGCGTAGCGAAGCAAAGCCAAGCGAAGTGAAGTGAAGCGAAGCAAAGCCAAGCAAAACCAAGCGAAGCCAAGCGAAGCCAAGCAAAGCCAAGCAAAGCCAAGCAAAGCCAAGCAAAGCGAAGCCAAGTGAAGACAAGCAAAGCCAAGCGAAGCCAAGCGAAGCGAAGCCAAGCGAAGCAAAGCCAAGCCAAACAAATCCAAGCGAAGCCAAGCGAAGCGATGCGAAGCCGAGCGAAGCCAAGTGAATCCAAGCGAAGCAAAGCGAAACGAAGCCAAGAAAAGCCAAGCGAAGCAAAGCACAGCCAAGCGAAGCGAAGCCAAGACAAGCCAAGCGAAGCCAAGTGAAGCCAAGCAAAGAAAATCCAAGCGAATTGAAGCGAAGCGAAGTGAAGCCAAGCCAAGCCAAGCAAAATCAAGCGAAGTGAAGCCAAGCAAAGCAAAGCGAAGCCAAGCGATTCCAAGCAAAGCCAAGCGAAGCCAAACGAAGCGAAGCGAAGCCAAGCGAAGCCAAGCAATGCAAAGCGAAGCCAAGCAATGCCAAGCGAAGCCAAGCCAAGCCAAGCGAAGCAAAGCGAATCCAAGCGTAGCCAAGCAAAGCCAAGCAAAGCCAAGCAAAGCCAAGCGAAGCCCAGCAAAGCCAAGCGAAGCCAAGCGAAGCCGAGCGAAGCCAAGCCAAGCCAAGCAAAGCCAAGCCAAGCTAAGCCAAGCAAAGCCAAGGGAAGCCAAGCGAAGGCAAGGGAAGCCAAGCGAAGCCAAGCGAAGCCAAGCAAAGCCAAGCAAAGTGAAGCAAAGCCAAGCGAAGCCAAGCGAAGCGAAGCCAAGTGAAGCCAAGCAAAGCCAAGCGAAGCCAAGCGAAGCCAAGCGAAGCGAAACCAACAAAGCAAAGCGAAGCCAAGTGAAGCCACGCAAAGCGAAGCCAAGCAAAGCCAAGCAAAGCCAAGCGAAGCCAAGCCAAGCAAAGCCAAGCCAAGCCATGCGAAGCGAAGCAAAGCCAAGCGAAGTGAAGCCAAGCAAAGCCAAGTGAAGGCAAGCCAAGCAAAGCCAAGCAAAGCCAAGAGAAGCGAAGCGAAGCCAAGCAAAGCAAAGCCAAGTCAAGCGAAGCAAGGCCAAGCCAAGCGAAGCCAAGCAAAGCAAAGCGAAGCCTAGCGAAGACAAGGGAAGCCAAGCCAAGCCAAGCAAAGCCAAACGAAACCAACCGAAGCGAAGCGAAGCGAAGCGAAGCGAAGCGAAGCGAAGCGAAGCGAAGCCGAGCCAAGCCAAGGGAAGCCAAGCAAAGCCAAGCAAAGCCATGCGAAGCCAAGTGAAGCCAAGCCAAGCGAAGCCAAGCGAAGCAAAGCGAAGCGAAGCCAAGCGAAGCCAAACAAAGCCAAGTGAAGGCAAGCGAAGAGAAGGCAAGCGAAGCCAGGCAAAGCAAAGCGATGCCAAGAGAAGCCAAAAGAAGCCAAGCCAAGCCAAGCGAAGCCAAGCGAAGCCAACCGGAGCGATGCGAAGCAAAGCCAAGCCAAGCAAGGTGAAGCCAAGCAAAGCCAAGCGAAGCCAAATGAAGGAAAGCAAAGCCAAGTGAAGCAAAGCCAAGGGAAGCCAAGCAAAGCCAATCAATACCAAGCAAAGCCAAGTGAAGCCAATCGAAGCCAAGCGAAGCCAAGCGAAGCCAAGCGAAGCCAAGCAAAGCCAAGCGAAGCCAAGCAAAGCCAAGCAAAGCTAAGCCAAGCGAATCCAAGCAAAGCCAAGCGAAGCCAAGTGAAGCCAATCGAAGCCAAGCGAAGCCAAGCAAAGCCAAGCGAAGCCAAGCAAAGCCAGGCGAAGCGAAGCCAAACGAAGCCAAGCAAAGCCAAGCGAAGCCCATCAATGCCAAGCAAAGCCAAGCGAAGCCAAGCCAAGCCAAGCCAAGCCAAGCGAAGCGAAGCCAAGTGAAGCCAAGCAAAGGCAAGCAAAGCGAAGCGAAGCGAAGACAAGCGAAGCCAAACCGTAGCAAAGCAAAGCTAAGCCAAGCAAAGCGAAGCCAAGCAGAGCCAAGCGAAGCGAAGCCAAGCGAAACCAAGCGAAGCCAAGCCAAGCGAAGCCAAGTGAAGCCAAGCAAAGCCAAGCGATGCCAAGTGAAGCGAAGCAAAGCCAGGAGATGCGAAGCAAAGCCAAGCGAAGCCAAGCCGAGCGAAGGAAAGCCAAGCAATTCCAAGCGAAGCCATGCGATGGCAAGCGAATCCAAGCGAAGCAAAGCAAAGCTAAGCCAAGCCAAGCGAAGCCAAGCAAAGCCAAGCGAAGCCAAGCGAAGCCAAGCAAAGCGAAGCAAAGCCAAGCAAAGCCAAGCGAAGTCAAGTGAAGTCAAGCAAACCCAAGAGAAGCCAAGCAAAGCCAAGCAAACCCAAGAGAAGCCAAGCGAAGCCAAGCCAAGTGAAGCCAAGCGAAGCCATGTCAAGTGAAGCCAAGCAAAGCCAAGCCAAGCGAAGGGAAGTGAAGCCAAGCCACGCGAAGCGAATCCAAGCGGAGGGAAGCCAAGCCAAGCTAAGCTAAGCGAAGCCAAGCAAATTCAAGCGAAGCCGAGAGAAGCGAAACCAAGTGAAACCAAGCGAAGCGCAGCCAAGCCAAGCAAAGCAAAGTGAAGCCAAGCGAAGCCAAGCGAAGAGAATCGAAGCCAAGCGAAGCCAAGCAAAGCCAAGTGAAGCCAAGCGAAGCCAAGCGAAGCGAAGCCAAGAAAAGCAAGGCAAAGCAAGGCGAAGCAAAGTGAAGCCAAGCAAAGCAAAGCAAAGCCAAGCGCAGCCAAGCGAAGCCAAGCCAAGCGAAGCGAAGCGAAGGAAAGCGAAGCCAAGCGAAGGGAAGCGATGCCAAGTGAAGCCAAGTGAAACCAAGCAAAGTGAAGCGAAGCCAAGCGAAGCCAAGAGAAGCCAAGCAAGGCCAAGCAAGCGAAGCCAAGCCAAGCCAAGCCAAGCAAAGCGAAGCCAAGCGATGCCAAGCGAAGCAAAGCCAAGCGATGCCAAGCGAAGTGAAGCCAAGCGAAGCGAAGCCAAGCCAAGCAAAGCCAAGTGAAGCCAAGCGAAGCCCAGCGAAGCGAAGCAATGCCAAGCAAAGCCAAGCAAAGCCAAGCCAAGCGAAGCAAAGCCAAGCAAAGCCAAGCCAAGCGAAGTGAAGCCAAGCCAAGCGAATCGAAGCCAAGCGAAGCCAAGCAAAGCGATGCAAAGCCAAGCGAAGCCAAGCAAAGCGAAGCGAAGCCAAGCAAAGCAAAGCCAAGCCAAGCCAAGCGAAGCCAAGCAAAGCAAAGCCAAGCAAATTAAAGCCAAGCAAAGCGAAGCAAAGCCAAACGAAGCCAAGCGAAGCCAAGCGAAGCCAAGCGGAGCCAATTGAAGCCAAGCGAAGCCAAGCGAAGCCAAGCGAAGCCAAGCAAAGCCAAGAAAAGAGAAGCCAAGCGAAGCCAAGCGAAGAGAAGCCAAGCAAAGCCAAGCGAAGCAAGCCAAGCGAAGCAAAGCGTAGCAAAGCGAAGCCAAGCGAAGCCAAGGGAAACCAAGCGAAGCGAAGCGAAGTGAAGCGAATCGTAGCGAAGCCAAGCGAAGCGATGCGAAGCCGAGCGAAGCCAAGTGAATCCAAGCGAAGCAAAGCGAAACGAAGCCAAGAAAAGCCAAGCGAAGCAAAGCACAGCCAAGCGAAGCGAAGCCAAGACAAGCCAAGCGAAGCCAAGTGAAGCCAAGCAAAGAAAATCCAAGCGAATTGAAGCGAAGCGAAGTGAAGCCAAGCCAAGCCAAGCAAAATCAAGCGAAGTGAAGCCAAGCAAAGCAAAGCGAAGCCAAGCGATTCCAAGCAAAGCCAAGCGAAGCCAAACGAAGCGAAGCGAAGCCAAGCGAAGCCAAGCAATGCAAAGCGAAGCCAAGCAATGCCAAGCGAAGCCAAGCCA
>BQMB01002013.1:0-103488 GCA_027943415.1 Closterium sp. NIES-67
AGAGAGAGAGAGAGAGAGAGAGGAGAGAGAGGAGAGAGAGAGAGAGGGAGAGGGAGAGAGAGAGAGCATGGGTCGTTTCCTAGCTATATAAGGCCCTCTCCCTCTCATTTTCCCTGATTTTAGTTCAGTTCTCATCTCTCCTTCCCTGCCAGCGGCGAGAGCGAGAGAGAGAGAGAGAGAGAGAGAGAGAGAGAGAGAGAGAGAGAGAGAGAGAGAGAGAGAGAGAGAGAGAGAGAGAGAGAGAGAGAGGACCCTCTGGCCCTTAGTATTTAGAGCTCTCTCCCCTTTCATTTCCTTGTTTTATTTTCAGGTTCTTCTTGTCTCCTTCCCTTGGTGGCGGCTCACGCTGGCGGCCTTCGGCCGCGCGTTAGGGGACGGCAAGGACTCTCCATTCACCAGGCAACAAAAACAAGCAATGACAACCCCTGCCACACACACACTCTAGAGTCTACCTATCCTAGAGGCATGGAGAGCCTCATCCGCCGAGCTGAGAGGCTCTCGCTGGTGGGCGCGTCGCCTACGCGCAGATATTCACGGAGGACGCCCTTCACGCGACCTGATCAGCCCCAGCCTCCTCGAGCAGGGCTGCCACATAGCCCACCAGGAGCTGGAGCGCTGACACGACACGGCTCGCATCACGACGAGCAGGCGGGGGTCCAGCACGGTTCCCGAGGCGGGCACAAGCTGCACTTGCGTCGACACGACAGTGAGATCAGCTGCTGCCATCGCACAGCGATTAAGGGGGTCGTGAGGCATCCTGCACGGGCTCGCTAAGCTCCGTAGCACGGAGTGCGAGTCCGCCAGCATCTCCACGGCGATCCCCATTGCCCGCCACGCGTGCCAGAGCCGACGAAGCGTGGCGACTGGGACCGCCGTCGCCGCGGGCCGCCCCCGCCCTCACAGCCGCTCCATCTGCAACCTCGGCGGCATACGCACGCCGCCCGTGCAGCGCTGCTCCGACTCCCGGCGTGGAGATCCCTCACCCGGGGAATCCGCGCCCCCCATCTCCGCTGACTCTGCCCCCCCCTCAACTCCAGTCGGCGACGCCAGAGCCCGACGGGGGGGATCAAACGGCCCAGCCGCCCGTGTGTCAAAGGACATCGGGGCCGGCGGTGGCTGCTGAAGATGGCCACCGTGCCAACCCATCGCCGAGGTCTCCGGCGGCAGCGGCTGCCACCGCTCCTTTCCGCCCTTCCGCCCTCTTTATGCCTCTCCCCACGCTCCTATCCGCCCTTCCACCCTCTCTCTGCCTCTCCCCACGCTCCTATCCGCCCTTCCGCCCTCTTTGTGCCTCTCCCCACGCTCCTACCCGCCCTTCCCCCCCTCTCTATGCCTCTCCCCACGCTCCTATCCGCCCTTCCGCCCTCTTCATGCCTCTCCCCACGCTCCTATCCGCCCTTCCGCCCTCTTTATGCCTCTCCCCACGCTCCTATCCGCCCTTCCCCCCCCTCTCTATGCCACTCCCCTCGCTCCTATCCGCCCTTCCGCCCTCTTTATGCCTCTCCCCACGCTCCTATCCGCCCTTCCGGCCTCTTTATGCCTCTCCCCACGCTCCTATCTGCCCTTCCGCCCTCTCTCTGCCTCTCCCCATGCTCCTATCCGCCCTTCCGCCCTCTTTATGCCTCTCCCCACGCTCCTATCCGCCCTTCCCCCCCTCTCTATGCCTCTCCCCACGCTCCTATCCGCCCCTCCGCCCTCTTTATGCCTCTCCCCACGCTCCTATCCACCCTTTCCCCCCTCTCTATGCCTCTCCCCACGCTCCTATCCGCCGTTCCCCCCTCTACGCCTCTCCCCGTGCGAGTATCTGCCACATGCCGCATCCCCACTCCTATCCGAGAGCATCGCGAGGGGCTCTGGAGGGAGAGCATGGGGGGAGGGGAGGGGGAGGAATAACATGGCGAGGGGTTGTGGGAGAGAGAGTGGGGCGACGGAATGGCGGGAAGAGCAAGGCGGCTAGGGTATTTCGGGTGCATAGTCACCGGACACGGTGGTTTGGTATTCCACGCTTTGAGCACATTGCTCGAGGACAGGTGGTGTGAGCAGGTGCAGCGAGGTGACAGAAACAGCGGAGCTAGGGGATGGCGGCACTATGAGTGCCAGTGCATGGAGGGACGAGCAGGGCGAGGGGGCGGAGAGACGAGCGTGGGGAGGGGAAGGCGGGACGAGATGAGCGGAGGATGGCGGGATGAGTAGCGGAGGGGGATAGCGTGACGAGCAGGGCAGGGGGGGGGGGTTACGGTAAATGGGCTTAGGGCGTCACGAATGACTGCGGAGAAAACGATGACCGTTTACGCGTTGGTCGTGAAACTAACAACAACCCAAAGCGAGTGACTCGAGGTAAGCGGTAGCGGGGTCACGTTTTTTGCCCTTTCTTGTGCGCGGCTTGTGCACGCATTCTCTACCCTACATCGAGCAAATCACAAAATACGCTGAGGACATGCGTAACGGGAATAAACTCACCTCTACGCGAGTTTCACGGCGGTGAGGGCGGTGGCACTTACGTCCCAAATGGTTTGACAAACCTTTGGGACTTGATAGCTCTGTGCGACTGGTTGGGGGGTGGTGCGTCGTTCAGTTGTTTGGTACGGATGGTTGGACCAATCAGGATCTCGCTTCTCAGGTCGTTGCTGGTCGCGGGGCTTAAAAGGGTAACCCTGTCAATATCGGGGGGAAATCCAAAACCTTTGGATTTGGTTTTCTGCTTCTTGAGACCCTCGCTTTAAACTTGGATCAGACAGCATTGGGATTCGCGGGCCGCGGCATTGGGCTCTAGTTAAAGCCGCGGTACACATTCCATGAGTTATTTTCAAACTATAAACATTGTGTTATAAATGTGTCAAGGTTCGGGAAAAGTGTCGAAGGGCCTCGATGTGTCGTAGCGAGGTCCGGAAAGGCCAAGGAGGCTCGAACTGAAAGGTCTGGAACCCTTTCTCTGGTTCGGGACTGTTCGAGTCGTACGCCCTGTAGCAAGCCTCAGTAAGGAATTCCTAATTCCTTTCACTCTGCCGCCTTCTAGATAAGTACACAAATAAACAAAACTACACACACTCTTACTGAATCTCGTAATAGTAAAGCCACCACTGTTGAGAATCTCGAGCTTCTTCAAGAAACTCCATCCAACGGTCGAAACACGTCGAAATGATCGCCGTCGATCGTAGCCATCGAATCTTGGTCGAATTACCCTGATAACCAAACGGGCAGTGGGGATACTACCGCACCACCGTTTCCTTGTCTCCAGCGAGTCCTTCGCCGAAAATTATAAACCCAGTCGTCGTGAACTGTATCCGCACAGTAACACTACGATAATCACGCTGCTACAAGTTGGGGAGCCGAATCTTCACCATGCGCCAAACTTGTATGTATCTCCGTGACTGTAGATCGCTCATCCTTCAATTCCTCGTGAGTCGTGACACTCGCAGAAACACGCGTCCGTATTTTGCCAAGTCAACGAAATCCATGTCTTCGTCAATTGCGAGGTCATTCGCGACACATGCGAGAACACACGTCCGTGTCTCACGAAAGTCAGCGAATTCCATCATCTCAAGGACGAAAGCTCAATCAGTCCTGTAACCGTAGTCGATGTCATTTCAGGCGGTCAATATGAACGCGCCTTCAACTTTCGCAAACTCCTGCGAAATTTCCGAAATGCCAACTCGAATCTGTCCGTCGATTCAGTCGGTCAAACAACATCTGTCCGTCGATGCTCCTGCAGCAGATATCAAACTTGTCAAGAGAAAATCCAAAAAAACAACTGCTGCGTAGCTGCTCTCTCCCCCCTCCATGAAAAGAAAATCTATTGTCGTCGATGTCGAAAATACCCTGCTTCAAGGTTCTTCAGACCTAGAAAACTTCAGTATCTTCCAACTCTGTTCGTCGGGCTCAGTCTCAGCGCGAACCTATAACGCAGGGCAGCTGCGCCACGTAGACTCTAGCTCCATCCACGTGGAATCTAGCTGCGTAGACCCGCAACTCATGAATAATCCTTGAAAACTCCCGCGTGACTCTAAATTTTCCGTGACGGAAACACGTTTTTCCCACAGCAACAGTAACTCGAAGCTCCATTTGTTGACTACACTCCAGGGCAAGGGTGAATCCGCTGTGTGCCCGTACTCAGGTAAGCGCAAACGCTATCGTAGTTGGGTAAATTAATCAGTCTTATTCGCGGGCAACCGCTTTGCAGCTTACGTGAGGGATTCGCCTTCCCATCCCTGAAAAAACCCGTTCCTGCAAAAATCTGCTCCAGAACTGCTTCAAAATTTCTTCAACTGCTGTTTCCACGATAAAAATTCCTGTAGGCCGCTGTTCACCCAGCGCCCACGTTCATCGTTCTCCAAAACAGTACCGCGCACGTCCTTTCGAAAAACTCGCAGCTCTGTCGATGTCGACGACACATCCCCGCCGTTCGTATCGGACTCGAGCTACGCGTACCGTACGATCGTCCCCACAAATTTCCTTCGCAAATGTCGTCGAAACTGCTTCACACGCCTCCCACTGTAGAGCGTCCGATTTTCACCAATCGTGCGCCTGTCATGTAGCGCCGAAAAGTTTTCTTCGATCCACCAGCACAGGGTGATCCGCTGGATCACCACAATTATTCGGCCTGAACCGTCGGAGTAGTCTTAAACCCGAACTGGTACCGGGTGGTGGTGTTGAAAATCGGGCGACCCAGTCAAGTCAGTCGGGGGGATCCGTTTGCCGCTGAATCCTTTAAATTTCCCGGCTGTTCCCAGTCGTTCTCCATCTCTGCTTCAGCTCTTCGTCGTTGACTTTAACCCGGCGATGACACTTAAACTCAACCCGAGGGTAGTTGCCGGTCGTCTTCCGTAGATCGTGGGGTATAATTTCTGACCACGAAAATGGCTTCCTCCGCGGAAATCCAGACTCGCCGAGCTCGAAACTCCAGGGCAGACGAATTACACCTCCAGGCGGGCAGATCACGCGAATAAATTTCGAGGTCAGTACTCCCCGAAACTTTTCCGTGCATGAGCCCCACGTGTGCTGCCGTGCGATCCTTGGTCGTGCCGAAAACTCCAACGCAACATTGCTTAACAGTTCCGAAGTCCGCTTTCACCTGCGTGTCGCCTGCCGGAAATGCCGAGCCCTTGACATCGGCTACACTTCACCTTGCAGCCACGTCTGCTACACGCGCTCCTGACGAAATCCATTTCGCCTGGGGATATCCGCGAGCTTGTCGTCTCGTGACGAGCTCCTCGCTCCATTCGGACACCAATCCGAATCGTCCTTTGCCGAAATTTCGGAACTGCAACCGAAGCCCCTTTAACGATATGCAAAATGAACAACATACCGGAAACACTCTTCAAAATCTTCGCTATGTCAGGACAGACACAACGGCCCTCGAGGGGATGGCTCTCCCCCACCCAAAAAAAAAACGTTATGCCCTCGGAAGCCCAGCGGGTGAGGAAAGTGGCTCTGAATACCAAGAGTTATGAATGGGACTGCCGAGTAGCGCGGAGGGCAATGGCGAAACTGTGAACGCGTGAAATGACAATACAATATATAGAAAGCCTAGGGTGATCCTGGACGTAGGATCAGAAGGTTTGGGAAAAGTTTCGAAGGGCCCCGATGTGTCGTAGCGAGGTCCGGAAAGGCCAAGGAGGCTCGAATTGAAAGGTCTGGAACCCTATCGCTGGTTCGGGTCTGTTCGAGTCGTACGCCCTGTAGCAAGCCTCAGTAAGGAATTACTAATTCCTTACACATTGGGACATTGATTACAGCGTAACGTGGCTTGTTGAGAATTTGTCCTCGCCCGTCGTGAAAAACAGTCGATCGAGCGGAATGTGGGATTTGTGTACTGCAAATCCCTCATTCTCGCAAGGCGACTTTGTACCCCCGCCCCGCAAATCCGTTACTCCCCCATGTCAACAAATATAATTGTCTAGGCTAGCTAGTGAATATTTGTTATAGCCTTAGTTAGGTCAGTTCTTAGAGGATACATTCCTACCTTTGTAACACTCGACCATTTTTCCCTTCGTCACTTTTCTCTCGACAATCTAAAATGGCATCTAGAGCTAGGTCTCGCCTTCTACTCACGCTTCCGCCCTAGCACACCCTAGCCTAGCGCGCCTCGCCCCTAGTTGCGCGCCTCGTAGCTCGTCCCCTCCCCGCCCTCCCCTGCTCGTCGCGTAGTTCATGTCAGCTAGTGCCAGCCGCCACCAGCTAGTGCCGACCAGCGCCAGCCGCCCCCAGCTCGCACCAAACTGGCGCCTTCGATAGTCGCCGATTCCCCCCCCCCTCGCTCGTTCGTAGCTCGCCCCATCCTCCCGCGCCCCGCGAGTCCCTGTCGCCGCCCAGCGTTAGCTCGCGCCAGCTCACCAGCGCCAGCCAGCCCGCCAGCTCGCCAGCGCCAGCTCGCCCACGTTAGCCCGCCGGCACCAGCTCGCCAGCGCTAGCTCGCCAGCATTAGCTTGCCAGCCCCTGTTAGCAGTTTCCTGCCAGCGCCAGCCAGCCCGCCAGCTCGCCAGCTCGCCAGCGCCAGCTTGCCCGCGTTAGCCTGCCGGCACCAGCTCGCCAGCGCTAGCTCGCAAGCATTAGCTCGCCAGCCCCTGCTAGCAGTTTCCTGCCAGCGCGAGCTAGCCCGCCCCACCTAGCTCGTGCCAGCTAGCTGCTAGCCGCCAACGCCAGCTCGCCAGCGCCAGCATGCTAGTGCCAGCTTGCCAGGGCCATCATACCAGCGTCAGCTCGCAAGCATTAGCCAGCGCCAGCCAGCTCGCCAGCGCCCGCCCGCCGCTTGCCCGCACTAGCCAGCAGCTGGCTCCGCTGACCGCCAGCTGCCATTGCCAGCAGCGCCTCTCCGCTGCAGCCACTACCGCTGCCACTGCAGCTACTGACGCTGCCACTGCTGCCGCTTGCTCTGCCGCTGCAGCCACTTGCACCGCCGCCGCTGCCGCTGTCACAGCTGCTGTTGCCATGGCCGCTGCAACCGCTTGAGCTACCGCCGCTGCCGCTACCGCCACTGCCGCTGCAGCTATTGCCATTGCAGCTGCTGCTGCTGCCACTGCCCTTGCAGCCACTGCTACCGCTGCTTCCCTTGCAGCCGCCGCTGCTGCTGCTTCCCTTGCAGCCACAGCTGCCGCCATTGCCCGTGCAGCTGCTGCTGCCGTTGCTGCCCTTGCCGCTACCACGCTGCGTCCTGCAGCTGCCCCTGCCGCTGCAGCCCACACTGCCGCTGCTCTTACTGCCAGTAGCCACTGCCACTGCAGCCGCTGCTACCACCACTGCTGCTGCTCGCCCGTACCTATGCAGCCGCCTCCGCTAGCCAGCTCGCAGAGCTGCCGCCTCTAGCCAGCTCACTACTGGCCTGCCGCCGTCATCCCCCCGCTGCTAGTTAGCCGCCGCCGCTGCCACCGGCTCCTCGGCTACCCCTGTAGCAGCTGCCCCCACTGTCCCTCCTTCTGCCGCCGCTGTCTTTCCGGCCGCAGCTGCCAGCATGGCGTTGCTTGGCGTCTTCGTTCTGCGCCTGGATGGGGAGGGGCGGGCAATCGGTTTCGCCGCATAGCAAGAGGCCGTTCTCCTTCAGCTCACGAGTCAGCGCGTCAATGACGAGTCTCTGGACGCCCACGTCTCTGGTGAGCTCCCTGCTGTCCCTCGCCCAGGCGCCCTTGCTATTGACGCGACGTCTGCGCAGCAGGCTGTGCACGCTGCTGCTCGTACTGCCTACTCTGTCAGGGCGTCTCGCGACGCCACTGCTCGCGTCGCCATCCTCAGGTGCCTGCCGGTTGACGAGCATTCCCACTTTGTGGGTGCTGCGTCAGCCCGGGTCTTCTGGCTCACTATCCTCGCTAGGTACTCCACCCCGTCGTCTGCCACTCTTGGTTGTCTCCTCCTCCCTTTCTTCCACCCCGACCTAACGTCCTTCACCACTGTAGCAGACTTAGTCGAGCACCTACGTTCCCTCGAGGCTCGCTGGCGTGCTGCCTATACTGAGGCCCAGCTAGCGCCCGCCCCGCCCCCCCTCTTCGCCACTATCTACTTCCTTGTCACCTGCCTCCCTGACCGCCTAGCCCCTGCCCGCGATGCGCTCCTCGCTCGTCACCCCTCTTAGCTCACCCTTGCCCTCTTCTCCTCCTCCCTGACTGAGGTAGAGGACCGCCTCCGCGCCATCGCCGGTTCCACTGGTGCGCCGACAGTCCCTATCTTTTAGGGCAGCGCTCCCTCCCCAGTGACGGTCCCTGCCTCTGCCTCTGTAGCTGAGACCGCAGCGGCTACCTGCCCCCGGTCGCTCCTGTGGCGACAAGGGCAAGCGCAAAGGGGGCAAGGGTCATGGGGGGTCGGCAGCGGCGGGTGGAGGGGGTGAGGGTGCGGACGGAGAGGGTGGTCATTCAGAGTCGGGAACTGTACAGCAGCAGTAGTAGCCGCAGCAATAGTCGCAGTAGCTGCAGCAATAGCTGCAGCAGCAGCAGCAGCCGTAGCAGTTGTGGGGGCTGGCAGGCCCTGGAGGTGGTAGTCGTGGTGGAGGCCGTGGGGGTTGGGGCCAAGGGCTGTCGGTGCCCTGGGGGTCGCGTGGCTCTTCTGTGAGCCAGGGTGCTCGTGGTTCTGGTGGCACGGTAACCTGCAGGTACCAGCTGCTGACTGGCTCACAGATGGGCCAGGTGTGCATGCGCACGGGACACATCGCCGCCCGCTCCTTCCGCTGCCTGGTCCACCTCTACCGTCGTCAGTTCGGCCCGCAAGTCCAGGTACCCCCCTGGCCGGTCTTGCTTTGTCGTTGAGTTCCTATCTTTGATATGGATGTGATTGAAATCGACCATGCCTTGTATTCTCTGTATTCTGATGCTTCCAGTGTTGCTAGTTCTTATTATCCTGTTGTTTGTAGCCTTGGAGCTACTACTGTGTGTAGTCTAGGATTCCCAGTTGCGTCAGGCGTAGGACCTGTTAGAGACTCTTCATCAGGCCCCGCCTCGTCGGCCTTCTCCTTTGTCTTAGACTCTGGCGCATCTCGGTGCTTCTTTCGAGACAGTACTGCTCTCACTCCGCTCCCTGCGCCTGTCCTCGTCGCACTAGCAGACTCCTCCGCCACAGCTGTCGCATGTAGCACCACCACTCTCCCCTGTCCAGCTGTCCCTTCCGGCTCCCTCACAGGTCTGCACATCCCTTTGTTTGCTACACTGGCGGAAAGTATTGTCAACATGTTTGTCACTTAGACGAATTTTGGAATATTAAGGGGTCATGCACATTAAGCCTTAATCTTTTGGTGTGCCCAGTGTATGTAGGTTGGGGTAAGGCTGTAGGCCCATGCCTTACATTTCCTGAAGATACTGTTGTTTACAGCAAATAGCACAAATTAACAATCATGGTACATCCGGACAATTTGTGCCAGGCGCAAGCAGCAAGTTTCAACAACCCCAAACTAGTACCTAGTCCACCGGCCTTTCGCTTTAATCACCGCCCTCTCCCTCCTTGGCATGCTTTCCACCAGGTGGGTGCACAAATCCGATGAGATCTTCTCCCTTTCCTTCTGAACACGCTCCCACAGGTCCAGCATACCAGTGGGATGCCTCTCGTGCTTGGTTAGCCACACATTGAGATGAGCCTATAGATGCTCTATTGGGTTGAGGTCGGGTGAGGATGATGGCCACTCCACCACCCCAAAACCCTGCTCTCGAGACCACTCATGCACGATACGCGACTTGTGCTTGGGGTCATTGTCGTACTGGAAGACAAATTCCGAGGGTGCAAGTTGGTAAAACTCGATCGTACTATTGAGTTCGTCCTGCAGTATACTCAAAGAGAGCAGTCTGTCTATCCTACCATATGTCTTGCTCATGAAACCCGCTCCCTTATACGACATGCAGTCGCAAATCTTCAAGCAACCGCCCCCATGTTTGACATCCTGCTTGATTTGGTGTCTTTGGAGGGCAGTCTCTTCGTGAATGCAGGCGTATGAGAGTCCGTCGGATGCAAAACGACCGCTCTTGGTCTCATCCGAACAGATCACTCACTTCCAGTCGTCAACCGTCCAGTCTGCGTGGGCACGGGCCCATTCCAGCCTATCGCGTATGTTTTTCCGAGAGTGTCGCGGCTTCTTGGGATGCTTGATTGCGACAAGTCCGCTGCCATTCAAAGCGTTACGCACTGTCTTAGGATGCAACGTGATGCCGTGCTGCTTCTCGACGATCTTCGCCACGTGAGCGGAGATTTTTGCCTCCTCGCTGGTAATCGACTGAACTATGTCGGGCCGGACTCTCTCTGTCACTAAGCGAGGGCAACCGGCTAAGGGCATCGTAGGACGCACATCATCGCGGCTAGACTCTACAATCGCCTTGATGGACCGAACTCTTCCCTATGCCTAGCAATTCGACGATTGCTATACCCCCTCCGGAACAAGGTAATGATCCATGCATAGAGCGCCTCTTCTAACGGTTTCATGACGGCCTAATCGTCGCAGCGGTCCAAGCCTATCTCCTGACTACTCGAAAGTCGCGAGGGCAAGTAAGAAGAAAAAGCGAGGTTAGGAAATAGATACAGTACGCTGCTTGGCATAAACTGTCCGGATGCACCCACGCGAACCAAATCACCTCCACTGTAAAAAAACGACCCCGAAAAAACAGAAACCCATACCCGTTACACACAATACATAACTACTTTACAACCGAGGCCGAAATATGAATCGTAACTATACAAAAATGGCACCAAAAAGGTACGTAAACATTTTTAAGGCAATTATCCGGGCAATACTTTCCACCAGTGTAGGCACCTCGAGGGTGTCGGTCACCTTCAGGACTGAGGCGTCACCACTACGTTCCCTGGCCGCGAGAGACACACTGCTTGCACAGACATAGTCACCAATCGACACTTAGCTACCTTTGAGCGTGACCCAAGATCTGGTCTCTTTACCTTGCACACTAAGTCCCCGCCGGTTGCTGCGTCTGCCAAGATCGTCACGTTCTGCTCCTATCGCTCACTGCCGAGATCGTCGCGTTCTGCTCCTGTCGCTCACGACCCTTCTGTGGTACCACCGCTTAGGTCACCCTGCACTACCGCGTCTTAGGCACATGTCCCAGCACGGTCTAGTCACTGGTCTCCCTGCGTTGCTCCCCGCCCTGCCTCCGTCGGTAGCGCCACTTTGCACCTCCTGCGTTGAGGGTCAGCAGCGCGCCGTCCCTCACTCCTCCTCGTTTCCTCCTACCATAGCACCGCTACAGACACTGCACATGGACGTCTGGCCCCCCTCCCACCGATCCATGGTCTCAGACAGGAGCGCTACTTTCTAGTCGTCGTTGACGACTTCTCCTGGTTCACCATAGTGGTCCCGTTGGAGCTGAAGGCCGACGTGCCGACCGTTCTCCTCCCGTGGCTTCTCACTGTTCGCACCGACCACCGACTGCCAGTAGGTCGCTTACACTCTGACCGCGGTGGCGAGTTCGTCTCAGGCACTCTAGGACGGTTCTGTCGTGCGGAGGGCATCCGCCAGACGTACACACTGCCGGACTCCCTACAGCAGAATGGGTTCTCTGAGAGATGCATCGACCTGATCATGGAGGTGGCTCGCACCTCCATGGTCCACGCTGGTGCACCTCATTTTCTATGGCCGTTCATCGTGCGCTACGCTACTCACCAGCTTAACCAGTGGCCACACTCCCAGTGACCACATGTTTCACCTAACCTCCTCTAGACCGGGTCTCCTGGTGACGCGTCTGCATTCCACGTCTGGGATAGCCTTGCTCACGTTCGCGACACTGGCGCGGACAAGCTCTCAGCTTGCACCCTTCGTTGTGTCTTCTTGGGATTTTCGCTTGACGCCTCTGACTGGCTGTTCTACCACCCCTCACACCACCGTTTTTACCACTCTCATGACGTTATCTTCGACGAGACGCTCCCCTACTACCGGCGCTTCCCGCACCGCAGCTCTCCTGTGCCTCCTCCTCCTCTCTTCCTTGTCCCTGCCCCGCCTGTCGCACCCCACCCGCCCCGCCCTGCCCAGTCTGGTGTCTCCCACGCCACTCATTTCCCCCTGGTTGCCCCTGTGGGGGAGTCGGCTGACTCAGGGGGCCCGGCTGCTCGGGGTGCGCCTGCTATCCCAGTCGCGCCTCCCCCAGCCTCGGTCCTCGAGGCACCTCAGCTGCCTGCTCCCTTGCCTCAGCAGCAGCAGCCGTTGCCTCAGCAGCAGCAGCCGTCGCCGCAGCAGCAGCAGTAGGGAGCATTGGGCTCTGGGGGTGCTGATTCTGGGGGTGCGAGTTCTGGGGGTGTTGACTCCAGGGTTGCTGGTTCTGTGGGTGGTACGCCCGAGGGTGCTAGTCTTGGGGGTGCTGTTTTGCGGCATGCCGGTGGCAGCAGTGGTGCTGGTGGAGGTCCTGGAGCGGACAGGGAGCAGTTGCAGCCGCCGCAGCAACAGTTGAAGCAGCAGGTGCAGCCGCCGCAGCAGGAGCTGCCGCAGTCTGCCCTTTGTCTCCTTGGTCTTGCTCCAGGTTTCCCTGTAAGCCGGTTCGTTCCCGCTCTGGTGCGTGATCCTGTATACGGCCCGTTGTTTCCTCCTCCGGACTCCTCTCCGGCTCGTTTTCCCCCGCGCTCCCCTCCATCCCCTAACTTGTCCCCCGCCCCCCCTCATCCTCAGTCCCCAGTTCTTCCCCACTGGGTCCGTCGCCCTTCTGGTGCTTGTCCTGTCTCTCCCCATTCTAGTGTCCACCCTATGGTCCTTCGTTCGTGTGCTCCTCATGTCACTGTTCTCTCTTTGCCTCCCCCGTCGTCGCTACCGTCGTCCCCCCCTCCTCGCTCCGACGTTGTTCGCACTGCTCTTCCAGTCCTGACGCGCCTGCTTGCGTCGCTTGTCACTGACCCTACTACTCCTCCTGAGTCTGTCTCCATGCTGGTCACTGCTGTCGTTGACTTTGCTGCTAGCCACCGCCTTGACTACGCTACCGCTCTGGTCTCTGGTACTGCCCGTCCGCTGTCCGTCGGGGGTGCACCTGCCCTTGGCAATGACGTGCTAGAGGACAGGCAGTATGAGTTGGCCTACCTGGCTATTGATGTTCCCCATCTCTGCTCCATGCTTGTATCACCAGAGGGCGACCCAGACGCTCTCGACATCCCTATTCCGCGCTCTTACGCTGAGGCGGTATCAAGGCCCTGGGCAGCCCAGTGGATACAAGCCAAGGAGGCTGAGATGGCATCCAACAGATCCACAAGCACCTACGTCAACACAGTTCCCCCGCCTGGGGCGAACATAATCGATGGCATGTGGATCTACAGGGTGAAGCGCACACCTGGAGAGTCGCCGAAGTTCAAGGCGCGTTACGTGGCTAGGGGCTTCAGTCAGCGTGAGGGTGTGGACTTCTTCCAGACCTTCTCCCCGACCCAGAATTTGACTACTCTTCGGGTCCTTCTTCACATAGCCGCACAGCGTGACTACGAGCTTCACTCACTCGACTTCTCCACAGCATTCCTGTAGCGTAGTCTGCACAAGCAGATCTACTTCCGGCGCCCTCTAGGCTTCTCTGGGTCCTTCCCACCTAGGACCCAGTGAAGCTTGTGCCGTCCTCTCTATGGCCTTCGTCAGGCACCCCGTGAGTGGCACGACACGCTTCGCACCACTCTTACTGAGCTGCAGTTCTTTCCGTCCTTAGCTGACCCCTCTCTCTTTGTTCGCACAGGTCAGACACCGTTCTACATTCTAGTGTACGTAAACGATCTTATCTTTGCTATTCCCGACACAGTCGCACTGGCCTCAGCCGTCAAACTGAGTCTTTGCAAATCTGACGGTTTACGAGAAATCACGAATTCGCGAGATGAAACGCCCTCGCAAATTTTCCGCGAATTTTGTATACGCTGAGGCTCAAAGTTCATACGCACTGGTTTTGAAAAGGTAATTATCGCAAAATTAAGAGTTTTCCCGACCTTTTTTTGTTTTTTTTTGTTTTTTTTTTGGTTTAGTAATGTTTTCTTGATTCCGTCCTCCTGGCGGATTACTTTCCGTATGGTTCCTTGAAATAGCAGGTCACTTGTCTTTGATTATGTGCACTTGTAGACATTGAACATACTAGGACTGCCCAAACTCAAGCCTCTCACCCTCTCCGCTTGGGCGGATTCGGCATCCGTACCTCATCTTCCTTTGCCCCTCTCAGTTTCCTTTTCGGCCGGGCCCAAACATTCGAGCTCGTACCCTCCCTTTTCTGCCCCTTAATCTCTGCAGACACACTTGACCGCCTTTACCCTTTCTTCCCAGCTGCCTTGTCTCGGCTTCCACAACACATTCTCGATCTCCTCCCATCTTGGCTTGTCCTTCAATCTGGCTATCCTCCTAAACTCTTCACTCACCTCTTTTAGCACTTCGAAGCTGTGGCGCTGAGGAAGGTTCGGGTCACTGTCACATCTCCGCTTCGCTTTGCTCGCCTAACCTCCTTGCAAGGACCCCATGCTAGAGATAAGCTTACTGTGGCCCCTTCTTCCCCCCACATGCAGCTTTATGAAATAGAGTGACGCATTGCTGCAGCTATCCGCCTTGGCCTCCCCATTCCTCACCTTTCATCAACCCAGACTTGCACTCGTAGATGTCAAGCCCCCCCCTCTTGTCATTGAGACTTTTGGATGATTTGATTCCTTATTCCACACCTTCCTTCGAAGCTGCAGCCGGCGAGGTGCTTCTCATCTTCGTGATATGAGTGGAGCCACTGATACCCTTCGACTTCTGTTCGAGAGTAACTTCTACAAACGGATTTCTCTGGTCCACCAGCGGGAGCAGGCCCACACAGTGTGTTGCCGAACCCAAACCCGTCTCAACGAGGGTACCAACCACACACCTCCCAAGTCGACTCTTCCTTCGGTCGCTGACTTTGCTTACTTGGGTGTAGACCTTTGAGACTTTCGGGTCTCACCGTAGCTAGTTATTTTGTTTGTGCTTTCTTGAACTAGCTTCCTTGGTCTCTTCTCTATTGAAATATTGTACATTTACTATATTGTCAATAGAATAGTAGGAGATCTGTTCGTAGTGGTGAAACACCCCTTTTTAACCTCCCAACTTCCTCCTCTAAGCAAAGAGAGAGTTTAGCGGGAAGTTTTTGTACTCTTCCAAACCGCTCGATACATAGCATGTGCGGGAAAGAGTTCCTAGGGGTTTTAGGGCTTAGGCGTGGTGAATGACATTTGTCTTCAACGAATCCATATGCTAACGGGTAAATTTTCAGCGATTTCGTCCGTTAACGGTTAATTTTGGGGCCGATTCCGTGACCTATTGGAATACCCTAGGCTTAGCAAGAGCCCTGTATTAAGCAGGCTAGGCGACTAGGAACGATGGAAAGCCATGAAATGGCGTGAGGGTTTAGCTACGAGAAAGTTGAGGAGAGAGAAGAGGGCGAGAATAGAAGAGAGAGGGATACAAGGAGGGGGGTTGTACCCTCTATAGTAGGTTTCAGTAACATCTACCAAGCCTACCAATTATATAACAAAATATATAATTTAACACCGTGTTCGCGAGCGGCGCTGACTCATCCATATGAAATATGGCGGACAAGAGAACTTCGACGCATATCGGATTATGCTTTGCCTTCTACCTGCAGTGAACGGATGGCGTATTGAAGTGTATAGAGAGATTATAGATTGGGTATAAATACCCAGATGCGTTATTGAATTGATTTTTTTTAATATCAACTGCATGGTCATCAACGTCGCAATCAATATGTTTGAAAAACTGCATGAAATCTAATGTCGGAAGTGTTGAAAGTAAAATATGGAAGAATTCAGCTGCGATGACTGACATATGTACGCAATATATATTCTGTGTGCATTTATTAATCATTCATGCACCTAAATTATTAATATAAACGGCAAAACTCTGTGTATTGTTTAGTAGACCTGAATATAGACATTACACTCAAGCAGCGAAAAATGCATGTCCCTGGAGCTGACAATAGAGAACAGACGTGTAACCACCAGACACGAGCCGCACACATTTTTTTCCGGACCGTACACGTGGCCAGACTGTTTTGTCCACACCGCGTGGTCAGCTGCTGCTTGAAAATCGAGGACCTGCATTTCACGCCACACACCGCATGAATGAGCCTCTACAGCAGCAGTCGATTCTGCAGCAAAACCGGAGTAAAAATTCCTACCAGAAGCAATCACAGCCTCAAACAACAAAAGCCTCTCGAAACCCTAAACTTCCAAAGCACCTCAACAAAGAAACGCGCAAAAAAGGGGACAACTAGGGTGTGTCCCTCGCGTACGGTTTAGTAAGATAATCTTTGAATCAGAAGGTTAAAATAACAGTCTGAAGCGGTCGGATAGGGAGGGTATTGAGCGAGAAACGTACGCGCCCTACAGAACTTGACATGGATACAAAAACTGTTCAAGAGTGGGAGTTGTGGGCTGGGGAATTTCGGCCAGCAGAAGGGAACCTTGCCAAAAGCTGCTTGATTCGTCACCTGGTGCCAGCCAGCCAGCTGCTGTCGGATCGGACTGTCGCCGTGTGACGACAACCACCAACCACATGCACGTACAACCGTTCCTCGATTTTCCCCACCCCAGCCGCCATGTTTTCCTCCTTCGAGGATCCATCGAGCCCACCTACCTCCCCCGATCAAGCCGCCAGCAACCTTCTACTGTAGCCCACCCAGCCTATCGCCGTCATTGACGCGCGCAGCGTGCTCCCTCCCTTCCCCCCTCCTTCCCTCCCTCGCTGCCCCACCTTCGCTCGCTCGCACCTTGCACATGGAGCGCTTAGTAGTACAAAAGCGAGCGCGGCGTACGTTTATTATCCATCCAAGCAATCACATTCAGAAACGATCTGATTGGTTCACTCTCCCCCCAAAAAACATAGCATTTAGCGATCGCCGTAAGTTTTCCGTCAACTCATTCCGTGTCCCACGATGAAGTCCTCTGCCGCAATTCTCGTCCTCGGCCTCGTCCTCGCCGCTCTTTGTAAGAAGCTAAATTACTCAAAACTTCACCTTGCCGCTCTCCAAGCCGCGCAAGTAGATTGTGCTCATCCCTCTGAGGCTTTGAAGCCTCTATTTTCGCTTATGGAAGCTCTGGAGTTCGAATGACGGCACCACGACCACATGCCATCAGATACTACCAGCGCGGCATTCTCCTCGAAATCAATTCGCTGACATCTGCTGCTCTGTCCTCCTTACGTTGCGTGTATGCAGGCTGCGCCGTCCAGGCACATGGTAACGACGACCGCGGCGGCGGATACGGCGGCGGCCGCGGCGGCAGGTTCCGCTGGCCCGCAGTTGTCGGTGAGTATTTTCATCTCACAGACCGATGAAGCAGACGGAGTCATGTTTAGAATTCTCAAAAGATGCTTCTCACATACCGATAAAGAAGATTTAGCGTGACGAGTTCAGTCTCTTCCAAATCCCTCGGAGAGTTTCTGACCCTTTCCTCTTTTCGTTTGTTCATCGATGCAGCATCGGGCGAAGCGTCGCTGAAAGCCTGCCCTCGCGTCTGGGGGGTTCGCGGGTCTGCTGCTGTTAAGAACTATCAGTACCAGTAAGTCGCGCTCTACCCTGGCGTTCCGAACGAGTCGGTCAGAGAATTAGACATTACTACCTACGGGCTATTCTACCTTGAGATCGGCGGCTATTCTTTCTCCATGTCCCCAGCTCACCATCCTCACGAAATTTCGCTGTACTCACCCTCTGTTCCCTCGTGCCCGTTATAGGAACGGCTCTCTGTCGCTCACCTATCAGCTTCTTCTCGTGGGCACCAGCTCGGCTCCCACGTCGCAGAGCATCGTGATCGGCGATCCCTGCGACACTCTGGTAACCCCAACCACTGTTCAGGATCTGCCGGGGACGTGGGTTACCAGTTATGTTCGCTGGAGCACGGGTTACCGTCTGTACGGCAGCGTTGACGGCACAGCGCTTATGACCGCTCTGCAGAGCTCGTCGGGTTACCGTCGCCGCCCGAAGCCCAGGATGTTTATCGTGTTCAGTGGCAACGGAACAATCGCCGGAAAGCTCCAGCTCTGGTAGATTCGCGTACGCGTTAGTGGGTGATGTTTGATTGTTTTATTAGTGGCTGCTTCGCGGCTGGGGTGGGAACAGTGTTGCGTACATTCAAGCTGTTCTATGAGCTGCATAGAACAGGGTGAATGTAAACAACGGGTGGAAGTGTACCTGTATAAGGAGTGTAATAAGCCATTTTTGGATATGCGCCATTTTTGAAAACTATGTTTGTCTGGTTGACGAAATTAGTAGCTACCAAGATATTGTCAACTCACACATGTTATGCTTGTAAAAGTTATAGGCTAGTATTGGTGTGTGCTCTTAATGAGTACAACTCAAGTGCTATGTGTGTCATGTTTTCCCTTCTAGTAACTCACTCACATATTCTACCATGGTATCGAGTAGGTTAGGTTCACCCGCCCGCTTCCGCCCGTGCCCTAGTATCTCGCCCGCCCCTAGCCGGCCCCATGGTCGTCGCTTCCGCCCCTAGCCGGCCCCCTAGCTGTCGCGTCCGCCCCTAGCTGGCTCCCTGGCTGTCGCGTCCGCCCCTAGCTGGCCCCACCTGGCCGCCGCGTTCGCCCTTAGTCTGCCCCTTGGCCGTCGCGTCCGCCCCTAGTCGGCCCCCTGGCCGTCGCGTCCGCCCCTAGCCGGCCCCCTGGCCGTCGCGTCCGCTCCTAGCTGGCCCCTTGGTCGTCGCGTCCGCCCCTAGTCGCCCCCCTGGCCGTCGCGTCTGCCCTCAGCTGGCCCCCTGGCCGTCGCGTCCGCCCCTAGTCGGCCCCCTGGCCGTCGCGTCCGCCCCTAGTCGGCCCCCTGGCCCCACGCACCCGCTCCTGGCCGGCCCACTAACCGTCGAGCCCGCTCCTAGCCGGCCCCAGCAGAGCCCGCCCGGCCCCTCCTCGCGCCCGCCCGGTCCCAGTGCGACCGCCCGGCCCCTCCTCCTGCCCGCCCGGCCCCTCCTCGTGCCTGCTCGGCCTGCCGTGCCACCTCGGGCCCTGTGTCCTCTGCTAGCACGCGCTGGGGCGCCCCTGCAGCCGCCCTATTGGAGAGTGCTGCCGCCGTGTCCCCGTGCCGCTTTGCTCCTGCCAAGCTGTGGAGCTGCGCCGCTGTGTCGCCGAGGAGCTGTGTCGCTGACCCTGCACGATGGCTGACTTCGTGCTCCGCCTGGACGCTGAGGGCCACGCGGTTCCCTACGGCTCCTTTACAGGCCTCCCCGTTCCCTCGTTCTCCAGGAACCTGGTTGGTGTTGGCTGTCTTCAGGACCTCGGCGTCACCACCACGTTCCCTGGGCACGAGCGGTTTGCTGTCTGTACCGAGGCAGCCACAGGTTCCCCCCTTGCGACGTTCCCCCGGGACCCGGTGTCTGATCTGTTTACCCTCGACACCACTCCCCCTCTGGTTGGTGCGTCCTCCCAGATCGCTGCAGCTTGCTCGTGTTGGTCTCTCACTCACCCGTCCCTTTTGGACCACCATCGCCTAGGTCACCCTGCACTCCCGCGTCTGCGTCACATGTTCCAGCACGGTCTTGTCATAGGCCTCCCCGCGTCGCTCCCCGCCCTTCCCCTCTCGCCTGCTCCACCGTGCACGCCCTGCGTCGAGGGACGGCTCCGCCGTGCCCCTCACTCCTCCTCGCTTTGCCCTGCTACTGCTCCCCTTCAGACCCTGCACCTGGACGTTTGGGGCCCAGCCCCCGTCCCCGGAACGCGTGGCGAGCGCTACTTTCTTGTGCTCGTCAACGGTGTTTCCCCTGGAGCGGAAGGCCGACGTGCTCGACGTTCTTCTCCCGTGGGTTGTGGCTGCGCGTCTTCACCGCGGTCTCCCTGTGTTGTGTCTCCACTCTGACCGTGGCGGCGAGTTCGCTTCTAGTCGGCTTGGACAGTTCTGTCGTGCGGAGGGCATCACCCAGTCGTACACCTTGCCGGACTCGCCACAGCAGAATGGGGTTGCTGAGCGCCGCATCGGCTTGGTCATGGAGGTGGCTCGTACCTCCATGATCCATGCCGGTGCACCCCATTTTCTGTGGCCGTTCTCCATTCGCTACGCCGCTCACCAGCTTAACTTGTGGCCACGCTCCCAGCGGCCGCAGGTTTCGCCGACCCTCCTTTGGAGCGGGTCCCCCGGTGACGCGTCTACGTTCCACGTCTGGGGCTGCCTTGCTCATGTTCGTGCCTCTGGCACGGACAAGCTCACTGCCCGCACTGTCCCCTGTGTCTTCCTCGGTTTTCCCCTGGACTCGCCTGACTGGCTTTTCTACCACCCGCAGTCTCACCGCTTCCCCCACTCTCGTGACGTCACCTTTGATGAGTCCGTCTCCTTCTACCGACGCTTCGCTCACCGAGGTCTCCCGGTTCCCCCCCCCTTTTCCTTGCCCCCTCTCCCCCGGTAGCCCCTCCTCCCCTCCCGCCTCGTCCTGCCCCGTCTGGGGAATCCCATGTCACTCCCCTCCTGTCAATTGTCCCTGTTGAGGGGTCTGCTGACTCTGGTTGTCCCCCCGCCCCGCCTTTGCCGCGTCCCCCTTCCCTGGAGTCTCCGCCCCCGCTGTCGCAGTCGCCGCCGTCGTCGCCGCCGTCGCAGCCGCCGCCGCTGCCGCTCTTGGCCTCTGGGGGTGCTGGCGCTGAGGAGGGTGTTCGTCCTGCGGCTCCTGGCGTGGTCTGTCCCGGCGGGCCTGGGGGTGCCGCTGGGGCTGGAGAGGGTTCTCGCTCTGGGGGTGTTGGTTCTGGTGTTCTCCCGGAGGTCGTCGTGCCCCTGCCGGTTCGAGGGTCGAGCACCAGCCGCCGCCACAGCAGCCGCCGCACCAGCCGCCGCAGTAGTCACCGCTGGTCTCCGCACTTCACCTGCTCGGCCTTCCCTCCCCTAACCGCTCGCTGGTATTTCCCCCACCTCCTCTTCACCTTCCTGTCTACGGCCCTGTGTTCCTGCCCCCGGACTCTTCTCCGGCCCGTCTTCCTCCTCCTTCCCGCTTTGTGTCCCCTCCGCTGTCTCCTAACCCTACACCTCCGTCCCACCCGTGCTCGTCCCGTCTCCCCTGTCTCGCGCTCCCATCGTATGTTACTCCGTTCTTACTTGTCTCGTCCTCCCCTCCTCCCCTCGCCTCCTCCGCCGTGGCTCATTGTTGCACCTGCCCCACAGTCTGACTACCTTCGTGCCGCTACTCCCCTTGTCCCTCGGGTCCTTGCCTCTCTTGTTACAAACCCGTCTGTTCCTGTCTCCTGCCTTGACGCGCTTGTTGCTGCTGTCGCTGACTTTGCCTCTACCTGCTGCCTTGACTACGCTACCGCTCTGGTCTCTGGCCCTGCCCGTCCTGCGTCCGTCGGGGGTGCACCTGCCCTTGGCAGTGACGTACTAGAGGACAGGCAGTACGAGCTTGCTTTCCTTTCCGAGGCCGCTCCCCATCTTTGCTCCGTGCTCCTAGTCCCAGAGGGTGACCCAGACGCCTTCGACATCCCGACCCCTCGCACCTGCGCTGAGGCCACCTTGGGACCCTGTGCCTCTTAGTGGATAGCTGCCATGGAGCAGGAGATGGCATCTTGGAGGTCCACCGGCACTTACGTCGACGCAGTTCCCCCGCCTGGGGTGAACGTAGTCGATGGTTGGTGGCTCTTCAAGGTGAAGCGTCCCCCAGGAGAGCCGCCTGTCTTCAAGGCGCGCTATGTGGCCAGAGGCTTCAGCCAGCGCGAGGGGGTTGACTTCTTCCAGACCTTCACCCCGACCCCGAAGATGACCACTCTTCGGGCGCTGCTACACGTAGCAGCACAGCGTGACTACGAGCTTCACTCCCTCGACTTCTCTACTGCCTTTCTTCAGGGCGGCCTACACGAGCAGGCCTACCTGCGTCGACCTCAGGGCTTCACTGGTACCTTCCCCCCTGGGACCCAATGGCTTCTCAGGCGCCCGGTCTACGGCTTGCATCAGGCTCCTTGCGAGTGGCACGACACGCTGCGTGCCATGTTAGCAGACCTGCAGTTCTTTCTGTCCTCTGCTGACCCCTCGCTGTTTGTGCATTTCGCCCAAACTCTGTTCTACATCCTTGTCTACGTAGACGACCTGGTCTTTGCTCCTACTGACTGGGACGCACTGGCCTCTGTGATGGCCGAGCTGCTGAAGAGACACACCTGTACTGGCTTGCAGATCTCCAGGGACAGAGCAGCATGCACCATCACTCTGACACAGTCACACTTGGTGCGTCAGGTCCTTCAGAGGTTCGGTCTTCAGTTCTCCTCCGCACAGCCCACACCTCTACCTGTAGACCATGGGCTCCCCGCTCCTGTTTGTGAGGAGCCAGTACACCCCAGTGGACCCAACACAGAGCTGGTGGGTTGCCTCATGTACCTGATGACTTGCACTCGCCCAGATCTTGCATACCCTCTCAGCATCCTGGCTCGCTTTGTGGCCACTGGCAGACACCGGCCACAGCACTGGTCGGCCGCTAAGAGGGTTTTGCGATATTTAGCAAGTACATCGGGCATGGGGCTAGTGCTAGGAGGACGCAGGCTGGTGGTCCTCACTGGGCACACAGACGCTTCTTGGGTAGACGACTCTGAGACTCTGAGGTCGTCTCAGGGCTACTATTTTAGTCTTGGTTCGGGTGCTATCTCTTGGAGATCCACTCGCTCGTTGTCTGTTGCTTAGTTCAGCTGTGAGGCTGAGATCTACGCTGATGCTATGGCGGCACAAGAGCTCCGCTGGCTGGCCTTCTTGCTCACTGACTTAGGTGAGCGGCCTAGCTCTGCCCCGGTCCTGTACGCTGACAACAGGGCCATGATCCTCCTGTGTCAGGAGCCTCGGCTTGAGGGCAGAGCGAAGCATATCCAGCTGCGGTACTTCCTCCTGCGCGAGCTACAGCATCGTCGCCAGGCCCGTGTAGTTCATTTGGCCTCCGGTGCCAACACAGCTGATATCTTTACTAAGGCGCTTACGCCTAAAGATCATCAGCGGCACTGTGTACAGCTTGGTCTTGTTCGTATAGCTACTCACTTGTTAGGACCCTGATTGTGTATTCTCTACTATATATACCTATCTGATTGGCCTTGTGGCCTTCCCTCCAGTGGTTGGACTAGTAGTGCCGCCCTGGCTTGCTTTTGTCTTATCTCTACTCTTGCTGACTAGTCTTTGGACCCCTGCCTCAGTGGTTGGACTAGTCGTGCCACCCTGAGCTGTGTGCTTCTTGCTTGCACCACCCCTTCTCTAGCCTAGGGGGTGTGTCAACTCATACATGTTATGCATGTAGAAGTTATAGGCTAGTATCGGTGTGTGCTCCTAGTGAGTACAACCCAACTGCTATATGTGTCATGTTTTCCCTTCTAGTAACTCATTCACGAATTCTAGCAGATATGTTATACCAACATATCAGTAACGTAGCTACCGAAGTTGTAAGGAATTTAAGAATTCCTTATTGAGGCTTGCTACAGGGCGTACAACTCTAACAGTCCCGAAACAACGATAGGGTTCCAGACCTTTCAGTTCGAGCCTCCTGGGCTTTTTCGGATCTCGCTTCTATACATCGAGGCCTTTCGACACTTTTCCCGAACCTTATTCTACCGTAAGTCCCCGTATAAAACACCCGCCGGAATTAAGCTCCCCCGGATAGCTTGAGTGGGTATGGGTGTTTATTTTTTATGGATATAAACAACACCCTACTCTCGGACGTGAAAACTTTTGAACACCCCCCTGCCACCTAGAATCTCTTTTTTTAGTAGGAAACACCAGAATGTTGCGGTGCGTACATGTGTGCAGCCATTCGATTTTCCACTCCTGCTGGGGCAACCGTATGCACGTTGTTGGGCTGAGAAAAAGCCCTTAGGATATTTCCAGAGACTAAGTCCCAGCTGTACAAGATGCTTGAGTAGTGCAGCCGAAGTGTTGAATAGTTGAACCCTTGCACTAGTATGTGAGAGCAAGTGATTGATTAAAGAAAGCAAGCATACAACAATATATAGAAAATAGAAAATAAGGCAGTTGTAGAATACAGTTGAAGGAACGGTTATCAGAAAGAAGATGATTGAACTAGAATGTGTGTGTACAAGAATATATAGACTAGGGTGTTGTACCCTCTAAGGCACAATCCAGTATAGTCTACAGTAACGACCTAAGTTACATTTGACACACCCCCTAGACTATATAGCGGCAGTGCCTAACAAGGGAACAAGCAGCTCAGGGCGGCACTACTAGTCCAGTCTCTGAGACAAGGGTCTAAAGACCAGTCAAAAGGAGTACAGACAAGGAAAGAGCAAGCCTAGGGCGGCACTACTAGTCCAGCCACTGGGAGAGGCCACAAGGCCAGTCTGAGTAAAAAATATATATAAAGGACAGTACAAAGTCAAGACCCTAGCAAGTGAGAGGCTACAGGAACGAGACCCAGCTGTACACAGTGCCGCTGATGATCTTTAGACGCAAGCGCCTTCGGTGTCTGCCTGTAGCCACAAAGCGAGCCAAGATGCTGAGAGGGTATGCGAGATCTAGGCGCGTGCAAGTCATCAGGTACATGAGGCAACCCACCAGCTCTGCATAAGGACCACTGGGCTCTGCTGACTCCTCAGGAAAGCCTGTGGTCAGAGGCTAAGGAGTAGGCTGTGCAGAGGAGAACTGAAGGCCAAACCTCTGAAGGACCTGGCGCACCAAGTGTGACTGAGTCAAAATGATGGTGCGGGCTACTGTGTCCCTGGAGATCTGCAAGCCAAGGTAGTGGCGCAGTTCTCCAAGGTCAGTGCAGGTGTGTCTCTTCATCAGCTCTACCTTCACAGAGGCCAGTGCGTCCCTGTCTGCCGTGGCGAAGACCAGGTCGTCTACGTAAACAAGGATGTAGAACGGAGTCTGGCCAGCACGAACGAAGAGCGAGGGGTCTGCAGAGGACGGAAAGAACTGCAGGTCAGCAAGCGTAGCACGGAGCGGGTAGAGGCGAAGTCAGCGACCGCAGCGACAAGGGCGTCAAAGCTTGAAGCCGAAACAGACGGGTCGGTAACGAGAGAGGCAAGGACTCGAGGAACAAGAGGACGAGCGGCACGCAGGTAGTCAGACAGAGGGGGGGGAGCAACGACAAGGGAGGACGGAGGGGGCGACGGGAGAAAGGGAGGACGAGACGCGTGGGAACGAAGCAACATAGGATGAGAGAGTGAGACAGGGGAGACAGGTCGAGCACGGGAGGGACGACAAGACCAGACGTGAGACGGGGGAGTCGGGTCAGGAGACAGAGGAGGGGACACAAGGGGGGAACGAGGGGGGAAATGGGCCGGAGACGCGTCCGGAGGAGGGAACACAAGGCCGGAAACAGGAGGAGGAGGAGGCACGGGCACGGGGTCAGGGGACGGAAGGCCGAGCAGGCGAAGAGCGGACACCAGTGGGGACTGCTGTGACGGCGGTCTGACGCCGACACCGGGGCCGCAAGCTGCCGGGCGGCTACCTCCAGAACACTCCACACCAGCACCCCCAGAAGAAACACCTCCAGAGCTCAAAACCCCTCGAGCACTGGTACCACCCCCAGGCACGCCGGGACAAGCCACGACAGGAGTCCCAGGACTAGTACCCACCCCAAATCCAGCACCCCCAGAGGCAACCAGCTTCTGCGGCGACGGCTGCGGCGGCGGCGGTCGCAACGATGGCTGCGGTGACGGCGGCGGTGGTGACGACGGCTGCGTCAGCGGTGGCGACTGCGGCTGCGGAGGCGGCGGAGGAGGGGACACCTAAGAAGGGGCAAGCGTCGAGGACTGCGCCGCAGGACTACCAGAGTCAGTAGACTCCTCAACCGGTACAACTGACGTAAGTGGGATGACGTGGAACACACCAGAGGGGGCAGGACGGGGAGGGGGAGCAGGAGGGGTGGCGACGACCGGAGAAGGGGTGACAAGGAATGGGAGGGGGGTAACTGGGGGACCTCGGTAGGGGAAGCGGCGGAAGAAGGAGACGGACTCATCAAAGGTGACGTCACGGGAGTGAAAGAACCTGTGAGACGGCGGGTGGTAGAAGTGCCAGTCAGACGCGTCAAGGGGGAAGCCGAGGAAGACACAGGGTCAGTGCGGGCAGTGAGCTTGTCCGTGCCAGAGGCACGAACGTGAGCAAGGCAGCCCTAGACGTGGAACGCAGACGCGTCACCAGGTGACCCAGACCAAAGGAGGGTCGGCAAAACCTAAGGCTGCTGGGGGTGCGGCCACAGGTTAAGCTGGTGAGCGGCGTAGCGAACGACGAACGGCCACAGAAAATGGGGTGCACCGGCATGGATCATGGAGGTGCGAGCCACCTCCATGACCAAACCGATGCGTCGCTCAGCGACCCCATTCTGCTACGGGGAGTCCGGCAAGGTGAACGTCTGGGTGATGCCCTCCGCACGACAGAAATGACCAAGGACACCAGAGGCAAACTCGCCAATACGGTCGGAGTGGAGGCGCAAGACAGGGAGACCGCGACGGACAGGCGCAACGACAAGCCACGGGATAAGAACGTCAGGCACGTCGGCCTTCCGCTCCAGCAGAAACACAGTGGTGTAGCGCGTGTAGTCGTCGACAAGCACTAGGAAGTAGCGCTCTTGACACGGCCCAGGGACGGGGGCGGGGCCCCAGACGTCCATGTGCAGAGTCTGTAGCGGTGCGGCGGTAGGGGGAAACGAGGAGGAGTGAGGAGCACGGCGAAGCCAGCCCTCGACACAAGGCGTGTAAGGTGGGTCAAGGGAGGAGGGAAACTCAGAGAATGACCCAGGGAGGCCTAGGACGAGACCGTGCTGTAATATGTGACGCAGACACGGGAGCGCAGGGTGACCTAGATGGTGGTGCCACAGGAGAGTCGGGTGGGTGAGTGACCGACAGGAGCAGGCAGCAGTAACTTGGGTAGACACAGCCACCTGAGGGGGGATCCTATCCGGGGGGGTCACAGTGTCCAGTGTGAACAGTCCAGACACCGGGTCCCGGGGGAACGTGGTAAGGGGGGCACCAGAGGCGGCCTCGGTACAGACAGCGTACCGCTCGTGACCAGGGAACGTAGTGGTGACGCCAAGGTCCTGGAGGCAGCTGATACCAACTAGGTTCCTGGAGAACGAGGGGATGTGCAGGCCTGTGAGAGAGCCCAAAGGAACCGCCGGGCAGGGGAGGGTGGTGGAACTACGGGCGACTATAGGGCCAGAGGAGGGGTCAGCCAGGGAGACGGCGGCAGGGATAGGAAGCGGTGTCAACGTGGTGGAGTCGCGGAAGAAGCACGGGAAGCGCCAGAGTCGAGGGTGAAGGAGAGCGCGGCAGTGGCGGCCGGAGGAGAAGCAGCGACGGAAGCACCAAGGCTAAACAAAGCAGGGGATCCTATGCCTGACGCAGCAGGGGTGTCTAAGGAAGGCACACCTACACTAGGCAACAAGGGGTAATAAGACGGAAGCACACTATCGTCATCAGCATACATCACATGCAGAGTAGCAACAATGTCATCCATGTCCAGATCAAAAATCTGAACCCTACGACTAAGCAAGCTGTGCCAGTCAGGGAGCTCGGGCGACGGGCCGAAGCGCTGACGAAACAGGTCGTCCAGGCGACAGAAACAGCGGACGGAGGTGTGAGCGATCTTACCGCAAACGAAGCCACGGCGAGGACCGGTCTGAAGCAAGTACTGACAGCGCGCGGCACCCGAACCACCGCTCGGCAGCCCACCACACGCACCACCACCACGTCCAGCGCTGCCACCAGTGCCAGGCCACCCAGGCTGAAGACGACTCGTCCGCCTTTGCTGCTGCTGCGGCTGCGGCGACGGCTGCAGCTGCGGCGGCTGCGGCTGCTGAGACTGGCGCGGGTCCGGCTGCAACACCGGCGACTGCTGAGACGGCTGCTTGGCTGCACCTGTCAGGGTCCCCGCGTCAGCACCACCACTAGGTGACCCAACTCCAGTACCACCTACACCCCGCACTAGCCTTGGGGCGGCGACCCTTGTGACCCAAGGTGACCCAAGTCAGGAGACAGTGCAGCGGAGGGGTCAGGGCAGAGGAGGGTACCATCAAGATGGACAGACAGCGAGTGGCCATCCTGCGGCTGACCAGTGAGATGGCGACAGAGGTCGGCAAGCCACGCATCAAACTCAATCGGCTGGCCCTCAGCGTCAAAGCAAAGCACCGCCGCCATGAGTGACAATTAAGGGCAGTGTAGAGTAGGACAGTTCAGTGCAGTGCTGTGCAGTGCAGTGCAGTGCGGTGCAGTGCTGTGTAGTGTGGTACAGTGCGGTATAGTGCGGTGCAGTGCGGTACAAAGCGGTGCAGTGTGGTACAGTACAGTACAGTGCGGTGCAGTGCGGTACAAAGCGGTGCAGTGCGGTGCAAAGCGATATAGTACGGTACCGGGGGGGGTTCGGAGGGCGGTGCTGATCGGGAAGAAGGGGCCGAACCCGAGGCAGCGGCGGGCCGGCGACGCCGCGAATGCAGGGGCCGGCCGGCGGGCGGCAAGTAGACATGGCCGCGACGGCGGCCAGGGACAGCTGCAACGCCGGCCAGGGACATCCGCGACGGCAGCCAGGGGCAGCCGCGACGGCGGCCAGGGACAGCCGCGACGGCGGCGAGGGGCGGCCGCGATGGCAGGAGCGACCGTGAGGTGGCTGGAGACGGCAGTGGCGGCGGCTAGGGGTGGCCGCGACGGCGAGGGGCGGCCGGGACGACTAGGGGCGGCCGAGGGATGGCGGGAAGCGGCCGCGACGGCGGCTAGAAGTAGACGCGACGGCTAGGGGCGGGCTCAAACGGCCAAAGGGCCTACGAGGAGTGGGCGCGAAATGGCCAGGGCACCGGCTAGGAGGGGCTCGACGGCCAAGGGGCCGGCTAGGGACGTGCGTGAACGGCCAGGGAGGCCGGCTAGGAGCGATCGCAATGGGCAGGGGGCTGGCTAGGAGCGGGCGCGACGGCCAGGGGGCCAGCTAGAGATGGGCGCGACGGCTAGGGGGCCGGCTAAGGGCGAGCGCAACAGCCAGGGGGCCAGAGGGGGTGGGCGCGAGCGGTCAGGGGTCGGCTAGGGACGGGCGCGACGGTCAGGGGGCTGGCTAGGAGCGATCGCGACGGTCAGGGGGCCGGCTAGGAGCAGGTGCGGCGGCCAGGGGGCCAGCTAGAGACGGGCGCGACGGCCAGGGGGCCGGCTAGGGACGAGCGCGACGGCCAGGGGGCTGGCTAGGAACGTAGGGGCGGAAGTGTGAGCGGGCTAGGGGGGGATCTAACCTACTATGATATCATATCAGAAAGAAAATGATTGAACTAGAATGTGTGTGTACAAGGATATATAGACTAGGGTGTTGTACCCTCTAAGGCACAATCCAATCTAGTCTACAGTAATGACCTAAGTTACATTTGACAACGGTTATCGAGTCGCACAGCGACTTAATTGTCGGTTCGGTTACCACCCTTGCAGTCGCAACGGTCAATCGCAACCTCCGGTTGCGACCTTTCGTGTCCCTTTGTCCTTTCGTATTCTTTCGTCCAACCTCCTCATATAACCTCCGTTGACTCGCGTACTCGATATGACTTTCCTCGAGTGTAGTGTTACACTTCAGAAACGCTTAAGCCTTCGAGGCATTTCCAACACTCCCCTTCGTTTATGGAGTGCTGACATGTTCGGACTCGGTGACGTTTATCTGCCCGGTCAGCAGCATGCAGTAATCGAACTTTGACTTCGCCAGTTTCTTCGTTAGGTAATCTGCAGCCATTTCTATCGTGGGGCAGTAACTGAGTTGAATTCTCCCCATCGCGATCTCATCCTTGGCAAAGAAATACCGCAGAGCAAAATGCTTGGTTCGGTTGGCGAAGCCGTCTTTGTTCGCGATCTTGATCACGAATTGGTTGTCGCAGAATAACAAGAAGGCGGGCATGGTTGCGATTTTTGCTTCCTCGAGCAGCTCTCGCAGGTAAAGTCCTTCTTTGGTCGCAGTGCAGAGGGCAATATATTCCGCTTCAGCCGAGGATAGCGCGATTAGTTCCTGCTTGCTCTCTTGCCAGGAGATAGTCCCGATAGGCTCTAGTCGGTAGATGTATCCCGTTCTTGAGCGCCGATTCTCCCTATCTCCCGCGTGGTCGGCGTCGACGTAGCCGAGTAGTTGTACGGACGATGCCGTTGCTTTGCTGTAGGTATGTCCGGTCGTCGGCGTAGAGACGAAGTAGAGCAGTGCCCGATTTAGCTCCTCGAGATCCTCTTGCTCTAGCTGCTTCAGGTGAGTTGCTAGTTGGCTTGCGCTGTATGATAGATCCGGTCGGCAAGTTACTGCTGCGAACAGTAGACAGCCGAGCTTCTGTTGATATTCCTTGATTTGCTTTGCGGGGAGCTTAGCGGAGGTGTCGCCGTTGTTTCCGTAGCGATAGGGAGTTGCGACTGCGATCGGTGTTAGCCCGAATTTCTTTGCGACAACGCCTGCGTACTTTTCGGCGTGTAGGTAGAACACCGAATCTTCTTCGACGATGTTTAGACCTAGGTACTGGCTCACGGTGTCTGACACCGTGAGCGTTAAGTTGCTCTTCAGCTCCCCTTCGAACCAGGTGACGACGTCGGTAGTGGAGCCGGCGCAGAGTAGATAATCGACGTAGACGATGAGTAGGACGAAATCCCCCCCCTTATGTAGTCGGTACATTCCTTGGTCGTGCGGCAGCTGCAGGAAGCCGATCCTGACGAGGCGGCCGTAAAGGTGCTGTTGCCAGAGCCGCAGGGCTTGTTTGATTCCATAGAGGGATTTTACCAGCTGGCAAACTTTTGTGGGATCGTCGATGAATCCGTGGGGCTGTTTGACGAAGATTTCGCCGTCCACAGGTGCGTACAGGAAGGCGTTGGCGACATCGATTTGGCGCAGTGGTAGCTTTTTCGTGGCCGCGACGGCGAGCAGAATGCGCAGAGAGGTATGTCGAGAGACTAGGGCGAATGTCTCCGTATAGTCGGTTCCGTATCGCTGGTCGAATCCTCGTACAACCCAGCGAGCTTTGAAGTGGTCGGTCGAGCCATCCGCATTAGTCTTGATGCGGTACACCCATTTCCCCGAGAGCACACTCTTCCCGTTGGTTTTTGTTGCAGGTACCAGCTTCCACGTATTTCGGTCTTGCAGGGCCTTTAGTTCCTTTTCCATTGCTTCCTTCCATTTCGCCTTGTGTTCCCCCCCCCAGAGCCTGCGACAGAGTCGTTCGCTCTCGCGGCGATGGCGGTGGCGAGCTCTGGACGGCGACCCATAGTCCAAGGATCTGCAGGCCCGTGGTTGTGTATCGAGGGGAATTGTCATTCTTGGGATAAGCTGCTTCGTCACCATCTTCGAGGTCAGGTAAGAAATTGGGTCCGATGCGTTCAGAGGTATTTGTGTTGACCGTTTGAGGTGTAGCGTAACCCTGGTCAGCGAAGTGGTAATAGGTGTCGAGGTTGGTACTATCGAGGGGATTGTCGTCGTCGAGTGGAACGGGCACGGAGCAGTAAGGAAGTGGTCTGGCAGCTTCCGAAGCTTCAGGTACGTCTTCTTCTGCTGCGTCAGCTTCGGCAGCACGGTCGGTGAAGGACAGATGGCCTTCAAAACCGTCGGTGGGGTCTGCTGTGTTGGCGATGTTGTTCAGGTAATGCTGCAGCGTCAATCTCTCGTAAAAAATCACGTCACGTGAGGCCACAGTAGTTTTGTCCTGAGTGTCGAGAAGTTTCCATGCTTGGAAATGTTTTGCGATGCCATGGTGTAGTCCCCACCGTGCTCGTTGAGAGAATCGTCCTGCTCGGGCCGTATGGGGTCCGAAGACTCGAAGTAATTTTGTGCTGCCCTGTTTTCCTATCCACAACAGATGCGGTGATGCGTTGTTGGGAAGTGATGACGAGGACAGTAAATTGTGCAGGTGGACTGCATGCGTCATTGCGTTTGGCCACAGTGTTTTGGGCAGTCTCATCCCCAGGAGCAGTTTTCACATCGTCGTCTGCAAGGTCCGGTTCATCCTCTCTACTACCCCCTGCTACTGGTGAGCGTAGGGCAGGGACACCAGACTTCTGATGCCTCTTTCTGCAAGATAACTCCTGATTCTTTGTGACTGGTACTCCAGTGCCCCGTCTGACTGAAAACTCTTGAGTTTGGAACCCGATTCACGTTCGGCGATGGGGAGCCATGCCGTGAAGGCTTCGAACGCTTGATCACGTGTCTTGAGGTTGTAGTGCCAGACGTATCGTGTTGCTGCGTCGATGAACATGATGACATAGTTGTACTCTGCTTCGCTGTCGTCTCGAGGCATATTTAAGATGTCGCTGTAAACTTTTTCCATCGGTGCGTATGCAGGTGCGCTTGGATTGTGGTGCGACGGAAAAGGTTGGTGAGGAAGATCTGCTTCAGGACACGTAAACCATCGTGCGCGAGGTCGTCAAAGTTCCTGACCCCTCGTTGTGAGGAGAGCGTCCTTTTCTAATACTCCGGCTTGTATGGTTTGAAGAACTGTGTTGTTTGCAGGATGTCCGAGGCGTTGGTGCCAGATGTTGTCGGGAGCGCGATGGCCGGGGGAGCGCTGGTACAAGTTGGTGTTGGAGAAGAACGCGACGACCGTAACAGGACTTCAGCAAACTCCTCGGGTGATGGGCATAAGCTGATCAGCTTCGGTTGGTGGCTCTTGGATTGCTGGTGGTGACACACGATTGGGTCCTGCTGCTGCTACTGCAGGTGATGTCGGAAGAGGGACGCTTGCTGGTACTTGTCTTTCTTGTCGGATGACTGCTAACGCTCGAGTTCTCTCTGCAAAAGGTATTGTGTTGGAGTACCAGAATCCGTCTGGGGTAAAGTCGGGGTCAAGATTTGGTGGGTGCGTCCAGGCGGCGAACGACACGATGCCATCGCTGTCGGCAGTACCGCAGTCGGGGACGAAATCACACACGAAGACACCCGACTTCAGGAGAGCGCAACCGATGAAGAGGCCGCCCTTTCCGTGGTAAAGACGAAATTCGTTGGCGCCCGAGTCGCATTCCAGGTGAATCCCCTTTTTCATTAACTGCCTGACACTTAGCAGATTGTATCCCAAGTTGTCGACGATTAGAACCTTGTTGAGTTGTAGTATGACATTTGTCTCCATGGACTGCAACTGAACCACTCCTTGTCTGTTTGTTTTCAGGTTCTCGTTGTTGGCGACGGTGATGATGACATCGCGGTTGAGGTGTCGTTCTCGTTGCACGAAGCGTCCGGAAGAACACATGTGTTGGCCACAACAGCTGTCCAAGAACCAGGTGTTTCGCCCGGTGGGTTCGGCGTTGGCGACTGCAGCGTACGTCGGGTTTACCTGAAGACCTTGTGAGCGCGGCGGCGAGAGTTCTTCTTCGTCTAGAGCATAAGTGGGTGGTGATCCGGGTCTGCAGCCGTCGATTCGTACCATGCAGTTGATGATGTTTGGTGTATCTCATGCAGGTGTGGAGGAGCGGCTTGGCAGATTCTCTTGAGTGGAAGCGACTTGCGGATCTGCTGGTCGATAAACTCGGGGGCGTGTGCAGTTAACCTTGGAGTGTCCAGATGTCTGACAATTATGGCAGAACGGCGGCACGGCGGCGACCCACGCGATTGTCATATCGATTCTGCTTGTCGCGTGGGTTGTAGTTGTTGTCGTTTCTCCTTTGAGTGTAGAAGACTAATGGTTGCTGCTTGTTTCTTGGTTGTCTTTCTTCAAACAGGTCCATCTCCTGTTGTTCAGCATGAAGCCTGGCGCAGAGGTGCATCTCCGAAATTCGCCCGTGGGCGCGAAGAAGCGAGCGGGTGGTTCTCCATTCTTGCCCGAGCCCAGCGAGGACAAGTGTCACGAAGCTTTCTTCAGTGATTGTACCTCCGCACTGAAGCAGGCGGTCGCGGAGTGTCTGGCAGCGACTCATATACTGCATCGCCTTTTCCCCGGTCTTCATTTGTATTGTTGTCAACTGCTGCATGAGTCTGCTTTGTGTCACGCTGTCATGTGCTTGGTAGAGACACTTGAGGTGATGCCATGCGAGCTCCGCGGAGTTTCCGTAGCTCTGATACGTTCTGATGCTTTGTTGTTCTTGTGGTGACAGGTTCAGCAGGAGAATTGTGTACGCCAGCAACGACTGATAAGTGAAGATTTCCTGCTCCTTTGCAGTGCCATTGCTTGGAAATGGCAGGGACCCGTTGAAGTATCCCAAGAGGTGCGTCGCCTCCATCAGCAGCTCGAACTCAAAACTCCAGGTAAAGAAGTCGTGTCCGTTGAACGGCGAGGATGTCTTCAGTTTGATCACGTGTGAAAACTGCGCCTGGAGACTCAATATCTCGTTTGGTGTCTGTTGTGATGCAGCTGCTGTTGGTTGGGCACGGGGCGGCATGAACTCGAACATCCCCGGTGAAGAGTGATAAGGCGCAAAGGTAGGCCCTTGATTGTGTCGCCAAAACGATGAGTTGTCAAGGCTCATTGGCGCTAATCCCATGTTTCCTCCGTTGCTCTGTGTTGAATACGCAGGTGTCCTTGTCTGCTGCTGCTGGTCGAAGTGCGACATGAAGCTGAAGAACTTTTCCATAAGGTTCGGGTCCACGCTTGAAGAGGGTCATGGGGTCACCATTTCTGGTGCCCTTCCTGTTGTTTCTTGGGCAGCGCCGGTCTCAGTTTGTAATCCTGAAGTGTGTAGTCCAGAGTTGCCGGGTTGAGTGTCTTGGGCACTGGGTGAGCCCGTAGAGGTCTTCTTGCCCTTGTTGTCCATGACTTGTAATCGATGAAGCTGTTGATGTGCTAACTTGTAGATAGAACGTTGTTGCTGGGAGTTTGGTCTCTGACCAGCTCTCATACCATGTTGGGCTGAGAAAAAGCCCTTAGGATCTTTCCAGAAACTAAGTCCGAGTTGTACAAGTGTTGAATATTTGAACCCTTGCACTAGTATGTGAGAGCAAGTGATTGATTAAAGAAAGCAAGCATACAGCAATATATAGAAAATAGAAAATAAGGCAGTTGTAGAATACAGTTGAAGGAGCGGTTATCGAGTCGCACAGCGACTCGATTGTCGGTTCGGTTACCACCCTTGCAGTCGCAACGGTCAATCGCAACCTCCGGTTGTGATCTTTCGTGTCCCTTCGTCCTTTCGTATTCTTTCGTCCAACCTCCTCATGTAACCTCCGTTGACTCGCGTACTCGATACGACTTTCCTCGAGTGTAGTGTTACACTTCAGAAACGCTTAAGCCTTCGAGGTATTTCCAACACACGTCAAAGCAAGTGGGGAAAACAAGCTCGCGACGAGGGTATTTATGTAGGAGACGTATCTGCCCGAACGAAAACAAAAACACAGAGAACAGTGAAATCCAAAAATTTCATACTGCACTCGACTTTCGCGTGTCCCGCCAAATCAAACGTGTGCCGATTGGGTGTTCTGACTGCATCCTCTCTGACATTGCACGCGCAGTGCCAATGTGGCATGCAGATGGGCAATATCGTCAGGTATGCAATGAAATGACCAAAAGTGGGTATCTGACTCAAATGAAGGTGGTGAAACATGCACACTTGAATTCCAATAAAAAAAATGCATATGCACATTCCATAACTCCTGGGTGTTTTTTTTTTTTTTTTTTTTTTGCCTTTAATTACACTTAGCCCGAAATTTCGCTGCATTTTTATTAACACCATAGGGTGTTTTATACGGGGGATTAAGGTACATCCAGGATCACCCTAGGCTTTCTATATTTTGTATTGTCTCTCATTTTATTGTCATTCACTCGTTCACAGTTTCGCCATGGCCCTCCACGCTACTCGGCGGTCCCATTCATAACACTTGGTATTCAGAGCCACTTTCCTCACCCGCTGGGCTTCCGAGGGCATAACGATTTTTTTTTGGGGGGGATGAGCCATCCCCTCGAGGGTGGTTGTGCCCGTCCTAACATAGCGAAGATTTTGAATAGTGTTTCTGGTATGTTGTTCATTTCGCATATCGTTAAAGGGGCTTCGGTTGCAGTTCGGAAATTTTGGCAATCGGCAACGACGATTCGGATTGGTGTCCGAATGGAGCAAGGAGCTCGTCACGAGACAACAAGCTCGCGGATATCCCCAAGCGAAATGGATTTCGTCAGGAGCGCGTGTAGCAGACGTGTCTGCATGGTGAAGTGTAGCCGATGTCAAGGGCTCGGCATTTCCTGCAGGCGACACGCAGGTGAAAACGGACTTCGGAGCTATTCAGCAGCGTGGCGTTGGAGTTTTCGGCACGACCAAGGATCACACGGCAGCACACGTGGGGCTCAGGCACGGAAAAGTTTCGGGGAGTACTGGCCTCGAAATTTATTCGCGTGATCTGCCCGCCTGGAGGTGTAATTCGTCTCCCCTGGATTTTCGAGCTCGGCGAGTCTGGATTCCTGCAGAGGAAGCCATTTTCGTGGTCAGAAATTATACCCCACGATCAACGACGAAGAGCTGAAGCAAAGAAGGAGAACGACTGGGAACAACCGGAAATTTTGAAGGAGTCAGCGGCAAACAGATCCCCCCGACTGACTTGGCTGGGTCGCCCGATTTTCAGCATCTCCACGGGGTGGTAGTACGATACATGCTATCGACCACTCCCGGACGAATAAAGGAGGATGAGCTTGCGGATCACCCTGCGCTGGTGGATCAGGGAAGAAAACATTTTCGGCACTACACGACAGGTGCACGATTTGTGAAAATCGTACGCGCTACGGTGGGGGGCACGAGAAGAAGGTTGACGAAAATGACGAAGGAAATTTGCGACGACGATCAGATGGTACGCGGAGCTCGAGTCCGATACGAATGGCGAGGATGTGTCGCCGAGATCGACGGAGCTGCGAGTTTTTCGAATGAACGGGCGCGCTCCTGTTTGGAGGATGACGAACGTGGGCACTGGGTGAACAGCGGCCTACGGAGGTTTTTTTTTATCGTGGAAGCAGCAGTTGAAGAAATTGTAGCAGTTAGGAGCAGATTGTTGCAGAAACGTAATTTTCGGGGGAGGGGAAGGAGGATCCCTCACGTAAGCTGCAAAGCGGTTGCCCGCGACTTAGATAGATTAATTCGCCCAAGTACGATAGCGTTTGCACTTACCTGAGTACAGGCACACGGTGGATTCACCCCTGCTCTGGAGTGTAGTCAACAAATGGAGCTTCAGGTTACTGTTGCATTGGGAAAAGCGTGTTGCCGTCACGGAAAATTTGGAGTCACGCGGGAGTTTTCAAGGATTATCCCTGAGTTGCGGGGCTATAATCGAGGACTCGGCTGCGAGGACTCATTCGAGGACTCATTCGAGGATCTACCTGGACGGGCGCAAAGATGGGTGAACGTCGGCGCGTCGCTAAAACGTCGGGTATTTGCCGAGTGGGAATTCTTCAAGTTTTTGGCTGGAGCGGTTAGCTGGGGTCCCGGGTACCTACCGAGCTGTGCGATGGTTTAAATACCAGGATGGTTAGTCGGTGAAACCGCAGAAAATGCGCCTTTCGTAGCTGAGAACTGTACCTGATTTTTTCTGGGGTACCTGTCGTAGCCGCGCGATGGGTGAACGTCTGCACGGCGAACCGGTCAGGGGGAGTTTCGGAATTTACAAGATGAAGCAGATCGACAGCATTCTGCAGAGCAGAAATATTATCTACGGCGTCGGATGGAGTTAGAGTCTCCGTGGTGCAGTTGCCCTGCGTTATAGGGTCGTGCTGGGACTGGTCTTGACGAGCAGGATTTGAAGATACTTTAAGTTTCGGGTCTGAAGAAACTTGAAGCAATGTGTTTTCGGCATAGACAGAAGAATTTCTTTTTATGGAGGGGGGAAAGAGAGCAACTGCACAGCAGTTGTTTTTTGGTTTTTCCCCTCTACAAGTTTGACATCCGTTGCATGAGCATCGACGGACAGATGCTGTTCGGCCGACTGAATCGACGGACAGATTCAAGTTGGCATTTCGGAAATTTCGCAGGAGTTTGCGAAAGTTGAAGGCGTGTTTACATTAACCGCTTTAGGCGACATCGACTACGGTTACAGGACTGATTGAGCTACAGACAAGTTTGGCGCTTGCAGCAGATTCGGCTCGCCAACATGCAGCAGCACGATTATCGTAGTGTTACTATGCGGATACAGTACACGACGACGGAGTTGTAATTCTCGGCGAAGAATTGGTTATCTGGGTAATACGACCAAGATTCGACGGCTACGATCGACCGCGATCGTTTCGACGTGTTTCGACCGTTGGATGGAGTTTCTTGAAGAAGCTCGAGATTCTCAACAGTGGTGGCTTGACTACTACGAGATTCAGTTAGAGTGTGTGTAGTTTTGTTTATTTGTGTGCTTATCTAGAAGGGGGGAGAGTGTAAGGAATTAGGAATTCCTTACTGAGGCTTGCTACAGGGCGTACGACTCGAACAGTCCCGAACCAGCGATAGGGTTCCAGACCCTTCAGTTCGAGCCTCCTGGGCCTTTCCGGACCTCGCTACGACACAGCGAGGTCTTTCGACACTTTTCCCGAACCTTCTGATCCTACGTCCAGGATCACCCTAGGCTTTCTATATATTGTATTGTCTTTTATTTTATTGTCATTCACTCGTTCACAGTTTCGCCATTGCCCTCCGCGCTACTCGGCAGTCCCATTCATAACATAAGTGCAGCCTGTGAAGCACACTAAACAAGTACACAATTTTCACCTCACACTATCTTCCTCTCAACAAACTCCACACCACCATGCTATGGTATGTCCCAAGCTTCTGCTACAAGCACTCAGCTTCCAGCCAACTTCTCTCCTGCTGAAGAAAGCTTGAGAACTAATTGCCTCGAACCACCTCCAACACCTCTCTTTCCCCCTGTCCAGCCAAGATGGTTTCAAAGAAGTAGTCACAGCTGCGAGGCACACAGCAGAGGACGCAGAGGGAAAGAAGAGAGTCACCACCAGGATCCTTGGGTCATAAAGTCACCAGTCCTAACTAGTGGGACAAAAAAGGATGTCATCAGGAGGGTTAGGCTCCATATATTCACCTTCCCCGAGGAAAGACTCCCAGTACCCTCCCTAGAGATAGAGAGAGGATCGACACGGTTATCCCAGTACCACGACACCTTGTCCAAGCCATTTCACGATGCTTTCCTCTCAGCAAACACTGAGCTCGAAACCACCATCCGATCCGGATCGTACGTCCGAACCACCCGCCGCCGCTGCCACCCCTCTCCTCCTTGGAGCATCTCCAGTGTCACAGGATCGAATGTGTCGAGGAAAGGTCGCACTATCGATCGGTACAAGGCGCTTTTATACTTCCAGAGTACATCAGGTAACCAGGTTTATCTTATCCTAAGGGAATAGACCCTTCTAGAAGATAGAATCACCCTGCGTATAGCCACGTGAGGCTATTGGCTTTAAGGGATTACGGCAGGATTACGCTGGATAACGTCTCTAGTACATTCCATGCCTGGTCGGTGATATAATTATAATAAAGGAAGAGACCAAAGGATAATGGAAAATGGAAAATAGGAAACCAAATGAGATGCGGTAAAACGAGAAATGAAAAGGGAAGGAAATAAGAAAAGGCCAAGTGGTGTAACGGGGTCGTACTCTCACACTTCCCCCCCTCAAAGCTGGGTGGTAGAAGTAACACCCTGCTTGACAAGGTAGTCATGCAGAGGACGACGGGCGTTACCCATGTCGGACTCAGGTACCCAGCTGTCCTCAGAAGGATCATAACCCTTCCAACGGATAAGAAGCTCCACGGTGCCATTCCGACGACGGCGGTGTGCGAGCACGGACTCGACCTCGTACTCGGGTTCATTCTGGACGAGGACGGGCGGTGGCGGCGGCGGTTGGCGTCCGACGAAAATTGTGTTCGGGTCTCGATAGGGCTTCAGAAGTTGGACGTGGAAGGCGTTGTGAATCTTCCAGGTAGCTGGCAGGCGTAAGCGGAAGGTAACAGGAGTGACCTGTGCTTCAACGAGGAAAGGCCCGCAGAAGCGAGGTCGAAGTTTAGATGGGAGATGGCTGATGTCCAGGTTGCGGGTGTCGAGGAGCACCTGGTCTCCCACGGAAATGGTGTGGTCGTTGCGATGGCGATCGGCCTGGCGCTTCTGTTGCTGTTGAATGTCAAGGAGGCGCTTATGGGTCCGATCCCAAAGTTGATGCATGGTTGTAATGAAATCATGTGCGGGTTGGACTGTAGGTGATGCTGTCGGTTTTTGTGGTGTGAGTGGGTGGCGTCCGTAGCAGAGGAAGAACGGCGTCTGTCCAGTAGCGGCATGTGTGGCATTGTTGTAAGCAAACTCGAGTACGGGCAGGTGCAAATCCCATTTGGAGATGTCGTCCTTGCAGGCTGCTCGGAGGAGTTGCTCAACAATTTGGTTGAGGCGCTCGGTCTGTCCGTCTGTCTGCGGATGGTATGCGGATGACATGGCGAGTTTGGTGCCGAGCAAAGACATAAGTTCCTTCCAGAACTTGCTAGTGAACTTGGGGTCTCGGTCGGAGATGAGTGTAGTTGGGATGCCATGCTGTGAGATGATGTGACGAACGAAGAGCTGTGCTGTCTCCTCGGTGCGTGCCGTCGTGTGTGTCGGGATGAAGTGTCCCATTTTGGAGAACTTGTCAATGACGACAAGGATGGTGTCATGACCGCTGGAGGTAGGTGGTAACCCGGTAATGAAGTCCAGGCTAACCACTTGCCATGGTTGTTCTGGGACAGGAAGAGGCTGCAGTAGTCCCGCCTTTTTCTGCTTGCTGCTCTTCATCCGCTGACATGTATCACACGAGGTGACGAATTTCTGGACGTCGTCTGCCATATGGGGCCAGTAGTAGTGTTTGGCGATACCGGTGAGCGTCTTGTTGCTACCGAAGTGTCCGGCGTACAGGACGTCGTGGTATTCTTCGAGTAGTAACTGGCGCAAAGGAGGGTAATTGGGTACCCAGATTTTTGTTGATCCTTTCCGGTACGCGATGTCGCTGTCCCACTGTAGCAGATGTCGCTTTTCTGCCAAGGAAATTTCGGGGTCGATGGCGTACCCGTGGGTGAAGAGTCCCTTGAGTAGTGGATTCATCCCTTCGACCTGAATCGCGGCAACGTGTGCAGGCCGGCTGAGAGCGTCTGCTTTGTTCTTGTGGCCGGGCTTGTACACGATGTCGTAGTGGAAGTGTGTTTCGAGGAAGTCGATCCACCGGACCTGCCGCCTGGAAAGGTTGGGTTGTGTCTTCAAATATTTCAGGCTGCAGTGGTCGGTGTAGACGGTCGTTCTTCGTCCTTCGAGATAGCATCTCCACGCTTTGAAGGCGATGATGATAGCAAGAGCCTCTTTGTCGTGTATCGGGTAGTTGAGTTCTGCCCCGTGCAGTTTCTTGCTGAGGTAGGCAATTGGTTGCAGTCCATTCCCCTGGTCTTGCATCAAGACTGCACCCACGGCCTGATCACTGGCGTCTGCTTCAATGACGTAGTCACGTTCGGGATCTGGCAAGATGAGCACCGGTGCGGACGTTAGTGCTTGTTTCAGCTGCTCCACGGCTTCCTGGTGCTTCGTCTCCCATTTGTAGGGCGTGTTCTTCTTCAGCAGATTCGTGAGTGGTGTCGCGAGTTTCGCATACTGTGGCACGAACCTGTTGTAGTAATTAGCGAAGCCTAGGAACTGCTGCAACTCCTTCACGTTCTCGGGTGTCTTCCACGTACGTACGGCTTCGACTTTTTTGGGGTCGACGTGAACTCCTTGAGCGCTCACCAAGTGTCCTAGAAATTGGACTTTCTCCAGGGCGAATTCGCTCTTGGACAGTTTGACGTAGAATCGTTCTCGTCGAAGAATTTCGAAGACGCGTCGCAGGTGTTCGACGTGCTGCTTCATGTCGCGCGAGTAGATGAGTATGTCGTCCAGGTACACCACCACGCATTCGTCCAGAAGTGGTCGTAGAATGTGGTTCATTTCAGCTTGAAACGTTGCCGGCGCGTTGGTGAGTCCGAACGGCATGACCAAATACTCGTACGATCCGTACCGAGTTCGAAAAGCAGTTTTGTGGATAGAGTTGTCCGCCATCCGTATCTGCCAGTATCCGGACCGCAGATCCAGTTTGGAAAATACCGTAGCTCCCCGAAGCTGGTCAAGCAGGTCATCGATTCGCGGTATCGGATATTTATTCTTGATGGTCTGCTTGTTAAGAGCTCGGTAGTCGATGCACATGCGCAGGCTTCCGTCCGGTTTCGGTGTGAAGAGTACTGGGGCACCGTATGGCGAAGTAGATGGTCGGATGAGTCCTTTGGCTAGGAGATACTCGATCTGCTTCTTCATGTCGGTATGGTGCTCGGAAGGTCGGCTTCGAACCCGGTTCCTCCACGATCTCGTGTTGATGCGTTCGGTATGGCGGTAGCTCGTTCGGAAGATCGTCAGGAAGAATGTCTTGGAACTCCTTCAGTAATTCCTTGATTTTTTCTGAAGTTTCCGAGGCTTTCTCTCCGTCATTCTCAACCTCTGTTGCTATCGCCAGGAACCCGGTGTCGGTCCGCTTCACATCCTTCTCGAATCGTGCGAGTGTCTCCACTGGGATATCTCCTGTATCGTCCCAGTTGGGTAGCTGTACTCTCCGTCCATTGTTGTAGATGCTTGCGGTGCGGTTCACCCAGTTGATCTCGGGGTTGAATTTTTTCAGGAAGTCTCGCCCGAAGATCAAGTCAAGCCCTTTGATGTTGGTGATGGGGAGTGCAGGTCTCCAGCGCAGTGGTCCGATTTGTAGATGTAGCACTGCTTCGCCGTGTACTGGTAACTTGCTGCCGTCCACCATCGTTGCAGAGAATCCTGAAGGCTTGTACTCTTCCCGGAGTCGGTCGATCATTGCCTTGTCGCAGACGGTGTGTGACGCTCCGCTGTCCACGAGTGCTTGGAGGCGTCGTCCTTTGCAGATGACCTCGAGCACGAGGGGCAGTCGTTGCTCGGAGTACCCAAAGATAGTTTCATTGATTGGGTCATAGGGTACATCCCAATATTCCGTACACACCTTTGTGTTGTTGTCTACTCCTGAGCTGGCAGCTGGCCAAGGCTGCTTGGAGAACGGCTCTTCTCCAGGGCCCGGAGTTTCTTTGACGACTGTGCGCGTCACTGATGCCGAAGAACTGGATGCATCCGTAGAAGGAGTTCGGGGTTTGTGCAGCTTCTTGTAGACCCCCAGCTTCCTCTTGAGCTGCTTCAGCTCCACCGACGTCTTCCCTGGGGAGCGGGTAGTCGTTGTGGGCTGGTGTCGGGAGAGGACGTTGACTCCGTGGAAAGGTCGGCTTCTTTCCACACTCCTTAATTTGATCCCCAAGTTGTCCGGTACCGGTATAATCTCCACAGCTGTCTGCTTCTTTTGGAGTCCCTCCCGATTTTTCTCCAAGGCTCTAGCCCCTCGAACATCATAAGTTTTCATTAAAGCATCTTTATAAGATAACTTTAACGAATTCTTATAATTTCTTGGGTCTTCAAGGAGTTTCCCTGTCTCGGCAGAGTCTTTTTTCGCGGAGTCGTATTTTTCCTCGGCGATTTTCCCTGGCGAAGACTGGTCGTGGGGTGGAGATTTTCCCCCATCATTTCCTCCTTCTCGCGTCGAATCAGCTTCGTCGAAGTTGATTTTTCCGGAATCCCGCGGCCGCTTTCGGATCTTTTTATTTTCGCAAGCTAGATCCGCAATCACTGGCGACTCCCGTTTTTTGTCTTCTGATTGGCCGAAAGATTTCCGCCACTGTTGCGTGCCCGATACTCTGCGCGTGCGGCCTTCATTTTGTTGCAGTCGAAGATTCGGTGGCCCGGCACCCCGCAAAAATCACACGTGTAGTTGGTGTTTTTCGGACGTGGCCGCCCCTCGAATCTGTCGACTTCCATCGGGTCGGCGAACGTGGGGTGAGCCGAGCGGTCGCCCTGTCGCGTACTGCCGACGTGCGTCCGTCGTGTTCCGGCGTTGACCATGTCGAAGCGCTCCGCTGCCGAAACGACGTCACTGTAGCTCGCGTAGTTTGACGCTGCGACTTGTCGTTTGACTTCGGTCTTCAGCCCGGCGAGGTACGATTGTACTTTTTCCCCTTCGGTCAGGTCGGGAATGCGGTTATAAAATTCCTCCATCTGCTGCGTGTACTGTGCTACACTCCCGAACTGTCGGTGTCGATGATTTTTTTCCCGGGCAAGGAAACTCAAATTTATCGGTTCGAAGCGTTTCAGCAGGTCGGTGCGGAACTGCTGCCACGTGGCTTCACCGTGGATGAAAGTACTGTTGCCGCCAATCCACTCGAGTGCCGGCCCTCGCATCAGTGTCGCCGCGAGTCGTACACGTTGACCGTCCCAGACTGGCGAGCTCCATCCGACGGCTGCGAAGTAGATCTCCATCCCGGCGATCCATCTGCGGGCGTCGGAGTTTCGATCGCTCGGATCGAACGGCTCAGGTGGGCGCGGTTTCGGAGCCTCGAGAAACTGCTGCGACTGCTGCGTCGTCGCCGTTGTCGTCTCGTGCTGCGCTCCGGCGAGTCGAGTTACTCGCTCGAACTGGTTTCGCCACGCTTCGCGATCCGCTCGCATTTCCTCCTGAAGGGCTGCGATGCGCGCGAAGAGCTGCTGGGTAACCTCGGCGTTGTCGAAGGTTGCCATCCTGTTCAAAACACGCACGGAGGGGGTAATTCGAAAATCGCGGAGCTGGTGCTTACCAGAATCGGCGTCGAATTGGTCGCCCCCGGCGGTTTTTCAAGGCAGGATCCCCGCTGCTGCTGCTTAGCTGAGCGCGGCCGAGTGAGAAAAGCTCTGATACCAAGTGTCACAGGATCGAATGTGTCGAAGAAAGGTCGCACTATCGATCGGTACAAGGCGCTTTTATACTTCCAGAGTACATCAGGTAACCAGGTTTATCTTATCCTAAGGGAATAGACCCTTCTAGAAGATAGAATCACCCTGCGTATAGCCACGTGAGGCTATTGGCTTTAAGGGATTACGGCAGGATTACGCTGGATAATGTCTCTAGTACATTCCATGCCTGGTCGGTGATATAATTATAATAAAGGAAGAGACCAAAGGATAATGGAAAATGGAAAATAGGAAACCAAATGAGATGCGGTAAAACGAGAAATGAAAAGGGAAGGAAATAAGAAAAGGCCAAGTGGTGTAACGGGGTCGTACTCTCACATCCAGCCCCTCTACTGCAACTGGTTCAGCCAAGACGGTTTCAAAGAAGGCGCGGCCACAAGGCACACAACAGGGGGTGGAGAGGGAGAGAAGAGAGAGACACCACCACGATCCTTTTCCAATGATCCTTGTCCAATGATCCTAATTCAATGTGTCAACTTATACATATATTGTTATCTAGAAGTTATAGGCTAGATAAGGAATGTTCTTAGTGGGTACAACCCAAACGCTATATCTCCCCTGTTCACCCCTCTTCCTGTCCACGGTCCTGTGTTTCATTCGCCAGACTCGTCCCCGGCTCGTTTCCCCTCTCGTTCCCTCCCCTGACCGCTCACCTGCGCCTCCCTCTGCGCTTCCCTCGCCGCCTCCCCCTCTGTCTGACTACCTTCGTGCTGCTCGTCCTCTTGTTCCTCGGGTCCTTGCCTCCCTTGTTAACGACCCGTCTGTTCCTGTCTCCAGTCTTGACGCTCTTGTAGCTGCTGTCGCTGACTTTGCCTGTACTCGCCGCCTTGACTTCGCTACCGCTCTGGTCTCTGACCCTGTCCGTCCTCCGTCCGTCGAGGGTGCTCCTGCCCTCGGCAGTGACGTCTTGGAGGACCGCCAGTACGAGTTTTCTTTCCTGTCAGAGGCTGCTCCCCAACTCTGTTCCATGCTGCTAGTCCCTGAGGGTGACCCCGACGCCTTTGACATCCCGACCCCTCGCACCTACGCTAAGGCCACCTCGGGACCCTGGGCCTCTCAGTGGATAGCTGCCATGGAGCAGGAGATGAAATCTTGAAGGGCTACTGGCACCTACGTCGACTTAGTTCCTCCACCTGGGGTGAACGTAGTCGATGGCCAGTGGTTCATCAAGGTGAAGCGTCCCACTGGAGAGCCGCCTGTCTTCAAGCCGCGCTACGTGGCTAGAGGCTTCAGTCAGCAAGAGGGGGTGGACTTCTTTCAGACCTTCGCCCTGACCCTGAAGATGACTACTCTTCGGGTGCTACTTCACGTAGCAGCACAGCGTGTCTACGAGTTGCACTCACTCGACTTCTCCACAGCTTTCCTCCAAGGCAGTCTACACGAGCAGGTCTACCTGCGCCGCCCTCAGGGCTTCACCGGTACTTTCCCTCCTGGGACCCAGTGGCTCCTCCGGCGCCCCGTCTACGGCTTGCGACAGGCGCCCCGTGAATGGCACGACATGCTGCGTGCCACGCTAGCTGGCCTGTAGTTCTTTTCGTCCTCTGCTGACCCTTCGCTCTTCGTTCGTGCTGGCCAGATTGAGTTCTACATCCTGGTCTACGTAGACGACCTGGTCTCTACTACAGCAGACAGAGAAGCGCTGGCCTCCGTAAAGGCTGAGCTGCTGAGGCGACACACCTGCACTGACCTGGGAGAGTTGCGCTGCTACCGTCGCTTGCAGATCTCCAGGGACAGAGCGGCGCGTACCATCACTCTTACACAGTCACACTTGGTGCGCCAGGTCCTTCAGAGGTTTGGCCTTGAGTTCTCCTCCGCACAGCCCACACCTCTGCCGATAGACCACAGGCTTTCAGCTTTAGTTCCCAAGGATTCAGCAGAGCCCAATGGCTAGTGCTGGGAGGACGCAGGCCAGTCCTCCTTACTGGGCACACAGACGCTTCTTGGGTAGACGATGCTGAGACCCTCCGGTCCTCCCAAGGCTACTGCTTCAGCCTTGGTTCTAGTGCCATCTCATGGAGGTCCACTCGCTCCTCGTCTGTTGCTCAGTCTAGCTGTGAGGTTGAGATCTATGCCGGTGCCATGGCGGCATAGGAGCTCCGCTAGCTGACCTTCTTCCTTGCTGACTTAGGTGAGCGGTCCAGCTCTGCCCCGGTTCTGTACGCTGACAACAGGGCCATGATCCTCCTGTGTCAGGAGCCTCGACTTGAGGGCAGAGCAAAGCACATCCAGCTGCGGTACTTCCTCATGCGCGAGCTTCAGCAGCGTCGCCAGGCCCCCGTAGTACACTTGGCCTCCGGTACCAACACAGCTGATATCTTTACTAAGGCGCTTTTGCCTAGAGATCATCAGCGGCACTGCTTGCAGTTAGGTCTAGTCCTTGTTGACTCTCACTTGCTAGGCCCTTGATTGTGTACTCCTTTCTATTTATGCCTTGCAGACTGGCCTTGTGCCCTTTCCTCCGCTGGTTGGACTATTAGTGCCGCCTTGGTTTGCTCTATCTTGCTTCTACTCTTGCTGACTGGTATTCGGTCCCCTGCCTCAGAGGTTGGAATAGTAGTGCCACCCTGAGCAGATCTACGCCGGTGCCATGGCGGCACAGGAGTTCCTCTGGCTGACCTTCTTGCTCACCGACTTAGGTGAGCGGCCTAGCTCTGCCCCGGTCCTGTACGGTGACAACACGGCCATGATCCTCTTGTGTAAGGAGCCTCGACTTGAGGGCAGAGCGAAGCACATCCAGCTGCGGGACTCCCTCCTGGGCCCCGTCGTGACTCCCTAGCCCCGTCGCGACCCTCCAGGGCCCCGCTACGCCCCTCGCCCTGTAGCGCCCCTCCTGGGCCCCGTAGCGCCCCTCCTGGGCCCCGCCACGCCTGCAGGCCCCGTTGCCCCCCTGCCCGGCCCCGTCGCGCCCGCCCGGCACCGTCGCACCTGCCCGGCCCCGTCGCACTCGCCCGGCCCCGTCGCACCCTGCCCGGCCCCGTCGCCGCCGCCCGGCCCCGTCGCACCCGTCCGGCCCCGTCGCAACCGCCCGGCCCCGTCGCACCCGCCTGGCCCCGTCGCACCTGCCCGGCCCCGTCGCACCCGCCCGGCCCCGTCGCACCCTGCCCGGCCCCGTCGCCGCCGCCCGGCCCCGTCGCACCCGTACGGCCCAGTCGCGCCCGCCCGGCCCCGTCGCACCGGCCCGGAGACGTCGCACCCGCCCGGCCCCGTAGCACCCGCCTGGCCCCGTCACGCCCGCCCGGCCCCGTCACCCTCGCCCGGCTCTGTCGCACCGGCCCGGCCCCGTCGCACCCGCCCGGCCCCGTCGCACCCGCCCGGCCCCGTTGCGCCCTGCCCAGCCCCGTCGCACCTGCCCGGCCCCGTCGCACCCGCCCGGCCCCGTCGCACCTGCCCGGTCCCGTCGCGCCGGCCCGGCCCCGTCGCACCCGCCCGGCCCCGTTGCACCGGCCCGTCCCCGTCGCACCTGCCTGGCCCCGTTGCGCCCTGCCCGGCCCCGCCACGTTTGCCGGGCCCCGCTGCACCGGCCCGGCCCCTGCGCTCATCCCTGCCCCGGCCCCTTCATCCTTCCTGGTACGGTTCTCCCCCCCCCCCCCCCCCCCCCCGCTGTCTGACTACCTTCGTGCCGCTCGTCCTCTTGTTCCCCGAGTCCTTGCCTCTCTCGTTACCGACCCGTCTGTTCCGGTCTCGTGCCTTGACGCTCTTGTAGCTGCGGTCGCTGACTTCGCCTCTACCCGCCGCCTTGACTACGCCACAGCTCTGGTCTCTGACCCTGCCTGTCCTCCGTCTGTCGGGGGTGCTCCTGCCCTTGGCAGTGACGTCCTGGAGGACCGCCAGTTCGAGCTTGCTTTCCTGTCTGAGGCTGCTCCCCATCTCTGTTCCATGCTGCTAGTCCCTGAGGGTGACCCAGACGCTTTCGACATCCCGAACCCTCGCACTTACGCTAAGGCGACCTCCGGACCTTGGGCCTCTCAGTGGATAGCTGCCATGGAGCAGGAGATGGCATCTTGGAGATCCACCGGCATCTTCGTCGACGCAGTTCCCCCGCCTGGGGTGAACGTAATCGATGGCCAATGGCTCTTCAAGGTGAAGCGCCCTCCTGGAGAGCCGCATGTGTTCAAGGCGCGCTACGTGGCTAGAGGCTTCAATCAGCGTGAGGGGGTGGACTTCTTCCAGACCTTCGCTCCGACCCCGAAGATGACTACTCTCCCGGTTCTGCTACACCTAGCTGCTCAGCGCGACTACGAGCTTCACTCCCTCGACTTCTCCACTGCCTTCCTTCAGGGCAGCCTACACGAGCAGGTCTACTTGCGTCACCCTCAGGGCTTTACTGGCACCTTCCCTCCTTGGACCCAGTGGCTCCTGCGGCGCCCCGTCTACGGCCTGCGCCAGGCTCCCCGTGAGTGGCACGACACTCTCCGTGCTACGCTTGCTGACCTGCAGTTCTTTCCGTCTCCGCAGACCCTTCACTCTTCGTTCGTGCTGGCCAGACTCTGTTCTACATCCTGGTTTACGTTGACAATCTGGTCTTTGCCACAGCAGACAGGGACGCACTGGCCTCCGTGAAGGCAGAGCTGCTGAAGAGACACACGTGCACTAACCTTGGAGAACTGCGCCGTTACCTTGGCTTGCAGATCTCTAGGGACAGAGCAGCGCGCACCATCACCCTGACTCAGTCACACTTGGTGCGCCAGGTCCTTCAGAGGTTCAGCCTTCAGTTCTCCTCTGCACAGCCCACCCCTCTGCCTGTAGACCACAGACTCTCCGCTCCAGTGTCTGAGGAGTCGGTTGAGCCCAGCGGCCCCTACGCAGAGCTGGTGGGTTGCCTCATGTACCTAATGACTTGCACTCGCCCAGATCTCGCATACCCTCTCAGCATCCTGGCTCGCTTTGTGGCCCCAGGCAGACACCGACCACAGCACTGGTCTGCCGCTAAGAGGGTTTTGCGTTATCTTGCTAGTACATCGGGCATGGGGTTAGTGCTAGGAGGACGCAGGCCAGTGGTCCTTACTGGACACACAGACGCTTCGTGGGCAGACGACGCCGAGACACTCAGGTCTACCCAGGGCTACTGCTTCAGCCTTGGCTCAGGTGCCGTCTCGTGGAGAGCTACCCGCTCCTCGTCTGTTGCCCAGTCCAGCTGTGAGGCCGAGATCTACGCTGGTGCCATGGCGGCACAGGAGCTCCGCTGGCTGACCTTCTTGCTCACTGACTTAGGTGAGCGGCCTAGCTCTGCCCCGGTCCTGTTCGCTGACAACAGGGCCATGATCCTCCTGTGTCAGGAGCCTCGACTCGAGGGCAGAGCGAAGCATATTCAGCTGCGATACTTCCTCATGCGCGAGCTACAGCAGCGACGCCAGGCTCGCGTAGTACACTTGGCCTCAGGTGCCAACACAGCTGATATCTTTACGAAGGCGCTTGCGCCTAAAGATCATCAGCGGCACTGCGTACAGCTTGGTCTAGTCCCTGTAGCCTCTCACTTGCTAGGGCCTTGACTTTGTACTGCCCTGTTATATGTATTCTCAGACTGGACTTGTGTCCTCTACCAGTGGCTGGACTAGTAGTGCCGCCCTGATCTTGTTCTTCACTTGTCTGTACTCCTTCTGACTGGTCTTTTAGACCCTTGTCTCAGAGGTTGGACTAGTAGTGCCGCCCTGAGTTGCTTGTTCAGGACATTCCCCTATGCAGTCTAGGGGGTGTGTCAAACATGTGTATTAGTTATGTTCGCATAGACTATATAGGGTCACCTCTTAGAGGGTACAATACTTAGGAATATCTATCTGTACTCTCCCACTACTCAATCATTCACTTCTCTCATTCGGATACCAGACTGGCCTTGTGGCTTCTCTTCCAATGGCTGGACTAGTAGTGCCGCCCTGGTGTGTTCTTGTCTTGTTTGTACTCTTGCTGACTGGTCTTCGGACCCCTGCCTAAGAGGTTCGACTAGTAGTGCCACCCTGAGTTGCATGTTTTTAGTTTTGCCCTGCCCCTTATCTAGCCTAGGGGATGTGTCAACTTATACATATGTTTTATGTAGAAGTTATAGGCTAGATAGGGTTGTCGTTAGGGGGTACAACCCCAACCCTATATCTCCCTTGTTCTTGCTTATTTCAACCATTCTAGTATTCTAACACAATGATCCTTGTCCAATGATCCTTATCCAATAATCCTTGTCCAATGATCCTTATCCAAATATCCTTGTCCAATGATCCTTATCCAATGATCCTTGTCCAATGATCCTTATCCAATGATCCTTATCCAATGATCCTTATCCCAGCCATTTCATACAGTCTTCCTCTCAGCAAACACCGAGCTCGATACCACCATACCGTCAGGATCGTACGTCCGAACCACCCGCCGCCGCTGCCACCCCTCTCCTCCTTGGGGCATCTCCAGCCCCTCTCCTGCAACCGGCTCTGCCAGGACGGTTTCAAAGAAGAAGGCGCGGCCGCGGGGCACGCAGCAGGGTGCGGAGAGGGAGAGACCCCCCGGGAGGAGGGTGATCTGCTGCCCCCCGTCTAGCAGCACTCGCCCCCCCACCTGCTGCTGCTGCTCGTGCTCTTGCTGCTGCTGCTCGTGCTCTTGCTGCTCCTGCTCGTGCTCTTGCTGCTCCTGCTGCTGCTGTGTTGAACCAATCCCTGCAGTTTCGGGTGAGTCGTCTGTATGGTTTGCAACAGCCCCTCGCCGGCGGAAGCAGACGTCTCCTCGTGTCTCTTCCTGTTAAGAAGCGACATGCGTGAACAGGTGAACAGGGGGGGAGCGGGAGGAGAGAGGAAGTGCAACAAGGGAGTGGTAGCAAGAAGGGAATCGGTGAAACTATGTATGGTTTGCAACTGTCCCTCGTCTGCAAAAGCAGAGGTCTCCCTGCGTCTCTTCCCATTAAGAAGTGACATGCGGCAATGGTTGAACAGGGGGGAGAGGGAGGAATAAGAGGACGTGCAACAAGGGAGCGGGTGCAAGACGGCAAAAAGTGATAGAGTGTGCGGTTTGCAGCTGCCCCTCGTCGGCAAAAACAGAGGCCTCCCCTCGTCTCCTCCTGGTGAGAAGTGGCATAGGTGAGAAGGGGGGAGGATTCGTAGATGGATTACAGGTGGGCTGCGGAGGCCTTATTTCCATCAAGTAGGATAGTACAACAAAACAAACCCCATAAGGCGAGATTTCGTTTAGGAGAGAGTTAGGGGAGCCCGGTTAGAAAAAAAGCTCTTGTCGAGGTTATGCAGCCAGCTTGAGAAGTGACATGGCCTCCCCTCGTCTCCTCCTGGTGAGAAGTGACATGGGTGAGAAGGGGGAGGAGCGAGAGGGATTCGCACTAGGAGCGATTCTTACCTTATTGAGTCGACTCTCGAAAACATCTCCCACGCAGTCACCAGCCTGCTTTGACTCGACTCAAAAGCAGGCGCAGTCACCAACCCCTGGCTTGTACTCTCCAAGCGACTGACGAAGACGTTTGAGGTACCGCGAGAGACAGTTTGAAGGCTAATACTACATTAGTCTCATGATTCGCACTCACCAGCCCCAGGCTTCCATCCTCAAAGCGAGTGAGGAAGAAGCTGGAGGTGCTGCGCTGCGAGTGACAGTTTGAAGGGCTAAAATTCTGACACCCACAGCACCTTGAGCCTCCTTTCGCACCTTGAGACAGTTTCCAGGTCAGTCGTTGAAAGCTAATACTACGTAAGTCCCATGATTCGCACTCACCAGCCCCAGGCTTCCATCCTCAAAGCGAGTGAGGAAGAAGCTGGAGGTGCTGCGCTGCGAGTGACAGTTGAAAGGGCTAAAATTCTGACACCCACAGCACCTTGAGCCTCCTTTCGCACCTTGAGACAGTTTCCAGGTCAGTCGTTGAAAGCTAATACTACGTAAGTCCCATGATTCGCACTCACCAGCCCCAGGCTTCCATCCTCAAAGCGAGTGAGGAAGAAGTTGGAGGTGCTGCGGGTGACAGTTTCCCCGTAGATGGCTGATCGGTGGGTGATGGAGGAGCCGTCCCACTCGCCCAGCAGCAGTGAGAGGCGGGAGAGGGGCACTGGGGCGTTCGGGACGTCGGGTTGCGCCTGGGCGAGGGTGAATATGAGGGGAGGAGCGCAGAGCAAAGGCGACTGAGGTGCTGCGGGTGAGAGTCTTCCCATAGCTGGCTAATTGGTTTGGTTATGGAGATGCCATCCCATTCACCCAGAAGAAGAGAGAGGGGGGAGAGGGGTACTGGGATGTTGGGGGGGTCCGGTTGCGCCTGGTGAAGGGAATATGTGAGGGGAGGACGGAGCGGGGAGCAAGCAGTGGAATGCATGGCAGTCTCCCTGTAGATGGTCGACCAGTGGGTGATGGAGATGCCATCCCATTCACCAAGCAGAAGAGACAGGCGGGAGGGGGGGATTTGGGCGTTGGGGGGGTCTGGTTGCGCCTGGAAAAGGGAATATACGAGGGGAGGATGGAGCGGAGAGCAAGGAGGCTTGACGTGGAACGAGTGGCAGTCTCTCCTTAGATGGCTGATCAGTGTGTGACGGAGGTGCCGTGCTGCTCACCAGGCAAGCTCCCCTCTTTCTCCTCCACAAACACTCCCAGCGTGTTGATCAACCCCCTGGAGTCCACCACGTGGCACTACCGCACTCCTAGATGGACTCACCTCCAGCAGCTCTCTGACTTGGGGCGATGCATCTTCACTTGCTCCCTCTCCACTCCTCTCTCTCTCCTCCACAAACACCCCCAGAGTGTCGATCATCCCCCTCGAGTTCAACACGTGGAACGACCGCACCCGTTGCTTCGGCCGGCTCTCTTCCGCCTCCGCACTTGCTTCGGGGCTTGCTTCGGAGGGAGGCTCGGAATCTGGTTCGGAGAGGAAGAGGCACGTTTCGCTGACGAGCGCGGGGCGGCGGGACGGCAGCCGCAGGCCTCGTATAACCTCTGCTGCCTCGTCGGCTTCTGCTGCTTCCTCCCCCAACACCCCCACTGTGAGCACTTTGACTAGAGTCTCAGCCGTCTGGTGGCACACGGAATAGGCTGATTGGTCAGGGAACCAGCCCACCTGGGCGAGGGAGAAGAGAGGAGGGAGAGAAGGGAGGAGGGCGAGGAGTGAAGAGCGAACGGAGAGAGGGACGGCAGCCTCAGGCCTCGGATGACCTCTGCTGCCTCGTCGGCTTCTGCTGCTTCCTCCCCCAACACCCCCACTGTGAGCACTTTCACAAGCACTTCTGCTGTTGGGTGGCAGATTGAGTAGGCTGACTGGTGGTCAGGGAACCAGCCAACGTGTTGATGGGATGGGAGTGAGGAACAAACAGGGAGAGAAGGAAGAACGGCAGCATCAAGCCTCGGATGACCTCTGCTGCCTTGTCCTCCTCTTCTTCTGCTGCCTCTTCCCCCAGCACCCCCACTGTGAGCACCTTGACTAGAGTCTCAGCCGTTTGGTGGCAGACTGAATAGGTTGCCTGGTCAAGGAGCCAGCCCACCTGAGGGTGGGAAAGAAAGAATCAGGGGGAACTGCGAATAGGCTTTATAGACTTGAGCCGCAACATCATAGGGCAAAAAGTGAAGGGGCAGTACAACACAAGGCGAAAGTCAAGACGTGACAGGTTTTTGGGAATTCTCAAAAACCTATTTGAGTCGCACCATCTCATCGCGAGAGTCAAGACGCTTGCTTGCTACCTATAACGTATTAAGCACGAACCAAAGGAAGAACGAAAAACGCATCTGCCACGTGCCTGGAGGCGATTGGCTGCTGTGATCCGGTTGACCTCCTCCAGCTTAATCTCCACCCACTCCTCTTCCTCCCCATCCCCTCCCGTGCCACCCTGCTTCACACTCAACCTGTGGGAAAGATAGGGAAGAGGGACAGGTGCCGCCTGCTGTGATAAGATTGACCTCCTTTGGCCTAATCTCCACCCACTCCTCCTCCTCCCCATCCCCTCCCGTGCCGGCTTGCTTCACACTCAACCTGGAGGCGGGAGGAGAGGGGAAGAAGGAAATAGAGAGGGAGAGGGGAGAAAGGTTGGCTGCTGTGATCCCAGTGACGTCCCTCCCCTAGCTTTCTGTTCCCTGACTTAAACTGTGTGCGTGCGAGGTGACTTTTGAGTCGAATCAAAAGTCACCCCTAGCTTTCTGTTTCCTGACCTAAACTGTGTGCGTGCGTGACCTCTCTAGCTTTGCGCCCCACATGCACACACAAGACAAGCCTGCTTTCCCACAAAACACACACGTCTGTAGCAGGGAGCAGTTCTCTTGCCGCCCAAAGGATGTAGCGGACAGGCGGGTGCGCACTCTGTAACCATTATACAGGCACATAGTCTGTAGAAGGGAGAATCTCTCACCCTCTCTCCCCGTCTAGACAGCTGTAGCAGACGGACACCTGTAGCATCTACACACACACACACCCATGGCAAACACTCACGTCTGTAGCAGGGAGTAGTTCTCTCCCCGTCTAGACAGCTGTAGCGGACGGACGTGCTCTGCGTAGCATCAACTCGCATACCCCACAAGGTAGAGACTCACGTCTGTAGCAGGGAAGAGTTCTCTCCTTTCCCAAAGGCTGTAGCGGACATGCGGGTGGGCACTCTGTGTAGCAGCCGCCCGTTCAGGTCGTAGTGCTGGCATTGGGAAGTTGGGGGATGGGGAAAAACAGCGCCAGAGAGAAGACGCAGGGGGAAGGTTGAGGAGCGGACTAGGCTGAGGGTTCAGCACCCGGTGTGCAGCAGCCGCCCGTTGTGCAGCAGCAGCAGCAGCACCCGGTCATAGCGCTGGTATTGGGAAGTGGTGAGATGCGAAAAATCCGCGTGTTAGTTTTTTTTTTTTCGTTTTGAGACATCTCAAAGTGAGATTACTACTAACACGCCGCCCGTTCAGGCCGTAGTGCTGGGATTGGGAACTGTGGGGACGGGGAGAAACTGGGCCAGAGGGAAGGGAAGGGAGCGGACGGGGTTGCGGGTTTAAGGATTAGGTTCGGCAGCTGCCGCCCGGTGTGCAGCCGCCGAACGTTCAGGGCGTAGTGCTGGGATTGGGAAGTGGAGGGATGGGGAGAAACAGCGCCAGGGGGAAGACTCAGGGGGAAGAGGTTGAGCAGCGGACGGGGTTGAGGGTTTAAGGATTAGGGTCGGCATTTGGTGTGCAGCAGTCACCCGTTCGGGTCGTAGTGCTACGGGCGAGGAGGACAGGGGGAAAGGGCACGAGGGACGGTACAGTGGGGAGGAGCGGACACGCGGGCGGGCACTCTGTGCAGCAGCCGCCCGTTCGGGTCAGGGGAGGGGAGGGAAGGGGAGGAGGACAGGGGGAAACGAGCAAGAGGGGCGATACAGGGGGGAGGAGCGGACAGGGGGAGGGGGGAGGAAGAGGGGGAAGGGGGAAGGGGGAAGGGGGAGGGTTTGGCAGAAGGAAGGTGGGGGAGGGGAAGATTTTTTTAGGCGCCTCAAAGAAGGTGGGGGAGGGGAAGGGAATCAGTCAGAGGGCAAAAGGGGAGAGGAGGGAGGCACGAGGGGCAACTGCTTTGTAACGCTGCTTTGTAACCCTAGGCCCCGAACCAGAAACTCGAGGCCTAAAAAATCCAACCAGAGCTTGCAAACACACCCTGTGCTCCCCTTCTGTATGTAATCCCAACCGTCCGTTTGTCTCCAGCGTGCGAGTCTCACCAGAAACACGCCTCGCCATTGGCCCTCGTTGATTCTGACGAACCGCTCCAACTCCTTCCCGCCAAAATGGCATTTTTCCACCTCCGCTTCCTCCTCATCTTCCTCCTCCTCTCCCTCGCTCACTCTGCTCTGCGACTCGGAATCGCGCCCCGACGAACTGTCCCGCGAAGCGCGGGCAACAACACACGCTCTGTTACAAAGACTGGTTCTCGCGGTCAGTCGCGGAAAATGCGGGCTTCGACACGAGGTTGGCCGGAGAATCCGGAAGGTTATGAGTTGGCGAGAGTCGTTTGTTGAGGAATGCGTAGCGAGTGGTAGCGAGGGAGTGATCGGAAATGGCGCTATTGACGTGGCTAGGTTAGGCGATTGTGTTGACATTATGTGAAGGGACGACATAGCAGGCAGAGCGCTGGTCAGCGCCATAGTAGGGATTGAACCCGCTAGGGCTACTAGCGAAATTTTGTTATGTGTGTGTGGCAAAGACTTGGTGGGATGGTGGGGAAACTATCACAATTCCAATATGTGCTCACGGTTCTGTCAGTGAGAAAGGATGCAGTATCGAGGTTGTTAAAAACGAGATTTCTTGCAACAGCCAGAGATGTGTTTTTTTGGTCCTTGTGACGGTGCGGTGGTGTTCGGTACAAGACAATACACCTTTCCCGCACTTTTTTTTGCACGTTCAATGAATCTTCAACTGTACTGTATTCAGAACAAAGTACACGTGCTACTTACCTTGAAAATTGGTGCAATTGCGCCAACACGGCTCGGATTCGGGTGTATTTCCCGTTCTTTCTTGGCCGACCATTCTGCTGCAAATGCGTGAGGTGCGCCTGGCGGGCGGTTGGGAAACGCTGGGCTTACCATGTCGCTGCTCCGACAAGGCGGTAATGAGGTCGGGAAGAAAACATTTTTGGGTCAAATTAAAAAACTCGCCCCGCTAGGTTGAGTCCAGGGAAGAAAGGAGCCCACTGGGGCTATTTTTGGAGGATCCGCCCTGCAGTTCTGTACAGTGCAGCTCAGCCTGTGGAGTTGGTTTGGTTGGTGGAGGGGTGGTGGGGTGGTGGGGTGGTGGGTAGGTTCGGTCGGTGTGGGGGAACAGTCCCAACTAAAACCCTCTTTTCGGACCAGAGTGTCACTTCAAACCAGTATTGGCAGGTATGGGCTTATTTTTCACATTCGTCACGGGTTTAGGGCGCGCTACGTCACGTCCGTTTCGGAGGTTCGTGGCGAAAAAATCGATTCTCTGTTTTTTAGTATTTCGATTCTGATTCGATCTATACGGAAAAAAGAAAAGAAAGAAAGAAAGAAATTAAAAAAAAAAAAAAAAAAAAAAAAACAAGAGGCGACGAGATCGTCTTAGGGTTGCGGAGCATTTCATGATGAGACTTTATTATACATAAAATGTTTTATTTCCATCACAACAAACATTTGATTTTTATTTCACAAACTTGAAAAAAAAAACCAGCCCGATCGATTGCAATAGGTTGCTCCGCAACCCAAAAACGACGCCAAAATCGATCTCGTACGCGACATAGGCATGTTCCAGATTTGCAACTTCCGATCTCATTTGCAGCTGGACGGCATGGCCTTTCGCAGAAGACCTCGTCGAAACCCCGCGGCCCAGTTGCTCATGCAGTCAAATTAGTGGGGCAAGAATATGCTTTGGCCGTCAACACGTGTGTTCTCTGATTTGAGCTTTCATAGAGGTTCAGGGCCCAAACAAGCAACCGAGCCTCTCCAACCTGTCATTTCGACAAACCAATTTTTGCCATTTGGCGAAACGGAATCTTTGTCGGGCTACGTCTGGTACGTAAAATCAGAAAAGCTGGCTGCCCTGGGCAAAACAGGAAAAAACCCATAGGGACCCGCATGCCATTTCGGGATGGGTAAACCCCAAAATCGCGAATGTATGTATCTTGCGACGAGGCTCGACTGTCTCGGTAGGATAACTTATGGAAATGCGCCATGTCAGCTTGACGGCAGAAGAAACTAAATTCCCCACTGAGTTGACTGTAGGAGCGAAAATCCCAAACCGCGCAACCTTCCCTGGACCTCACATGTCTGGCGGGAGACAGGAGGATTTGGTTTGTCAAAAATTTCGCAATGGCGAGTTGGCGAAGCGCTTCTGATTTCGTGGCATTTGGGGGTGAGGCGATCTGGTACTTTGTGGAGGAGAATCGTTTGTTTTTTGTTGGATGTGCGACTGATTCCCAATTTTGTTTCGAAAGTGATCTTCCCCTTCGATCCGGGACATGACTATTTATGGGCAACTGTAGCAGTCATGTTACCCGCTTTCTACAAAGCGATGATCGTTAGACGATCGTCGAACCGGACGCGTTGTTCCCCGCCCTAAGTGCGATGCTTCGCAATTTTGGAAGGGTCCAGCCAGACCAGACAGAAGTCTCAGCCCGCAAGCCTCCCTCCCAACCGACTGACCACACCTGCTTGCCCATTCTCTTTCAAGGTGTGTGTCTGGCCTTGCAGTGGATGGACATCGAGTTTCTCACCGCACAGACGCGAAGTCTGAAAAACCTTTTGAAAACGCACAGAAACGTACTGTACCTAGCTTGGATCTACGTTGTCCGCTAATGTGGATCCGTTCTACCTCAGCTGAACCGCCAGTTTCTAATTGCTGTTTGTTTACGCTGGTCTTTGCCCACCCTCGTAGTTGCCTGGATGGTGTGGTTCTTGAAGGAACTCCTGCCGCCGGACCGCTAATCTCCAGCCAGCCTTGATTATGCATCTCCAATAAGTTTATAAAATGCACGCCGGTGCACTCGCTAAAATATAGACGTTTGGCGACGGATCGCGTTAACTTTTTGCTCTCCGCATTCCACCGTCTAGTACTTGCGGCAAAACGGTCTTTCTCTTTGCTCGCACTGCAGCAGCTCTTATCTATTTTATCGTCGAACAGTATTCACTGATAATGCGTCGCACGTAGAGTAACTAGTTTGCGTGCTTCGCATTCCCGTCGCGGATGCTGTTGTAGCCGTTCTCGTTGTAACCGGCCTTCATTCGTTGAGGTAACCAGCACGCCTTAGCGACGCCGCAATCGCACCGACTGCTTATGCATCGTCGCATGGTCTGAGAGTATCGCTAGCGACACTAGCGATAGCTCGAACCTAATTCAGTGCTGTCGCATGTACGTCACAAAATTTGTGGCGATAGGTTTGTTGATTAAAAGTTTGCCGGCGTTTCAAGCGCGAGTCGCCAGTGCGCTTCTGACACAGCAAAGCGGAAGCTTTGTCTTTTTCCCCCAAATAGGAGTCCTATTCGAGCGCATTTTCACCAGTACGTCTCGTTTCAGCCGTAGAACAATTCACCCTCAATAAGATCATTAGTGTAGACATTATTGTTCAGACTGTATTATCATTCCGGAAAGTTACCATTTCGGAGGTAGATCAGACGAGATCGGATTAGAGCCATGGCGGCGCCTGAAGCAGCGGGCATAGTGCAGACGGAGGAAGACGAGTTGTTCCGCGAAGGCTGCGCGTTCGAAGGCGCTGCGGTGGTGGCTCTCGTGAAAGGCGACGCGGGAAAGCCGGATGGCGGCGGGGAAGGGGGCGGAGAGGGGGAGGGGGGAGCCAAGACCATGGAGATTATGTTGGATGATGGCGTGTTGTTTACCCTGGAGCTCGATTCCGGAGAGAAACGGTTAATGGAGCTGGGATACAAGCAGGACCTGCAACGGTCCATGGTGAGACTGACTTTATAACGGGGATGCCACGTGTTAGTTACATGATCGGCCCCTGATGGAGCTTGGGTACAAGCAGGGCCTACAACGTTCCATGGTGAGAAGCTTCGTGTATAGGGGGGAGGGGAGGGGAGGGGAAGGGGAAGGGGAAGGGGAAGGGGAAGGGGAAGGGGACAGCTAAGACTTTGGAGATTATGCTAGAGGACGGGGTGTTGTTCTTTACTCTGGAGCTGGATTCCGGGGAGAAACGGCTGATGGAGCTGGGATACGAGCAGGGCCTGCAACGGTCCATGGTGAGACTTATAACAGGTACAAGCTTTTCTCTGCGGCCGTCTGCTTCTAACTCGCTTCAAAGTCTAACTTTTTGCTGCCATGTTTCACCTGCTACTGCCCATCTGCTAAACACAACATACGCATGCCACCCCCTCCCCCCCCCTCCCCCCCTCCTGCCCCCCTCCCCCTCCCCTCCTCCACCCCTCCTCCCCCTCCACCCCCAACCCTGCACTCGGCAGAACTCGTTCGAGCTGTTCTCTGTGGCCTTCTGCGGCGTGGGCATGTTCCTGGGGATCCCCTACTACGGGTACGTGCATAGTTTCTGCTGGATCACAGCTGTCACTGATCACAGCCGTCGCTGGATCACAGCTGTCACTGATCACAGCCGTCACTGCAACCCCCCGCTTCCTCCTCGCATTGTGTTCTCTTCTGATCCTACATGTCACTGCCTTCAGTGCCCCGCCCCATTCTCCTTCCTCTCTTCCTCGCATTGTGTGTCGGGTTTGTTTGCAGCACTGCCTACCTCAACGGCGGGCCGGTGTGCTGCGTGTGGTTCTGGTGGATCACCGCCTTCTTCGCCCACCTGCTCGCCCTGTCCTTTGCTGAGATCGCCTCCTCCTTTCCTGTAAGAGATCGCATTAAGGCGTGCGTGCATGCACTATTGCACACATGCATGCACATTTGCACACATGCATGCCCATTGCACACATGCATGTCCAATTGCACACATGCATGCACGCACACGTGCATGCGTGCACACATCACTGTCATCTTTGCCCACCTGCTCGCCGTCTCACCCACTCACTAACGCTCTCATTAACGCACTCCACTCCACCCTCCAGTTTTGAGACGTCTCAAAACGTTTTGAGACGTTTTGATGTCTCAAAACGTTCCCCACCTGCTCACCCACGCACCCGCTCACCCGCTCATTAACGCTCATTCCACCCTCCAACTCCCCTTTAGCGTTCCTCTCCTTCTTTCCTCGCCTACTGTCCCGCTGACTGATCCTCACCTCGGATCAGACATGTGGTTCTCTCTATCTGGGCGTGCTGGCTCCGTTCACACCTAACTGCACTAATGCTTCCCCCTCCTCTCCTCTTATCCTCCCCTCTCTCACCCATCCCCCCTCTTCGGACCGCTGGTTCCCTCTATTTCTGGTCGGCCTCTGGCTGACCCCTTCCTACCTAACTGCACTAATGCTTCCCCCTCCTCTCCTCTTATCCTCCCCTCTCTCACCCGTCCCCCATCTTCAGACCGCTGGTTCGCTCTATTTCTGGGCGGCTGCTCTCGCCGGCCCAAAGTACGGCCCTTTTGCAGCGTGGATCACAGTGAGTATAGAACGCCAAAGCAAAGAATGCATCATAACTGCTTTACTCTGTGCTGGCATCTAGCTCCAGTGTGTGTGGGGGTGTTGGTGGGGGTGGTAGGCTTGGTGGACTGTGACACTGTGTGTTGCCTTTGTGGGGGCAGAGTGCCGGCAGCTAGATCTCACACCTCTCATTCTTAATCACTCCCCTTACTTCTCCTCACTCATCCACTCCCCCTCACTTTCTCACTCCTCCCTACCCTGTCAGGGCTGGCTGGAGTTTGTGGGAGTGTCAGTGGGGGTGGGTGGACGGGGTGGAGTGGAGTGGCCTTCGTGGTGCCTCAAAGCTAGAGCTTACTCCTTTCACTCTCTGTCACTCTTGTCACTTCTTCTCACTCTTGTCACTTCTTCTCACACCTCCACCCCTTCTCATCTCCTTCTCACTCCTCCACCCCCCCTCACCTTCTTCGCACTCCCACCTACCCTGTCAGGGCTGGCTGGAGTTTGTGGGTGTGTCGGTGGGGGTGGGCGGAGTGGCATTTGGTGGCATTCAGCAGATAATGTCGCTCGTGCTGCTAGCCACAGGTGAGGGGACGCCCGTTATGGTGGTGCGTCCGTAGGTGCAATTGGTTGCTGCGAATGACTGGTGCATGTGAGTCAACTCAACGGTGTGCGGAGTGGCCTTTGGTGGCATTCAGCAGAGAATGTCGCTCGTGCTGGTAGCCACCCACAGGTGAGGTCGCACCATTGTTCTTAGCTGCATGTTGCTTGTTGCTTGCCACAAGTTCCCTTACATCGTTGTTCCAAGTTTCCCCCCTCCCTCCCTCTCCCCCCTCTCCCCCCTCTCCCTCCCACCCCTTCCTTCCCAGGTGGGATGAACAGCGGTGGCGGATACGACTTCCCCCACTATTTGCAGGTCCTCTCGTGTGCGGCGCTCCTACCCACTCCCTCCTACTCCTTTCCTGCCTCCTCCTCGGCCCCCCTTCCCCCACCCCTTCCTCCCCAGGTGGCATGAACGGTGGCGGCTACGACTTCCCGCGCTACCTGCAGTTTCTCTCGTGTGCGGCGCTCATCCTGGTCCGTGCCTTAACACGCCATACCCCTTCCTTTCCGTCCCCCTTCCTCCTTCCCCCTTCCCCCCCCTTCCCCCTTCCCCCTCCCCCCCCACCCCCGCCCCCAGGTGGCATGAACGGTGGCGGCTACGACTTCCCGCACTACCTGCAGTTTCTCTCGTGTGCGGCGCTCATCCTGATCTGTGCGGCCATCAACATTCTCCCCGTCAAGCGAGTCGGCCAAGTGCTGGCTGTCGGCGCTGTGCTGCAGGTGAGTGTGCTGTGTACATACATGCTGTGATACGGGGGGTCACACACTCGTAAGCAAATCCGCGCTCACTGACGCCGCGCTCACTGGAAGATGTCCAAGGATTTGCTTACATGCTGTGGTAAGGGGGTCACACACTCGTATATCTGAGACGAGAGAGCTATAGCACTCGCCTGCCATAACACTCGTATATCTGAGACGAGAGAGCTATAGCACTCGCCTGCCATAACACTCGTATATCTTAGACGAGAGAGCTATAGCACTCGCCTGCCATAACACTCGTATATCTGAGACGAGAGAGCTATAGCACTCACCTGCCATAACACTCGTATATCTGAGACGAGAGAGCTATAGCACTCACCTGCCATAACACTCGTATATCTTAGACGAGAGAGCTATAGCACTCGCCTGCCATAACACTCGTATATCTGAGACGAGAGAGCTATAGCACTCACCTGCCATAACACTCGTATATCTGAGACGAGAGAGCTATAGCACTCACCTGCCATAACACTCGTATATCTGAGACGAGAGAGCTATAGCACTCACCTGCCATAACACTCGTATATCTGAGACGAGAGAGCTATAGCACTCACCTGCCATAACACTCGTATATCTGAGACGAGAGAGCTATAGCACTCGCCTGCCATAACACTCGTATATCTTAGACGAGAGAGCTATAGCACTCGCCTGCCATAACACTCGTATATCTGAGACGAGAGAGCTATAGCACTCACCTGCCATAACACTCGTATATCTGAGACGAGAGAGCTATAGCACTCGCCTGCCATAACACTCGTATATCTTAGACGAGAGAGCTATAGCACTCGCCTGCCATAACACTCGTATATCTGAGACGAGAGAGCTATAGCACTCACCTGCCATAACACTCGTATATCTGAGACGAGAGAGCTATAGCACTCACCTGCCATAACACTCGTATATCTGAGACGAGAGAGCTATAGCACTCACCTGCCATAACACTCGTATATCTGAGACGAGAGAGCTATAGCACTCACCTGCCATAACACTCGTATATCTGAGACGAGAGAGCTATAGCACTCACCTGTCATAACACTCGTATCGCAGTATACAGCAGTAGGTATCACCCTGGTCTGTGCGGCCATCAACATCCTCCCCATCAAGCAAGTCGGCCAAGTGCTGGCTGTGGGCGCTGTGCTGCAGGTAATATAGGCGTAATACATTAACAGCTACCCTGTGGTATACGGGTGTCTATGTACCTATCTGGGAGCGGCCCTCATCCCAGTCTGTGCGGCCGTCAACATTCTCCCCATCAAGCGAGTCGGCCAAGCGCTGGCCGTGGGCACTGGGCTGCAGGTGGGAGAACCATTTCAGAGGAATGCTGGTGTATGTGTAGCATGGCATCTATGTGTGTGTGCCCGTGCTGTCCATTGGCATTGGCGTTCGTGAATCGTGATCACCCTTCCAGCAGTGGGGCCAAGTCCTAAACCCTTGGATCAATGCACCTCCACGCACAACGTCCCTTTCCCCCCCTCCTTTCTCACTCCTAAATTCTCCCTGTATTCTTCTTCCCCTGCCCTCCCTGTTTTCCACCAGATCCTTATGGCGGTGGCGTTCAAAATCACTCTCCCTGCAGTGGCTAAGGGCCTGAGCGCCTGTTTCGTTTCGCGGGACTCCAAAGTTCCAAACCAAAGCACAACGCCCCGCTCCCCACCTCATCCTCCCTCCCCCCTGATTTTGCAGAATGTTTTTTAGAATTCTCAAAAAGCACAATGCCCCGATCCCCACCCCCTTCCCTCCCCCCTGTGTTTCCACCAGATCCTTGTGGCAGCGGCGTTCAGAATTAATCGCCCTCCCGAAGCACAATGCCCCGCTCCCTCCCTCACTCTCTTTTCGATGTGTTTCGACAGATCTTAGTGGCAGTGGCGTTCATAATCACCCTCCCTGCAGTGGCCAAGACCCATCAGCCGGCTTCGTGGGTGTTTGGCCACTTTGAAGTGCAATATGCCATCACAGGCATTCCCAACGGGGTGAGTCTCAGTGCGCAACTATGGTGTGGTCCCAGGCATACGCGGTAGTAGCAGGCCTACTGCTGATACTCCCACTCTTCCCCTAAGTTGGAGTAATTTTTTTAGAGAAGAAAAGAAGAAGGGGGGGGATTGGGAAACACCGGCGAAGTTTGACAACCCCCACTCTTCTCCATCCCCTTGCTCTCAGGCAGACACGGTAGTGGCAGGTCTGCTAATGTTGCAGTGTGCGCTGTATGTGTTCTATGCAGCCGCACACACATCAGAAGAGGCGAAGCGTGACCTTGCCGTCCCGTTCCCGCACCCAGGCATCCCTCACTTCACTTCCAGGCATGCGCGGTAATGGCAGGTCTCCTGATGTCACAGCACGCGCTGTATGCATTCGATGCAGTGGCGCACACCCGAGAAGAGGCTAACCTTGACTCTTTCTCTGCTCTTCTTGCCCCCTTGCTCCCAGGCATATGCGGTGGTAGGAGGCCTGCTGATGTCGCAGTACGCGCTCTACGCATTTGATCCAGGGGCCCACACGTCAGAAGAGGCGTATAGCGATTCCTGTCCCGTTCCCGCCCCTCACACCCAGGCATACGCAGTCGTGGCAGGTCTCTTGTTGTCGCAGTACACGCTCTATGCATTCGATGCAGCGGCTCACACCTCAGAAGAAGCCAAGCTTGACTTTCCCTTTCCCCCTCCCCTCCTCGTCCTCTGGCTTCCAGGCGTATGCAGTGGTAGCCGGCCTGCTGATGTCGCAGTACGCGCTGTATGCATTCGATGCAGCGGCGCACACCTCAGAAGAGGCCAAGCGGTCCGATGTGACGACTCCCTTTGCCATGATTGCTGCCCTCTCGTTGATCAGCTTCGTGGAGTGGGGCGTCATTGTTGCTCTCACCTTCTGCATTCAGGTGTAAACCCTAAACCCGCTTTCAGGTCAATAGTGTACACACTCTCAGGACTCAAAAGCACCTTCTGCATTCAGGTCAATAGTCTACCCACTCTCTGTGAGTCTGCAGGTAAAGTGGAGGTAAAAAGGCATAGAGGCCAAGCGGTCTGATTTTTTGTGACGACCCCCATCGCCATGCTGCTTTTGAGGCGCCTCAAAGGTAGTCATTGTTGCTCTCACCTGCTGCATCCAGGTCAGTAGTGTACACATCGCAAAAGGGCAAAGATGACAAGCGGTCTTATTTGATATGATGTGACAACACCCCATCTCCATGCTGGGGAGGGAAGGGGAAAGAGTGCCGCCAAAGGCTGGGTAGAGCCAAGGACGGGGAGGGAAGTTGGGTAACCCAACCACTTGTTGGGGAAATCAAAAGTGGTTGGGAAACCCAACCACCATTGGTGCCGCTTGCGTGATCCCACCCAACAAGTGTGGTCTTGGTGCCTAGGGGCTCCAACCACAAGGGGGTTGGATTAACACCCCAAGCACTAATGTGTACACCAACATTTGGTATACACCTAATTGCATAGTAGCCTATCATGATACAATAGATATATAATCTAGCATACAGGATGCAGAGAGCCTGTTGGCACAGGAAACGTTGACAGAGGGGGAAGATGGCAGGGGTCGTCGTCACTCATGGAATTGGGATGGGAAGAGCAGCAGTGCAAAGTTAGAGCAGAAAGAACAAGAGTACAAAATCCTAGGCAAGAGATTTGCTCGAAAAAAACCCTTCACTGAAAATCACCAGGTCGCAAACATGTTTCGGCTTACGGGGAATCCGGGGATCAAACCCGCTGAGCCGTCATCTGTGCTACTGGACAAAAGAGATCACAGGTCTAGGCATGAGCATACAAAACCCACACCCTCGAAAACAATTCTCAAGATGATCAACTACCCAGATTGCCTACCAATGAGCATTCGCCAACACAGCAGAGGGTAAAAACCCGAGGTCGCAGGTGTCAGCCTTCAGGAGGGTCTTCTTCCGAACTGTCGATAAGCCTTGGTAACTTGGCTCGCACAAGTAACTTTTGAAGGTTACGTGCACACCTCCATGCAATGAGAATATTCCCCATATAAAATCCGCGTGACATGCGACGATTTTTTAGGCGCCTCAAAAATATAACCTAGCATACAGGACGCAGAGAGCCTGCTGGCTGGCACAGGAAACGTTGACAGAGGGGGAAGATGGCAGAGGTACAACCAACCCCTATTCACTCCCCCTTTTTCCACCCCATCCCCGCCCTCGTCCTCTTCCCCCTCCTTCCCCCCCCTCTCCCCCCCTTCCCCTCCTTCCTCCAGGACCCAGCGAGCCTGCTAGCCACGGACACGGTGACAGGGGGGGAAAAGGCGGAGGTGCCACGCCATGTGGAGGGCGGCCATGTGTGGAAGCACCTTTTCATCCCCTCAGCTGCTTGACTGCCCCCTCCCCCCTCCGCCCCTTCCCCCGCCCCCCTCCCCCCTCCGCCCCCTCCCCCGCCCCCCTCCCCCTTCCTCCAGGACCCAGCAAACCTGCTGGCCACAGACACGGTGACAGGGGGGGAGGCGGCAGAGGTGCAGATCCTATGGGACGTATTCTATGGCAGGTGAGTGCTACTAACGGGAGTGTTGCTGTGATGGGTGATTGTATCGAATGTGGCTCTCGTCTGCATGCCATTGACAGGGGGGAGGTGGCAGAGGTGCAGATCCTATGGGACGTGTTGGTGAGTGGTGGTGGTCGTGGGGTGTGAGTGATGGGTTGTGATTATATAGAGTTTGAGTGTCGTTTGTTTCATATGGGAGGAGTTTGCAGTGGTGCAGTGCAGATCATATGGGGCCTGTTCAATGGCATGTGGGTGGAGGGATTGGGAGTGTTGCTGTGTTGGGTCGTTGTGATTGTAGTGAGTGATTGTAAGTTGTGAACCAGTGACACTGGAACGTGGGCAGGAGGCAGCAGAGGTGCAGATTCTATGGGCGGGGGGTGTGTGTTTGCACTCAGAGTGTTGCGACTTTAGAGTCGACTCAAAACTCAAAACTCAAAACTCAAAGGTCAAAAGTCAAAAGTCACCTGATTGCACTCAGAGTGCTGCTCTATTGCTTTTGTCCTTGTAGTGCAGGTGACTGTAATGGGAGGTGTTGTTTTGTGGCGCTCATTATATAACATCGTATCGTATCGTGTCGTTTCATATCATATCATATGACGCAACAAGACTCAACACACTATCATATTTTTCCCAACAATTTGACTGTTGTTTTAAGGATCGAGTTCTTCTAAGACGTCTTAGAAGAACTAGATTCTATCGTCTTAAGAACCATCCTGCCCCACCTCCATCCTCTCGCATCCCCCTTCTTCACCATCTGCAAAACTACACTGGCATGTCCTTGAATCCTCAAATACAAGGGTCTGGGTTTTGAGGACACAATCGCATTCGTCCTCCCTCCCTCACTTCCTCCCCCTTGCCCCACGCTCTCCCGGTTTCCAGCTCCAGCAGACCCATTTGCACCCCTTTTCCCTTTCAGATACATCCCTTTTGAGGCGCCTCAACAGTCATTTGCACCCCTTTTCCCTTTCAGATTTGGCAACGGCGCGGGTGCGTGTGTGTTTCTTGGCCTTTTCTTCACTTCCTTTTTCTTCGCCACCATCACTCTCATCCTCGCTGCTGCTCGCGTCGTGAGTGCCTCAGTCAACCTTATCCTCTCATCTGCTCATCCACGTATCCTCGTATCCTCTTACCCTCTCTTCTTCAATTCCTTTTTCTTCGCCACTACCACCCTCATCCTCGCTGCTGCTCGTGTGGTGAGTTCTGCTGCTGCTGCTGCTGCTCGCATGGGGGATGCGTGGTGTTTGCTACTGCATGTGGTGGGTGCGGCTGTGCTCTCATCTCATCCTCTCACCCGCCACTCATCTTTACTTTCCTTCTTCTTTGCCACTATCACCCTCACCCTCGCTGCTGTTTGTGTGGTGAATGTTTATTGATTTTTTAGTCGACTCAAAAGTCACATCCTCAGGATTCTGTTGCATCACTTATACCTCCGCATCACCCTTCACTCATCCCCACCTCTCCTCACCTCTTTTTCACCTCCCCCGCCTAACCCCCGTCCCCCCCTCCCCTTCCCCCCCTCCCCTCCCCCCCCCCCCCCCACCCCACCCCCTTTCCCATGCGCTCATCTCATGGACTCCCCTCCCTTCCTCCCCCTCCCTTCATCTCCCTCTTGTTTCAAGGGCTACGCCTTTGCTCATGACCGGCCCTTCAACGCCCACAACAAGGTGCCAGTCAACGCCAACGCGAGCACCAGCGCCACTGCCATCGCCTGCCTCCTCTTCTCCCCCATTCCCCCTTCCCCCCATTCCCCCTTCCCCCCAATCCCCCTCCCCCCCCCCTCCCCCTTTCCCCCTTTCCCTACAGGGCTATGCGTTGTCCCGAATTTTTAGTCGACTCAAAAATCTATGCGTTGTGCCGTGATCACAGCCTTCCTTTCTCCTTCCTCTGGTGCCAGGTCAATGCCTCCAAGGTGCCAGTCAACACCATTGCATGCACCAGCGCCATCACTCATCTTCCTCCCCCTTCTCCCCCATTGCCTCAACCCCCCACCCCCCACCAGGGATACGCCTTGTCTCGTGATCATGGGTTACCGCTCTCCTTTCTCTGGCGCCAGGTCAACGCCCACAAAGTGCCAGTCAACGCCATCGCATGCACCAGCGCCATAGCCATCATTTTCCTCATTCCCCTGCTGGGGGGCTCCGTCGCCTACTTCGCTGTCACTGGCATGGCCACTGTGGGGTGGTTCGGTGCGTACGGCGTTCCGATCTTCTTCCGAATCATCCAATCAGACAGGGACTTTTCCCCTGGGCCCTTCTATCTGCCCAACTACATCGGCCACTTTGGCGGGTAAGCCATTTCCCTTGAGGGTTCCGTCTGTCGCCTACTTTGCCGTCACTGGGATGGCCACTGTGGGGTGGTTCGGCGCGTATGGCGATCCGATCTTCTTCCGGATCATCCAGTCCGACAAGGACTTCTCTCCTGGGCCTTTCTATCTTCCGAACTTCATCGGCCACTTCGGCGGGTAAGCAAGGGGGAGGGAAGAGGGGAAGGAGAAAGGGGGGGGAGAAGGGCAGAAGCGGGAGAAAGGGGCTTCTGCTGATGCTGTTGGGTGTTTCAAGAGGAGGCCATCACCTGCCTCGCCCTCCCCCTCCTTGCATTCACCTGGTGTCAAGATTACGGTATGAAATCTATGGTGTAGAAGGTTATGGTATAACAGGGTATGGCTTAATCTGGAAGGATACTGTATAGACGTAAACTATGCTCCCCTTGTCCCCCTCCCCCCCCCCTTCCCCCTTTCCTCCCCCTGCCCACCCCACCCTCCCCAAGCCCCCCTCTTACATCCCTTTGCTTATCCCCTGTGTTGTCTCGTGCCCCACCCTTTCCCCCTTACCAGCAAGTGTGTCCACGTCCTTGCTCTTACATACGTCGTCTACACCATGGTCGTCTTCGTTATTCCAACGGAGTACCCTGTAACTGCGGAGAATTTCAACTACGCCTCTGTGGGCATTGTTGTTGTCATGGCAATATTCCTTCTATGGTGGGTGCTGGATGCTCATCGGTGGTTCAAGGGCCCAAAGATTGCGAAGCAAGAAGACGAGGGTGCAAGAGCACCGGAGCAACAAGAGAACTACCAGGTGGGTCGTTGGTTCCAATAGATGTGCGTCGAGTTAGACTAAGGGATAAGGCAATAAAGGTAGTTCTAAATTATTTGGTACAACGAAATTATGTGGTTGGTAGATTCCGTTGTGTAAACAAAGAAATTATGTAGAAGATAGCCACTTGAAGTGAAGTTAGAAGCACATCCTTTAGTCTAAGAGGGCCTTCAGCCTAGATATAATCTTGGGATGTTATAGCTAATTCTTGCTGCCAATCACTTTCAGTGAAAAAATATTCTGAACTTTCATATCCGTGATAGCCCAGTCCAATGAATTTTCCTGAACGGAATCTGGAACTACCAACAATTCCCTCCACACAGTTGATTCCCCGTCGACGTGTCGTGGTGTCAATGGCTGCCTGCGCACGGAAGTCCTGGAAAGCCACGTCTGCGTTCTTGCGGCTCTTGACCACACATAGGATTGACATGAAGCGCGTCATCACAGCACGATGCATACGCAGCATTGACCACATGACACTATCCACCTGCCTGTCTGGGGAAACTGAGGGCACAGCGCGCAGCATTTGCCAATGTTTTGTCATGCCACATGTACACCCAGTTTCGTCCGCACATCACCAGACGCACATGATTGGCTGTCAGTTCCCACCCCTTTTGACTCCTCCTGTGAACCGTGCCACGTCATTATTTTCGCTTTAGTTTGTTCGCCCTGCTCACGCGTGTGTTCGCCTGAGCCATCATCCATCACACAAGCTCCGCCAATACCCCTCACGTGCGGTCCGCTCACATCACATCCCTCGTTGGTGTTCATGCCTCATATCACATCTTTTCCGTCCATTACGATCCCAGCGAATCTCCAGTACCTCTTGCGTAATCTCCACCCTCCGTTCAGTTCAGTACTTATAGGCAGCAGTATATTCCCAATTGAACACCACCTGACATCCTCTCGAGGACAACGAACCACCGCCATATTGCCTGCTTAGGGCGTGTCCAGCAGGTACGTTTACAGTACACGGATCACGGTTCAGTAGGATATATCGCGATGAGGAGCGGTGTGCACGCTTCACCACGTTGGAACTCTGCAAACCATATTGAACCGTATAAAGTGAATTGTAAACGCACGCCCTTACCTTTCGAGTATCGAACTTTCTAGAATCTAGATTCTCTTGAGGCTGCATCACCCACCACATCACTCTGACTACGTCTGCCTGAAAGGGTAGAAAGCATCGAGCAGTCACACACTTCGACCACCGAAGCATCGAGCTCAACTCCCCCTTCTCCATCTGCGTCTGCCGGAAAGGGTAGAAAGCTCCCGTCTCGCAGTTCTTGATTATTCAAGAAGAAGAACGCGAGGAGAGGCAAACTGCTTCCTGTACTCCGCGCTTTACGGTCCATCGTCGGAACGTAACAGGTTGCAGCAATCCAAGGCTCCTGTGTTTCTCGGCGAGGCTCGTTTTTCGTGCCGAGGGTTGAGCACCCTTCAGTTTGCACCTTGGACCCTGGGCGCTGACAACCCTGTTCTATACCCGCGACAGAAACTGACTGTGATCAGCTTCTCGCATCTTTCGCATCTGTCGTCCGGCGATTCGCGTTCCGCTCCTCGCGGAAGCCGTTCGTTGCAGTGCGTGTTCCTAAAGTCCCCCGCCTGAGCTGCCGCGACAGTACTAGCCATGGCGGCAGGCGCAGCTAGAGTTGCCTTGCAGGCTCCTTTGACAGCACAACTCCCCCCGTTACTGTCACCCAGCTCAGCACAGACCCTCCCTAATGTCACGTGCATCAGATTGCCGCATAGAACGGGCTATCGCCACCAACGATGTATCCCAGCCAGGCAAGGACTTCCGTCGCTAGGTCAGAGCAATCCAGTGCGGTACAGCTCAGTTCGGTGCTCTCTTCAAACGGAACGGAAACGGCACGAATCTGACAGACTCTGGAGCGCTCCTAACGGAGTCAAACACAGTAAATCCCCCCATGGCGGTCCCGACCTAGAGGAGAACCATCCGTCTTTTCCGCTCGATGCGGTTCTCGAGGCTCATCAAAACGCGACTCCCCACCGATTACATTCCGATTCCTCCCGTCAAGAAGCCGACGCGAACTCCTCTCCCGAATCCTCGCTGACTCTAGTCCCCCACTCTCATCCTGCTGACGTGGCGATTGAGAAGCCATCCGACGTGGCAGCTGACGTGGAACCCGAATCTAACGGCGAGTTGCTGAGCAACGAAGCGGCCGTAGGCGGGTCGCTGGCCGCGGGAGCGCTGATCATAAGCGTCGTCGCGTCGCTCGCGCTCCTAGGGTACATGTATAAGGACGAACTCTCCGGCGCGATCGACTTCTTTACCACGTACATTGAAGGAGCGGGATCCGCGGGCTATGTGGTGTTCGTTATGGGATACGCGCTATTGGAGGTGCTGGCGGTGCCGGCCATTCCGTTGACGCTGTCCGCTGGAGTGATTTTTGGCCCGGTTATGGGGACGTTCCTCTGCAGTCTCTCAGGCACGGTACGTAATAATAACGGGGATCAATGGTTGGGGATTGTGGTATAACTGTTTGTGATGGTAACGGGGGGATGTGTTGCACAGAATGTGATGGTGCTCGTTTTAGGATACGCGCCTCTGGATGTGCTAGCTGTGCCGGCCTATTTTTTAGGCGCCTCAAAAATAGACTCCTCACGCATGGTTTTAGGATACGCGCCTCTGGATGTGCTAGCTGCGCGGGCTATTCCGCTCGCGCTGTGTGCTCCCCTGCTCCCCTCCCCCTCCAGATATCCGCCACGATAGCCTTCCTGATCGCGCGGTACGTGGCGCGCGATCGCATTCTGGGCATGGTGCGGGGCAACAAGAAGTACGAGGCGATCGACCGAAGGATCCCTCTCCTCCTTCCCACTCTCCCCCTCTCTCATCCCGCTACCCTTCCGCACACAGATCTCCGCCACAATAGCGTTCCTCATCGCGCGGTATGTCGCCAGAGATCGCATTCTGGGCATGGTGCGCGGCAACAAGAAGTACGAGGCGATCGACCGCGCAGTGGGGGACAACTCGTTCCGCATCGTGACGCTGCTGCGCCTGAGCCCCCTCATGCCGTTTTCCTTGGGGAACTACTTCTACGGGCTCACTTCCGTGAAGCTGCTGCCATATGTCGCTGGGACGTAAGTTGTGCTGTACTTTGTTTAGGTTTACCCATTCCATGTTCATAGACTAACAGTTGTTCCCATGTTGACGCTGCTGCGACTGAGCCCCCTCATTCCGTCTTCTGTTGAGAAGACGGCATGAAGCTGCTGCCATTTGTCGCTGGGACGTGAGTCGTCCTGTAGATTGTTCAAGGTTTTCGCAGCAAGCTGCTGCAACATCGTCACGCTGCTGCCCCTCGGGTCCCTTCATGCTGTTTTTCCATTGGGAACTCTTCTTGTAAGTATTTTTTCTCACAAGGTTATGTCTCCTTCGCGGTTCCCTCTTGCCACGTGGCAGGTGGATTGGCATGCTGCCTGGCACGTGGGCATACGTCAGCGCTGGAGCCTTTGGCCGATCCCTTTTGGTACGCCTCTCCCTGGGTTCGAAAGTCACTCATCATGGTCGTTTTCTTTGGGTTTTTAAGATCCAACTTTGGGTTGGCAAACTTGTTTTTGAGCTGATAATTAGCATAGACTCTACTCTACCTTCACTGCCGTTGGTCTCCTTCCCCGCCTCCCCCCTTCCCCCCCACCCGCAACCCCCTCTGTTTCACGTTTCCAGGAGGCGGAGAATGGAAGCTCGTTGCTGGGGGACTCGTCCTTGTATTCACTGCTTGGAGGGGTGGCCCTCACGGCCTTTGCTGCAACTTACATCACCAAGATTGTGCAGGTTAGTGTTTTGTCACTTAATCACCAATGTCATGCAAGTAAGTGTTTTGCCACTTCCATCACAAAAACGCAAGTGTTTTGTTCTGTACATCACGTAAACGCAAGTGGTTTGTCACTTACACCACGAAAGTGCAAGTAAGTATTTCGTCACTTGTATTACAAAAGCGCGAGTGTGTGTTTCGTCGCTTACACCACCAAAGTCATGCGTGTAAGTGTTGGGTTAGGAGTTGCTGCCACACGCTATTTTCTCCTTTCCTCGTCGGATACCTGCAAGCTATTGTCTGTGATCATTACAATCACAAACTCCACTTGTCAGTTCACTCTACTTTACTCACCATAGTCACTTCACACTCACCCAGTCCTCTCGTTAGCTGCAGTGTGCATGCCATAGCCTTGCAGTTCACTGTACTGTTTTCACCATTCTCACACAGAAGCCTCTCGCTAGCTGCACTCTACCCACTGTACTCACATGTCTCTTGCATTGCCCTCCCCCTCTCCCTCCCCCTTTCTCCCTCCCTACCCCCCCCCTCTCTTCTCCTCTCTTCTCCTCTCTCTCTCCCTGGACTTACCCAGGATGCCGTGAAGGAAGCAGAATAGGGCTGACAAAGACACTGTTGATGTGCATACACGAAGTGGTTGGAACTGAGCAAATATTGTGGGGGTAACTAGGGGGGAAAGTGGGACAAAACGTGAAATGTTGGGTGTGCCTTTGACGCATGCGACATTCCTAGTACAGCAGCGGTTACGGCATGTACTTACCGTACGTAACAAGGGTGCATGAGATGCACGTATGCATGCTTTTGAGAGTGTATGTGTGTGTTGATATTGAGACTATTCAAAGCTGCTTTTTGAGATGTACAAGAGCAGCAGGCACTGAGGAACTAAGTGGCACGGGTGGGCACGGGTATGAACTGTACAAACAGGTGGGACTACAATAGACCGCTGCAGAAACCGCCCCCTTCCACTAGCCCTGCAGCACTAATAGCCGGGGTAAAATGTTTTGGCTACCCTGATTTTAATAGCTATTTTTTATTGTAGTTTCAATAAACGTGAATTGTTGTACACCTATAGTACAGCTATTCAGCATATTTATTAGATTGTAAAAGAGGTGTACTTCCCTATACTTATTATGCGTGGACCCGGGTGCGCCTGGCTGGCTAGCTGGATGAGGTCGACGTGGCCAGGTGATTTTGCGATGCTCATATACGGTTCGATTGATGGGCAGTTCCTCATTCTTCACCGTCAATAAGCCCCATATGGTTGCCAGCTAGTTTGCGAAGTACCGACGATGACCAGGAGGATTCGGACGACGTTCGCCACAGAACCAGATCGTTTCGCTTGCTCACTCATTCACCACACCACAGTCCCCATGAGGTAGGCCAAGGGCAGCAAGTGGCTCTGTGATGCCCGCGGTGCGAGAGTGGATGTGTGAGAGGATGCACGAGGGGTGCGCGCGGGCAGGGCGGGGGAGGTGGACTCGAGAAATTTGGGGGAGGTGGGGAAAAAGTGGGGGGAATTCTCCACCCCCATCCCCCCCCCCGCCCCGCCTCACACCCGCAAAGTTTGCGCTTCTCATCTGCGCCTCGGTTCGGCGCCACTATTGTACTCCTAGTTAGCGCCAGCCGAGATAGTCTCAATAGGCTGCAACTAGGCAGGAGAGGTTCCGCCTGGAAGCACGGGCGCAGAAGTTTGCCGCTGAAGTTTGGCGCGGGAGCTTAGTTTGCTAAAGCTCGCAGCTAGGCTGGCTGATTCTGCGCGTCCTCAGGCAGGCGCGTGCCTCTTAGCGGCGCAAAGGCAATCAGCGTCAATATGCACGACTCGCTAATACGAGTGCGCATCGGAAGCAACGATACACGTCATTGGCGGCGACGCAAGCAAAGGGGCGAAATCTCCCGCACAATTTCAACATTGCCTAGTGCTAGGTTGCGATACTTCCCAAAGAGACCCGCCAGCCAAACCCTAATACAGCCTTCCCTCAGCGGCTTGCGTCGCGCGGAGGCGGCTTTTTCTGGTTTTCGTAAATCAGTACCTGGTCGCATACGTTCTGGTCGCATACGTTCTGGTCGCATACGTTCTGGTCAGACGTCCTTCGTTTCGCCTAAGCGAGTCTAAGACATGGACAGTACCCTCAGCTTGTAATATTGAGCAAGCTCCCTCCGGCATAGTCCAGCCATTGCCGTGCATACCCTGGCCATAGTAGAAGGATCTTTTTGAATTCGGCGGTTGACAATCCCCCAAGATCCCCAAATATCCCGCAAGATCCCGCAAGATCCCGCAAGCTGACGTTGGAACCACTTGTACGGAAAGTAGTAGTTTCCCCCTCCGTAACGCGTCGTCCGATGGCGAATCGTTCATGTCACGCCGCTGCCCAGTCACGCCGGGGCAGCATAGCTTGCATGCTTGCGTTGCTTATCCTCGCTACAAGCGTCTTCGGACAGGAAGGTGAGAGAGCAGTGGTCGCAGCTTCAACCTCGGCGACGTACTATGACAATATACGCCTACTGTCGCACAATGCCTGTGCCCTGTGGTCGTCAGCTGTGCCTCAAAGCTTATAAACGCCTCCTCCTGACTCGATGCATGCGTCTCGTTTTTGCAGCTGAGCAATCAGGGATCGTCTTGGAGCCCCAGCAGCCATCGCAAGAGGACCCCTCCTGGAATCCGGAAGCCTCTCAGCCGCCCACACCTGGAAATCCACCTGAGACTCCGACAGAAACAACACCTGAAACGGCACCTGAAATGGCACCTGAGACGGCACCCGAATCCGCACCTGGGCCGATTCCTGAAACGCCAGGAGACTCCTCCAATGTACCGACCTTCAATTCAACGGAAAAACCGCCGGAAATTCCGCTGCTGGATCCCCCCGTCGACAAGGCAATCCCCTCCCCCGCATCTGACGTGTACATCGTCCGCCTCCGCGCCGCCCCGCCAATCGCGGGATACACCGGCGGAATCAACGGTATTCCCGCCACGGCAGCAGAAGCTGTCAGAGATTCAATATCTGACGTCATCAACTCTGTGGCTGGCCGGATTCGCAGGGGGCGTCGCAGGGCGAATCGCCAATCGTCGCGACTGAACCTGGGGTCGCCAGCCGTCGCTCGGTTCAAGCAGTGGTTGGATCAGCTGCAGGACCGAGTTGCGAATGATGTTCGCCTGCCGCGCGCGAATGTACTGTACAAGTGAGTTTGTAACGAAGTAATTGTTGATTTGTAAATTTATTGTGCCTCCTTTTTTAATACTCTGTTCTTCCTACTTGGTTACCCCCCACCTTTTGAACCTACCCGCTCAATACCCTTTCCCGCCACTACCTCCACCCCCTTTCTCCCCTCCAATCCAGATTCAAACACGTCAGCAATGCCTTCGTGGCGCGTTTGACACCTAAGCAGCTGCAGCAGCTGAAGCGGCACCCAGCAGTGGCCGAAATCAAACCCAACTACCAAATCAGCAAGCTCACCACAGACTCGGCAAACTTTTTGGCCCTGCCCGAAACCCTCTGGTCTGCCCGGGGCCGCGACCGGGCGGGAGAGGGCGTGGTGGTGGGAATTGTCGACACGGGTATTTGGCCGGAACACCCGTCATTTTCCTCAAATGTGACTGTAACATACCCTAACCCTCCGCCCACGTGGAAAGGCGCATGTCAGGCGACAGCCGATTTTAAGTGCAACCGGAAGGTCATCGGAGCAAAGTTTTTCAACGCCGGGTTCCGGACGTGGTTCGGGCAGGAAAACTTGCGGGCTGATTGGGCGTCGGCTCGTGATGCGGACGGACACGGGTCCTGGTGTGCAGCGTAAGTGATCGACGCTCTCTCTCTCTCCCCTCTCCCTTTCCCCCCTCCCTTCTCCTCCTCCCCCCCCCTCCCGGCTCTCTTGTCTCTCCCTTTCCATCCCCAAGGACTTGTGTCTATTGTACCGTGTCTTGAAAGGTAAATGTCGGCACCCCCACCTCCCCTCCGATCTGCAGAGCGGCAGCTCGCAACACGGAAAGCAAACCCGCTATCCTTGTGTTTCCACGCTCGTGCTCCCATCTCCCGTCCTCCCAATCTGCAGAGCAGCAGCAGGCAACAGCAACGTGCCCATGGTACTGCCTCCCAGGAAAACAACCGTGGGCAACGCAACAGGCATGGCGCCCCGAGCCTTCCTCGCCGCCTACAAGGTCTTCTGGGGCAACGCCAACTCAGGCGGGACCACTGCCACGTATGCTGACGTGGAGGCAGCTGTCAACGCCGCTGTCGCTGATGGCGTCGACGTCATCTCTCTCTCCCTGGGTGGCGCCGATCCCAGTGCCACTTATTTTAGTGACCTGCCCTATTTATACGCGAATCTGGCCGGCACAGTGGTGGTGTATGCGGCGGGGAACTCCGGCCCGCCGCCTTACAGCTCGTCATTGTATCGGAGCATCTCGAACTTCTCGCCGTTCTACCTGACTGTTGGCGCCAGGTGAGCTCTCAGGTGGTTTTCTGTTGGCGTCCGGTGAGCCATTCGAGTCTTCTTGAAAGGCCTTCATATAGCTCGTCATTGTATCGGAGCGTCTCCAACTGCTCACTGCTGCTCTTCCTCACTGTTGGCGCCTGGTGAGCCCTCAGGTGGTTTTGCTGTTGGCGCCAGATAAGTTTTAGTTAGTGTTGTGTTGGCCCTCCCTCTTCTCCTCCCGTCTCCTCCTTTTCTCGTCCATGCAGCACCATCGCCCTCTGTCACCACCCAACACCCAACACCCCCTCACCCGTCCCCAACCCCCCTTCCCTTCGTTCCCGTCCTCACAGCACCATCGCCCGCCGTCACGTGTCGTCAGCCACCCTTGGGAACGGCCGGGTCATCACGCTCTACAGCTTTGGCTCCCACCACCCAACACCTTCTCACCCTTCCCCGCCCCCCCTTCCCCCCTTTCCTCCCCTCTCCGCCCCCCTTTCCCCCTTTTCCTCCCCTCTCCGCCCCCCTTTCTCGTCCTCACAGCACCATAGCGCGCCGTTATGTGTCTTCAGCCACTCTGGGCGACGGCCGGGTCGTCACGCTCTACGGCTTTGGCTCGGGAAACGTGGCGGTGCAGAGGCTGGGGTTGGTGGACGGGATCATGGTGCGGGCCGCAGGGAAGAGCGAAACCGAGGTGAGTTGCTGCTTTGAAGGCTAGTTGAACGCAACAGAGATCGGTGGTAAAAATTGTCTCTCTGCTCCTATGGGTGGACCAGCATGACCAGCAAGGCGGCCGAAGTGGTGAGCAAAGGCGGCAGGGCTGTCATTGTGGTGGCTGTGCCGGCAGCAGCCCAGCCGTACCCAGTATTTGATGCCCCGATTCCAATCATCCTTCTCCTCCTGCCTCTCCCCCCTCACCTTTGTCATCATCCAGGGCCAGTACTGCTTTGAGGGTTCACTCAACGCCACCAAGATTGCTAACAAGATCGTCCTCTGCTCGTACGGGTGGACCAGCACCTCCAGCAAGGTGGCCGAGGGTGGCGAGTAAAGGCGGCAAGGCGGTCATCGTGGTGGACGTGCCAGCAGCAGCCCGGCCGTACCCGATCTATGAGAGCCGGCTGCCGGTGATGGGAGCAGAGGCGGCTGAAACGAGCATCCTTCGAATGTATACCCGCGTCATGGTCAGGTGAGCAACAAGCACGGCTTGTTTGTTATTGCATTAGACGTGCCAATGGCAGCCCGGCCGTACCCGATCAATGAGATGCGGCTGCCGGTGATGGGAGCAGAGACGGCTGAGACGAGCATCGTTCGAATGTATACCCGCATCATGGTCAGGTGAGCAACAAGCACGGCTGTTTGTTATTGCACTAGATGTGCCAGTGGCAACCCGGCCGTACCCGACTTATGAGAGCCGGCTGCCAGTTATGGGAGCTGAGGCGGCTGAAACGAGTATTCTGCGCATGTACACCCGCACCATGGTCAGGTGAGCAACCCGTGCATGCATGGTACTGTGTCCATGGCATGCTGGCAGCTGTTGCCGTCATCGTGGTGGATGTACCTCCGATCAGGCACACCTGGGTGATTTGTTAGTCGACTCAAAACTCACGTTTTGAATCGACTAGAAAATCAGCTGTTGCTGTCATCGTGGTGGATGTACCTCCGATCAGGTGCATCTGGGAGGCCGTTACTCCCCTTCCCTTTTGCCCTTTCTCCCCTTCCCTTTTGTCAGTCAACTTGAAGAGTCCCCTCCCTCTCTATACCCCTCTCCCCCTCTCCCCCATCCCACCCCACCACCACCACCAGCCCTACTGCATCCCTCGCGTATACATTTAAGACCGACCTAACCTCGGATCAAGGCCCTGGAGTCTCCTCCCTCTCTATACCCCTTCTCCACATCCCCTCCCCCAACCACCAGCCCTACTGCGTCCCTCGCGTATATTTTCAAGACCGACTCAACCTCCGATCTAGCCCCTGAAATCGCTTACTACCCTTTTTCCTTCAACTCACTAATCTCCTCCTTCTCCCCCCCCCTCACTTTCCCTTCCCCCGCCACCAGCCCTACTGCATCCCTCGCGTATACATTCAAGACCGACCTAACCTCCGATCAAGCCCCCGAAGTCGCTTACTTCTCGTCCGCCGGTCCGGTCAACAACCCCTCGGCTGCAAACAGGCTCTCCTTCCCCACCAACGACATCTTAAAACCCGATATAATCGGTCCCGGCGTTTCACTATGGGCTGCTGTGCGATCTTCTTCTCTTGCGTCTGCTTCGACCCCGACTTTCGCCATGCTGAGCGGAACCTCCATGGCTACACCGCACTTAGCTGGAATTGCAGCGTTACTCGTCGAGAGATACCCTGCGTGGACCCCATCGCAAGTTATGTCGGCGATTATGACTACAGCGAATGTGACTACTAACAAAAATGGGAAGATTTTAACGGATGCGACTGGCGGGGTGGCGACGCCGTGGGATATGGGATCAGGCCATGTCAATCCCAAGGGTCTTATGGACCCGGGGCTCACATTTCCCGCCACTGCGACAGATTTCTACAATTTCCTTGCCGGGCAGAATTTGGCAACCACCAAGACGGTTGTGCCAATGGGGACGAAGCTGTCCCCGTTTCCGGCATACAATTTGAACCGCCCAACGATTTCGGTTTCACGGCTGAACAAAACGGTGCTGGTGACGCGACGGGTGCAGAACATCGCGAATACAGTATCGAACTACACCGCTACTATTGTTACACCGCCTGGTATTATTACGGCTATAAGTCCCAACAGGTTTACGATTCAACCGATGGGGACGGTAACATTCTCGCTTCGGTTCACGGTAGCAACGGCATCACCTGATTTCCAGTTTGGAAGTCTGACGTGGAAGGACCAGTTCGGTCACGCGGTGCAGTCGGTGCTGGCGGTTCAACCTCTCTACAAGTGAGGTGGATGTTCACAGGTCCGCCAATGTGTGATAACATGCTCGCGGCCATGTGGTGAAGTCGGTGCTGGCGGTGCAGGCTCTCTACAAGTAAGGTGGATGGAAAAGGTTCACAGTTACTCCCGTGGGGATGACACCATGTTTGCTCCGGTTCACGGTCGCAACAGCATCTCCTGCTTTCCAGTTTGGGAGTCTGATGTGGAAGGACCAGTTTGGTCACGCGGTGCGGTCGGTGCTGGCCGTTCAGCCTCTCCACAAATGAGGCGGATGGAGAAGGTTGGATTAGTTAGGTTAGGTGAGGAAGACGAAGACATGGCTGCCCATGTGGTGTGGTAGGTGCTGGCAGTGCAGTTTCTCTACCAGAAAGGGTGGATGGAGAAAGGTGTAATCGCGACCACCCTAACCCATGGGTTGGTAAGGAAGGGGCCACGCGCAACGGTGTCAGTGTCCTGAGCTGTATTGTAGCAGAGATCAGTTGGTGCACGGTTGACAGGGAGAAGGAGATGGAGTAGCGGCGGCGAGCAAGAGAACCCAGGGAGTGTGAGTGGGCGTTGCCATGCGGAGCTGCGGAAATACCATGCCTGCTCATGCAGCGTACGGCAGCCTCCTTCTCAATAAAGAGCAGCAGGAGCTGCTCCCAACACTGATATGGTATCACTCACACCGTGGTGGTACTAGTGGCCAGCATCGAGGCTGTGGTGCATATCTATCTACCCTACCCACCTGTCATGCTGCAGTGCCTCTTGAGTGGTGACGATGCAAGGCGAGGCGAGGCGAGCTAGACGGGACATCAATAAGGGTATCTTGGAGGAGAGCTTGATTGTCCCTTATGAAGTTATAAATCATAGACTTCTGCATTCTCCAGATTATACCCAGCCTTGTTACCACCCATGACTTTGCTACAATGTTTTGCTTTGCTTGCCAACAGCCAGAGCTGGGGAAACAGAATGTGCTATGTGTCGATCCTCTCTCTCTCTCTAGGGAGGGTACTGGGGAGGCTTTCCCTGGGGAAGGTGGATATATATGGAGCCTAACTTATCAAACATATTTGTGTATGTTTAGTAGACTACATAGGGTCTTGCCATAGAGAGTACAACCCACTAGCTATATACCCATGTATGCTCTCATTCTAGTCGACACTTCTAACTCTAAGATGATATCATGGATAGGTTAGGTCCCCCCCACCCACCCGCGCCTAGCCGCCCCACTGGCCCCGCAGCCCTGTCACCTAGCGCCTCGCCACCCGTGGCCCCGCTGGCCCCGTCACCTAGCGCCTCCCCGCCCGTGGCCCCATTGCCCCACCACCTAGCGCTTAGCCACCCCGCTGGCCCCGCGGCCCTGTCACCTAGCGCCTAGCCGCCCGTGGCCCCGTCGCCCCGTCACCCAGCGCCTAGCCGCCCTGCTGGCCCCGCGGCCGCGTCGCCCCTAGCGTAGCCGCCCAGCCGCCCCGTGGCCCCGTCGCCCGGCCGCCCCGCGGACTCGTCGTCCAGCCGCCACGCGGCCCCATCGCCTCGCTGCTCCGCGACCCCGTCGCCCAGCCGCCCCGCGGCCTCGTCGTCCTGCTGCTTCGCGGCCCCGTCGCCCAGCCGCCCCGGGACCCATCGCCCCGCTGCTCCGCGGCCCCGTCGCCCAGCCGCCCCGCGGCCCCGTCTCCCAGCTGCTCAGCCGCCGTGTCTCCCGGTCCCCGCCCACTTCACCGGCCCTCTCCACCGTCCTGCACCGCGCCCCACCATGCTACACTGCTCAGCACTGCACTGCACCGCGCCCCACCGCACTGCACCATGCCCCACCTCACTGCACCGCGCCCCACCTCACTGCACCGCGCCCCATCGCACTGCACCGCTCTGCACTGCGTGGCACCGCACTGCACGGCGCCCCACCTCACTGCACTGTACAGCACTCCTCCCTACTGCTCCTCGTCGCACCATCCCGCCCTTCACCGCCTGCTCGCGATTGCAGCGGCCTTCATGGCGGACTTGGTGCTGCGCTTTGATGCGGAGGGTCAGTCGGTTGAGTTCGACTCATGGCTCGTCGACCTCCGCCGTCACCTCACTGGTCAGCGGTAGGACGGCCACTCCCTGGCCGTCCACATTAACGGTACGCTCCCCTGCCCTGACCCCCCTGTTGCTCTCCCCGCTGACCCCACGTCTGCTGACCGTGAGTCCGCCGCCGCTGCTGCCCTTGCCCGTGCTGTCTGGCTGTCGCGTGACGCTGTCGCTCAGCTCGCGATTAGCCATGCCCTCCCCCTGTCTGAGCACCCCCGCTTTAAGTTAGTCAGGACTGCGCAGGAGTTCTTAGAGGCTGTTGTCGAGCGTTATTCCACCCCGTCCTCTGCCTCTGTTGGCCGCCTGATCCCGCGTCTTTCCCCACTGTTGCTGAGTTGGCCACGCACCAGCGCACGCTCGATGCTAGATGGCGCGCTTCCTGCACTGAGGCCCAGCTTCGTGTGTTCCAGCCCCCTATCTGCTCTACCCTTTACATGCTTGCCACCCGCCTCCCTGACCGCCTTTCCATTGCCCGCGACCACTTTCTTAGTCTCCACCCCACTGACCTCACCCTCTCTGACTTTGTCGACACCCTGTCTGCCATAGAGACACGCCAGCTCTCTATCGCACAGTCTAACGGTACTGGGCCGGTCCCTAACTTTCAGGGTTGTGCCCCCGCTCAGTGCACTTACTCTGACGGTTCTGCGGCTGTCGCTGAGACAGGCCCTGCTGTTGAGACTGCTGCCGCGGTGGTCGTAGCGCAGTCTCGTTATGGTAAGGCCCGCCGCCCCAAGGCTGGGCTCGGCTGTGGTGATGGAGGAGGGGGTGGAGGTGGTGGTGGAGGTGGTTCATCCGCTGGCGGTAGTACCGATGAGGGAGCTGGGGCTGGTGCCTCGGAGCAGCGGCCCTAGCGGGAGCAGCAGCAAGCGCCACAGCTCGACCAGCTGCAGCAACAGCAGCAGCAGCAGCAGTCGCAGCGGAGGGTCGGCCGCCTCCCGCCTGGGTGGCCTGGCGCTGGTGGTGGTGGTGGTGGTCGAGGTGGTCATGCGCGTAGCTCGTCGTCGAATGGTGGTGCGAGTGACGGCCGCTGTCAGTACCAGCTCCAGACCGGTCCTCGCCGCGGCCTCGTGTACGGTAAGACCGGTCATACCCCTACTCGCTGTTTCAATTGCCTAAACGACCTGTTTCGTTTCCGCTTCGGCCCCGCGCCGGACCTCCCTAACCGGCACAGTCGGCTCCACCGTGGTGTTAGGATCTTTGACATGGACATGGATGAGATCAGCTTTGCATTGTATGTGCTGTATATCGATGACTCTAGTGTGATTGGTTCCTATTACCCCATGTTGCCTAGTGGCAGTGTGTCCAGTGTGCCTAGTTTAGGTTCTTCTGCTGTGTCAAGTGTAGGACCCTTTGCTTTGTTTAGCCTTGGATCCACCCTAGCTCCTCCGCCCCCAGCCGCCACTGCCGCGCTCTCCTTCACTCTCGACTCTGGCATGTCTCGGTGTTTCTTTTGAGACCCCACAATGCTTTCGCCGCTTGCCGTCTTTGCCGCAGTTACCCTTGCAGACCCTTCCTCAGGTCCGGTAGTCGCCTGTAGTTCCACCACTCTCCCCTGTCCGGCAGTTCCTTCGGGCTCTCTTACAGGCCTGCACATCCCCTCGTTCTCCCGAAATCTTGTTGGTGTCGGCTTGTCAAACATGTTTATTGATCATGTTTGTATAGATTGTATAGGGTAACCTCCTAGAGGTACAATATTTAGGTATATGTGCATGTACTCTCTAACTCTATGATTATTCAATTCTAGTTTCTAAGATGGTATCACGCGTAGGTTTCGACCCCCCCTCCCCCCCCCCCCCCCCCCCACCTACCGCTTCCGCTCCTCCCGTCGCGTCTCCTAGCCTAGCCTCGCCCTCCTGAGCCCAGTCGCGACTCCCCCCCCTAGCCCGTTGTGCTCCTCTCAGGCCTCGTCGCGCCCCTTCCAGGTCATCGTAGCGCCCCTCCAGGCCCCGTCGCGCTCCTTCCAGGCCCCGTCGCGCTCCTTCCCGGCCCCGTCGCGCTCCTCCCAGGCCCCGTCGCGCCCCTTCCAAGGCTTCGTAGCGCCCCTCCAGGCCCCGTCGCGCCCCTTCCAGGGCTTCGTAGCGCCCCTTCTGGGCTTTGTCGCGCCCCTTCTGGGCTCGGTCGCGCCCCTCCCTGGGCCCCCGTCGCGCCCTCCTAGGCCCCCCCCCCCCCCCCCGTCGCGCCCCTCCTGGGCCCCCTTAACGCCCTCCTAGGCCCTGCCGCCCTCCTCCCTGGGCCCCGTAGCGCCCCTCCTGGGCCCCATCGCGCCCCTCCAGTGCCCTGTCGTGCCCCTCCTGGGCCCCGTCGCGCCCCTCCTGGGCCCCGTCACACCTGCTCGGCCCCGTCGCCCCAGCTCGGCCCCGTCGCAGCCGCTCGGCCCCGTGGCGCCCGCCCGGCCCCTGTCGCAGCCGCCGGCCCCTGTCGCACCCGCCCGGCCCCGTCACGCCCGCCCGGCCCGTCGCTGCCGCCCGGCCCCGTCGCAGCGCCGGCCCCGTCGCAGCCGCCCGGCCCCGTCGCAGCCGCCCGGCCCGTCGCGTCTGCCTGGCCCCTCGTCGCGCCTGCCCGGCCCCGTCGCGCCTGCCCGGCCCCGTCGCGCCTGCCCGTCCCGTCGCGCCTGCCCCGGCCCTACATACTTCCTGGTACTGTCCCCCGTTCCCCGCACCGCTTTGCACCCTCCTGCACTTCCCTGCCCCGCCTTGCACCGCATTGCACCTCACTGGACCGCACTGCACCGCACTGCATCGCACTGCACCGCACTGCACCGCCCTGCACCGCACTGCACAGCACTACACCGCACTCCACCGTCCTACACTGCCCCTGATGGCTGCTGAGCTTCGTTTTGATGCTGAGGGTCAGCCTCTGGAGTTCGAGGCGTGGTTGGCTGACCTTCGCCGCCACCCTCACTGGTCAGCGGCAGACGGCCACCCGCTTTCTGCCCACCTAGACGGTATGCTCCCCTGCCCTGACCCCCCTGCTGTGCTGCCCGCTGATCCCACGCCCGCTGAGCGCGAGTCCACTGCCGCCGCTGCCCTTGCCCGCTCTGTCTGGCTTTCCCGCGATGCCCTTGCTCAGCTCGCCATTAGCAATGCCCTCCCCCCCCTGAGCGCCCTCGCTTTAAAACCATTACTACCGGCCCAGGCCTACCTCGATGCTGTCATCAAGCGCTATTCTACCCCTCCTGCTGCCTCAGTGGGTCGCCTGATCCTCCCCCTGCTCTTTCCTGACCTTGCGTCTTTCCCCACTGTCTCTGACCTTGCTGCCCACCTGCGCTCGATCGATGAGACCTGGCGCGCTGCCTGCACTGATGCACAGCTTAGAGTCCACCAGCCTCCCATGACCTCTACCCTCTACCTCCTTGCCACCCGCCTCCCTGACCGCCTTGCCGCCGCCCGCGACCAGTTCCTTAGCATCCACCCTGCTGCTCTCACCCTCACTGACTTTGTTGACACCCTGACTGCCATAGAGACTCGTCACCGCTCCATAGCCCAGGCGAGCGGTACAGTACCGGTCCCTATCTTTCAGGGTTGTGCCCCCGCTCAGTGTACCTTCTCCGACGGCTCTGTCGCTGTGGCTGAGACTGCTGCTGCAGTGCAGTCCCGCTCGGGGAAGGGCCGCCGCCCCAAGGTTGGGAGCGGCGGAGGCTGCGGGGGTGCGGGTGGGGGTGGTGGTGGAGTCGGGTCGTCTGGTGCCGGTGCGGACGTGGGGACCCTGCCCAGTCCAGCTGCCCCGCTGCCATCCACAGTCGCAGCAGCAGCAGCAGCAGCAGTCGCAGCAGCCGCAGCCTCCGCAGCAGCCGCAGCAGCCGCCGGCAGACGAGGCCGGCGAGTGCTCTCCCGCCTGGGTGGCCTGGAGCTGGTGGTGGTCGTGCGCGTGGTGGTGCACCGGGTGGTGGTTCTGGAGGCGGGCCCTGTCAGTACCAGATCCAGACCGGTCCTCGCCGCGGTTTCGTTTGCGGTAAGATCGGTCATTCCACTCCTCGCTGTTTTCGTCGTCTGGACGACCTGTTCCGTCAGCGCTTTGGCCCGCGCCCGACCTCCCGGACTGGCACAGCTTGCTTAGGCGTAGCATTCGGATTTTTGACTTGGACATGGATGCCATTGTAGCAGCCTTGCATGTGATGTATGCTGATGACTCTAGTGTGCTTCCCTCTTATACCCTGTGTTGCCTAGAGTAGATGTGCCTATCGTAGTCTCCCCTGCTGCGTCAGGCGTAGGATCTCCTGCTTTGCTTAGCCTCGGTGCTTCCACCGCTTCACTGCCGCCTCGCGCGACTGCTGCGCTTTCCTTCACCTTGGACTCTGGCGCCTCCCGGTGTTTCTTCCGCGACTCCACGACGCTGACGCCGCTGCCTGTTCCCGCTGCAGTTACTCTTGCTGACCCCTCCGGTGGTCCCGTCGTTGCCCGCAGTTCCACCTCCCTTCCCTGTCCGGCGGTTCCTTCAGGTTCGCTCACAGGTCTGCATATCCCCTCGTTCTCCAGGAACCTAGTTGGTGTCGGCTGCCTCCAGGACCTTGGCGTCACCACTACGTTCCCTGGTCACGAGCGGTATGCTGTCTGTACCGAGGCCGCCACTGGTGCCCCCTTACCACTTTCCCCCGGGACCCGGTGTCCGGCCTGTTCACACTTGACACCGCGACTTCCCCGGCTGGGTCTTCCCCCCAGGTCTGCGTCCACCCAGGTTGCTGCTGCGTGCTCCTGTCGGTCCCTCACTCACCCGACTCTCCTTTGGCACCACCGCCTTGGTCACCCTGCACTCCCGCGTCTGCGTCACATGTCCCAGCACGGTCTCGTCCTTGGTCTCCCCGGTTCGTTCCCCGAGTTTCCCTCCTCCCCCGCCCCCCGTGCACGCCTTGTGTCGAGGGCCGGCTCCGCCGTGCCCCTCACTCCTCCTCTTTCCCCCTACCACCGCACCCTGCAGACTCTGCACATGGACGTCTGGGGCCCAGCCCCGGTCCATGGGCCGCGTCGCGAGCGCTTCTTCCTAGTGCTTGTCGACGACTTCACGCGCTACACCACCGTCTTTCCCCTGGAGCGGAAGGCCGACGTGCCTGACGTTCTCATCCCCTGGCTTGTCTCTGCTCGTGTCCACCGCGGTCTCCCTGCCTTGCGCCTCCACTCCGACCGGGGTGGCGAGTTTGCCTCAGGTGTCCTTGGTCGCTTCTGTCGTGCGGAGGGCATCACCCAGACGTTTACCCTGCCGGACTCCCCGCAGCAGAATGGGGTCGCTGAGCGACGCATCGGTTTGGTCATGGAGGTGGCTCGCACCTCCATGATCCACGCCGGTGCACCCCATTTTCTGTGGCCGTTCGCCGTGCGCTACGCCGCTCACCAGCTTAACCTGTGGCCGCACCCCCAGCGGCCGCAGGTTTCGCCGACCCTTCTGTGGACCGGGTCCCCTGGTGACGCGTCTGCGTTCCACGTCTGGGGCTGCCTTGCTCACGTTCGTGCCTCTGGCACGGACAAGCTCACTGCCCGCACCCTCCCCTGCGTCTTCCTCGGTTTCCCCCTTGACGCGTCCGACTGGCACTTCTACCACCCGCCGTCTCACCGTTTTTCACTCTCGCGACGTCACCTTTGACGAGTCCGTCTCCTTCTACCGCCGCTTCCCACCGTGGTCCCCCGGTTACTCCCCCCTGTTCCTGGTCCCTCCTTCCCCGGTGGTCCCTGCCCCTCCCCCCCGCCCCCCCGTCCGGCCCCCTCTGGTGTGTCTCACGTCACCCCCCTCCCGTCGGTCGTTCCGGTCGACGAGTCTTCTGACTCTGGTAGTCCTCCGGCGCAGTCCTCGCCGTCTGTCCCTCCCCCGGTGTCTCCTCCTCCACCGCCTCCGCAGCCGCCGTCGCCGCAGCTGCTGCAGCCGTCGTCCGCCGCCGCCGCCGTCGAGGCCGTCGCTGCAGCCGCCGCCGCCGCCGCCGCGTCGTCGCTGCCGCTGTTTGTGGACTCTGGGGGTGCTGGCGTTGAGGTGGGTACTAGTCCCGGGGCTCCTGTCGTGGCTTGTCCCGGCGGGCCTGGGGGTGGTACCGGTGCTGGCGGGTTTCGGGCTCTGGGGGTGTCCCTTCTGGGGGTGCCGGTGTGGAGGGTTCGGGAGGTAGCCGTCGCGCAGCTTGTGGCCCTGGCGTTGGTGTTGTGTCGCCGCAGCAGCAGTCCCCGCCGGTGTCCGCCCTCCGTCTGCTCGGCCTTCCGTCCCCTGACCCTGCGCCTGTTCCTCCCTGCCGTCTCCCCTCTTCCCGTCTACGGCCCCGTGTTCCCTCCGCCGGACTCGTCCCCGGCTCGTTTTCCCCCTCGTTCCCCCACGTGTCCCCTCCTCTGTCTCCTGACCCGACGCCCCCTCACGTCTGGTCTCGCCGCCCCTCCCGTGCTCGTCCTGTCTCCCCCGTCCCGCGCTCTCACCCTATGTTGCTCCGCTCCCACGCGTCTCGTCCCCTCCTCCCGTCTCCTCCTCCGTCCTCTCTTGTCGTTGCGTCTCCTCCTCTGTCTGACTACTTTCGTGCCGCTCGTCCTCTTGTTCCTCGGGTCCTTGCCTCTCTCGTTACCGACCCGTCTGTTCCAGTGTCGAGTCTTGACGCCCTTGTCGCTGCGGTCGCTGACTTCGCCTCTACCCGCCGCCTTGACTACGCCCGCTCTGGTCTCTGACCCTGCCTGTCCTCCGTCTGTCGGGGGTGCTCCTGCCCTCGGCAGTGACGTCCTGGAGGACCGCCAGTTTGAGCTTGCTTTCCTGTCCGAGGCTGCTCCCCATCTCTGTTCCATGCTGCTAGTCCCTGAGGGTGACCCAGACGCTTTCGACATCCCGACCCCTCGTACTTACGCTGAGGCGGTTTCGGGACCTGGGCCTCTCAGTGGATAGCTGCCATGGAGCAGGAGATGGCATCTTGGAGATCCACCGGCACCTTCGTCGACGCAGTTCCCCCACCTGGGGTGAACGTGGTCGATGGCCGTTGGCTCTTCAAGGTGAAGCGCCCTCCTGGAGAGCCGCCTGTGTTCAAGGCGCGTACGTGGCTAGAGGCTTCAGTCAGCGCGAGGGGGTGGACTTCTTTCAGACTTTCGCTCCTACCCGAAGATGACTACTCTTCGGGTTCTGCTACACGTAGCGGCTCAGCGTGACTACGAGCTTCACTCCCTCGACTTCTCCACTGCCTTTCTTCAGGGCAGCCTTCACGAGCAGGTCTACCTGCGTCGTCCTCAGGGCTTTACTGGCACCTTCCCCCCTGGGACCCAGTGGCTTCTGCGGCGCCAGTCTACGGCCTGCGCCAGGCGCCTCGTGAGTGGCACGACACGCTGCGTGCTACCTTGCTGACCTGCAGTTCTTTCCGTCCTCTGCAGACCCCTCGCTCTTCGTTCGTGCTGGCTCGACTCCGTTCTACATCCTCGTCTACGTAGACGACCTGGTCTTTGCCACAGCTGACAGGGACGCACTGGCCTCCGTGAAGGCAGAGCTGCTGAAGAGACACACCTGCACTGACCTTGGAGAGCTGCGCCGTTACCTTGGCTTGCAGATCTCCAGGGACAGAGCCGCGCGCACCATCACCCTGACTCAGTCACACTTGGTGCGCCAGGTCCTTCAGAGGTTCGGCCTTCAGTTCTCCTCCGCACAGCCCACCCCTCTTCCTCTGGACCACAGACTCTCCGCTCCAGTTCCTGAGGAGTCGGTAGATCCCAGTGGTCCTTACGCTGAGCTAGTGGGTTGCCTCATGTACCTGATGACTTGCACTCGCCCAGATCTCGCATACCCTCTCAGCATCCTGGCTCGTTTCGTGGCCACAGGCAGACACCGACCTCAGCACTGGTCTGCCGCTAAGAGGGTTTTGCGTTATCTTGCAAGTACATCGGGCATGGGGTTAGTGCTAGGCGGACGCAGGCCAGTGGTCCTTACTGGACACACAGACGCTTCTTGGGCAGACGACGCCGAGACGCTCAGGTCTTCCCAGGGCTACTGCTTTAGCCTTGGCTCAGGTGCTGTCTCGTGGAGAGCTACCCGCTCCTCGTCTGTTGCCCAGTCCAGCTGTGAGGCTGAGATCTACGCCGGTGCCATGGCGGCACAGGAGCTCCGCTGGCTGACCTTCTTGCTCACTGACTTAGGTGAGCGGCCTAGCTCTGCCCCGGTCCTGTACGCTGACAACAGGGCCATGATCCTCCTGTGTCAGGAGCCTCGACTCGAGGGCAGAGCGAAGCACATCCAGCTGCGGTACTTCCTCCTGCGCGAGCTACAGCAGCGTCGCCAGGCTCGCGTAGTACACTTGGCCTCCGGTGCCAACACAGCTGATATCTTTACGAAGGCGCTTGCGCCTAAAGATCATCAGCGGCACTGTGTACAGCTTGGTCTGGTTCCTGTAGTCTCTCACTTACTCGGGCCTTGACTTTGTACTGTCCTATATATATATGTGTACACTCAGACTGGACTTGTGTCCTCTCACAGTGGTTGGACTAGTAGTGCCGCCCTGTACTTGTTCTTGCCTTGTCTGTACTCCTTCTGACTGGTCTTTTAGACCCTTGTCTCAGAGGCTGGACTAGTAGTGCCACCCTGAGCTGCTTGTCTAGAACATTCCCCTATGCAGTCCAGGGGTGTGTCAAACATGTTTTATTGATCATGTTTGTATAGACTGTATAGGGTCACCTTCTAGAGAGTACAACATTTAGGTATATGTTTGTGTACTCTCTCTCTCACATTATTCAATTCTAGGTTTGATAAGTGTTCATAAACTTACAACCCAGAAGGGGCTATGGTTAAGAAAAGTCCAACCCTGAAAATTAAGGGTTGGCAAAAAAAAAAACCCTGTGAAATCACAGAATCAGGGTAAAATACCCTGATAATGGCAGGCCTGTCCACCTCTGAAAAAAGGCCAGCCAATCAGCATTACCCTATCCCAAAACCCTGAAAAAAGGCTGAATCAGCGTAAAAAGTCTGATATCTAGGGGCCTGCTCACAGGGTATTTCGGTGGGGTGACCCTGATTTCAAAGGGCGGCCCAAAACCAATTTTGGGCCCTGATGATGGCCAAAGTGCAGTAAAAATTGTGGTTGGGTGCAAAGCTGTACGGTGCATCTTCCGCTCGTCACATTCGTCAGCAAGGCACCTCTCCATGCAGTTCCTGTGCTCTAGCTCGTCTCATCTCTAGGTTATTCTTCTCAGAAACACAGCCGCTAACCACTGTCCTAAAAGGGCTTGTTAAGTAGCGGGTCAGCGGCGCGCCCATAGCCCACCAGGCATAGCAGCCTGTGGCCCTTCCGAGGATCTTCTAGGGCGACCCCAGCGGGTCTCTTGACAATTCCTTACCAGCCGATGCAGTACGGCATGGCCTGGCTGTGGTTGTGGGGAGAGCCATGCTGTGAAGATGTGGGGTTGGTGGATAGTGCTGCTGGCAGGTTGGCTCGTGCTGCCAAAGGGTGCCCCTCACTGTCAGGGAAGCACGGTGCTTTGCGTCTACTCACTCACGTTGAGGCCGACGGAAGCTCAAGCAGGTGGAGGGGCGGTGCTGCAAGCATGTGGTGGTGCTGCAGAGGTGACTGAGTGGGAGGCCATTTGCTCCTACACGAGTGCTTGGCATGAGCCTCTTGGCAGGTCGCTCAGCCCTGCTTGGTTGCACTTCCTCAGAGGCAAGGTAACAGGAGCAACTTTGTGGACAGGGAAAAACACTATATTGAAGGAAGCATGGCCCTTCAAAGCAACAAAGTCTGTCCCGTGAGATGCTCTAAGCGAACAGCATGCATGCAAGCAGAGTCAGCAGCAAGGTATGCGCCCAACCTGCAGAGCAGGCGGGAAGCGAGAGCAGGGAGCGGACACAGATGGAAAGGGTGGTGAGAGGGCACAACCGACGCTACAATGTGCTGGTGATGGCGGGAGGTGCGAGGGGGGAGGTGAGCGGGGGGAGGTGAGAGGTGATGGCATCATGGCCCAACCACCCATGTGCCTACCATGAGAGTATTGCCTTTGCCTACCATGAGAGGATTGCCTTTGCCTACCATGAGAGGATTGCCTTTGCCTACCATGAGAGGATTGCCTTTGCCTACCATGAGAGGATTGCCTTTGCCTACCATGAGAGGATTGCCTTTGCCTACCATGAGAGGATTGCCTTTGCCTACCATGAGAGGATTGCCTTTGCCTACCATGAGAGGATTGCCTTTGCCTACCATGAGAGGATTGCCTTTGCCTACCATGAGAGGATTGCCTTTGCCTACCATGAGAGGATTGCCTTTGCCTACCATGAGAGGATTGCCTTTGCCTACCATGAGAGGATTGCCTTTGCCTACCATGAGAGGATTGCCTTTGCCTACCATGAGAGGATTGCCTTTGCCTACCATGAGAGTATTGCCTTTGCGTGGCTTTGCCGTGCAGAGGAGGAGCGTGGTCCTTGTTGTAGCGCAGAATGTCGTCCGACACCACCCCCATGGCGCCCAGGTACGCGCGCGTCAACGACTCCACTCGCAGCAGACCCTTGGCACTGCACGGGACAACGAGGCACACAAGACACGTGAGACACACGAGACACATGAGGCGCACGCGTTGTGATGACCAGACGAGGCAAACTGGTAGAGAGACACGGCAAGGGTCAACAACTCCCCTCACACCAGACCCTTGGCAGTGCTTCCCGAGACAGCAAGGAAACACGCCATGGGATGGTGAAGCAAAGAAAGCAGCGATGATTGCTCAGATGGCACACACCACGGACGCCTTCAGAAGATGAAGGAACGCCGAATAAACAAGTGCGGTGTTCTGGCACCCTCCAGAGAGGATGTCGTCGAAGGGGTTGCTGCCCTCGTACCAGGCATGCTTTGAAGCGCCTTAAAGGAAATAGATGGAGTGCAGTGAAGAAACATGTGGAGAGCAGTGAAGAAACATGTGGAGAGCAGTGAAGAAACACGTGGAGAGCAGTGAAGAAACACGTGGAGAGCAGTGAAGAAACATGTGGAGAGCAGTGAAGAAACATGTGGAGAGCAGTGAAGAAACATGTGGAGAGCAGTGAAGAAACATGTGGAGTGCAGTGAAGAAACATGTGTTGTGCTGCCGTTCTGTCCAAAATATGGTCCAAGGGTTGTTGCCCTCGACTACGCGTTGACTGGGCCGGCTAGCACTTGAAGCAATAAAAGCAAAGAGGTGGAGTGAGGAAGCAATAAAAGCAAAGAGGTGGAGTGAGGAAGCAATAAAAGCAAAGAGGTGGAGTGAGGAAGCAATAAAAGCAAAGAGGTGGAGTGAGGAAGCAATAAAAGCAAAGAGGTGGAGTGAGGAAGCAATAAAAGCAAAGAGGTGGAGTGAGGAAGCAATAAAAGCAAAGAGGTGGAGTGAGGAAGCAATAAAAGCAAAGAGGTGGAGTGAGGAAGCAATAAAAGCAAAGAGGTGGAGTGAGGAAGCAATAAAAGCAAAGAGGTGGAGTGAGGAAGGTGATGGCGTGCAGAGTCACCTTCCAGAGAGGACATAGTCGAAGGGGTTGCTGCCCTCGTACAGCGCCTCCCGCCACGCCTTCACCGTGCCGGCGAGCTCCAGGCGTGCGATGATGGCGCGCTTGAAGCGCTCCGAGATGGCGTTGCGCGTCATCACCACGTTGGCGGGCACCCGACCCAGACTGAGGCGCGGGGAGGGAGGGAGGGCCACTGTGAGCGGTCAGAGTTGGTTCTTGAGAATTCTAATAAACCAGACCAAGTCATCACCACTTTAACAGGCACCCGACCCAGACTGAAGCGCCAGGAGGGAGGGAGGGGCAACTGTGAGCAATCAGCAGGCATTGAGAAGTGCGTGTGCGATGATGGCCCGCTTGAACCGCTCTGAGAAACGAGAATGAGAGAATAACAAGAAACAGGTGCATCCATGAGGAGGATCTGAGAAGCAACGAAGTTAAAGACGTGAAGAGGTCTCACTACAAAGCAAAACCTGTTAGACCTGTGGCAGAGCACACTTCCAGCACACATATTGCAGCCACGTGCAGGCGGTGGAGCATGCCCTCACGCGCAATTGGCATCTCAAGTTGGCCGTCAACTCCATGCATCCCAGCCGCAGGAGGGCGCAGAAGTCTCAACGCTAACAAGGGCGCAGCACGTGCGGCTCCTGGCTTTCAGGGGTCCTCAACAGGTGCCACTGCCTGCGTGCTATACTCACGTGCAGTTAGTGGCGTCAAGGTTGTCAGTGAACTCCATGCACCCGCCCACCATGGGCGGGCACAGCAGCCTGAACTCCCCCAGCGCCTGCAGCGACCACGGCTGCTGGAACCTGCCTCCGCGCGTAAACCACGGCGCCACATCATGCCTGAGAAACGCCACGTCGCCCGCCTGCTCCATCAGGCACCGGAAGGCACCGTGGAAGCCCGCATACGAGTCCTCCTCGTCGCATGACCCTCTCCCGTTCACCGACACGCACCCGCTGCACACCCTCCCCGTGTCCCCACGTCCTAGGCTCCCCTCCCCTCCTCTCCCTCCTGCCTCCCCTGCACCAGCCGTAGTGCTTACCCCCAGTGCGCCCTCCCTCCGGGGGCGCATGACTCAGGGAAGACGGCCTTCACTAGAGTCACATCCGCCGGCTCTCCCTCCACGAACGGGGGCGCCGCAAAACCGCCTCCTGACCCCACCCCTCCCCCCACTCCCCCTCCCAGCAAACCCGCTCCCATGCCCACTCCCTCCCCTCCACTTCCCCCATTCCCTTTCCTGCTCCGCCCTTCGCTCCAGATCCCCCCTTCGCCCCACTCCCCCCTCCCCCAGCCCTCGTGCGAGCCCCAGGTCCAGCAGGGCGCGCACAGGGAGGTCCCAGCCGGCAGCGGAGGCGTAGAGCGGGTGGCACGTCTTGAAGCGGTGCAGCGTGGCCCAGGGGCCGCGCGGGAGGGCGGGGAGCGATGGCGTGGGAGAGTGCGCCGTGGCGGTGGCGGTGGCGGTGGCGGTGCTGCTGTTATCCCTGCGTTGCTGGTTGTTCTTGCCGGTGCCCTGCGCTGTGCCTTGGGCGTTAGGTGCTTCACTGCCGTCTCTGCCGCTAGCAGTGCTGCTGCTGTTGCTGCTGCTGTTGCTGCTGCTGCTGCTGCTGCTGCTGTTGCTTCTACCCAAACTGCCTCCCTCATCCACCCCACCCTCTCTCCCATCCCCACTTCCTCCCGCATTTCCCACTCCCACACCCTCACTCCCACCCATCCCTGCACTCTCCTCCTCGCCCCTCCCCCCGGCACTGACGTCACACACGTCCCTGCGCACCACGGCAACAGCATGGTAGGTCTCCCCCCAGGCCAGCCGCTCGCTCATGATGGCCTTCATGCGCCCGTGCAGGAACGCCCGGAAGGCCAGCCCTGCGTCGAGAGACACCAGCTCCGCTTGACTGCCCACTATGGCGCCCATGCACTCCTGCTTGCTCCGCCGCTGCACACTGGAGAGTGTGGGGAAGGGAGGGCGGGAAAGAGGGTGGGTTGCGGGTGGGATGCGGATCGGGGAGGAATTGATGGCAGGTGGAGGGAAAGAGGGAATGCGAATGGCTGATGAAGATGCCCTCCAACTGGCCTACATTGCCTTCCCCATCCTCCCCCCAACTTCCCCCATCTTCACTCAGCTCACCACGACCACCGCTGGTTGTCAATGGACAGTGCCGGCACCACCTGGCCACAGAAGGCGCATTCCCCTCGCCCCACGCAACACCACCGCACCTCCTCCCTCCCTCCCCATGCTCCCGCTGCTGCCCCCAGAATCTCCCGAGAAACCGGAGTGGGGGGGTTGAACGGGAGAGCTGGAGGGGGCATCATGGGAGGCATGGGCGCCCTGAGGATGAGGCGGCTTCGACTCATCTCCGCTTGCAGCGATAGGACGCATTGCCTGGGAGCCGCCTGGAGGACTGCGGTGGGGGGGACCAGCAGCAGCCCCTGCAGACGAGTTCGCAGAGGCTGCAGGGGTTCTAGGCCCAAGCCCACTGGAGGGAATGGGCAGGTTTTGGGCAGCGGATCCAGGAAGAGGGCTTTCCGTGGGATCTGGAGTCGAGCCAGAGGGACCGTTTTGAGCGTTACCATCCCCGCGTGCTGCTTCGCTTGTACTGTTGCTGCTTTGGCCGGGAGATCTTCCCTCTAACGAGTCAGAAGTCCCAGGGTGGGCTGTCCTGTCCTCTGTAGGCGCTGCTTCGGTTTCGTTACTAGAGCTGCTGCTTTCAGTCACGGGGCGGAGGAGTTGAGGCTTGTGACGCGGAGGTGACCTGGGGCGGAGGTGGGATGTGTGACGCGGGCTCCAGGGCAGCGGGAATGAGCGCGTCCCGCGAGGGAGGGGGAGAAGAAGAATCGGTAACGGACGAATTCGTATCAGAGGAAGCTGAGCTGCTAGTGCTACCAGCACCCCCTGAATCACCTACACTGGCCGTTGATGTGACTGCAGCGGGGGCAGCTAGACCCGCACCGGAGTTGATGCTACGACTGATGGATCCGGTGAGTGCAGCGTCTGTAATGGATGTGACTGTAGCGGGAGTGACCGTGGCATCTGTTGATTCACTCGCGGGTGTCGCTGTATCGGGGTCTGAGAACCTCCGTTCGCCCATCAGGTCAGCATACGTTGTCAACCGCCTGGCTCCGTTCCTATATCGAGGGCTTTCTGAGGAAAAACTTTTATGCGCGAATTCTCCTGCACTCGCGAAAGCATTCGCGATACGTAACAACAAAAATTGCGATACGAGGAGCAACTGAACGAACCGATGGCCCGGATTTGCTCCGTGTGGTCTGGCCATTGTAATATGTGGTTTCACCTGTAAACTTGTGGCCTATGGAATGTAACCGCTTGCAACGCCTCCCAATTCGTGACGAGTCATGGCAATCGCAGACTCTGACGCCTCATGGACACGGAGCACGGGGAGCACAGGGAGCACAGGGCGATGGTCCCTGGAAGAACGAGTCATCGAGCCGCGAAGATAGACGACTCCATTCTATGACGAGGAGACTGTAAGCCCGACCTCTAAGCGTGCACCATCGAGTTTCACACAAAAAAGCTAATGGAAATAGTTATCTCCGCAATCCGAGTGTTATGAATGAACAAGCTGAGTAGTGCGGAAATGAATAACGAAAATGTTCACTCACCAAATGACGATACAAGGAATGGCAAGCCAAGATATAGGAACACCAGAGCTAGTCTAACCATGCGATGGGAAGGTTCGGGAAAGAGATCGAAGGGCCGCGAAGTGACGAGCGAGGCCCGGAGAACCCCCGAATGTCGAACTAGAAGGTCTGGAGAAGCCGAGGCGGTTCTGTCAGCAAAGTCTGGAACAGTCCCGAGGCTTCGAGTGTGTTCGAGCGTACGCGATAGCAGTACCGCTCGGTAAGGAATGGAAAATTCCTTACACCACCCCCCCCCTTAGCGAAGGTGATCTATATCAGCCACGTGCTTGCGGTCCAAATAATTCGCAAGTATCGAAGGTGACTGTATCTAGTCCGAGGGCACCCACGTGTCGTCCTCACTAGTACGATTGGTCCATCGTATCAGAAAGTCAACGTGTCGTCCTTGACCGTCGATACGAATCCGATGGCTCAAGATTTTCGAAGGCTCGATGGTCGTCTCGGCTGGTGGCCGTACATCTGGAACCAATCGATGTCGGGCGATGTCCGACGTGTCAGGAACGAAGGGTCGCAACAGACTCACGTGGAATTTGTTGTGAATACGCCAGTCATCAGGTAGGCGCAACTGGGCGGTCACCGGCGTCACCATCTTCATGATCTTGAATGGGCCACAGAAATGTGGTCATAATTTCGTCGGTAGTGGGAGTCGTAAATTCTTGGTGTCCAAAATGACTAGTTGCCCTGTTGTCATTGTAATATCCCGTCGATGTAAATCCGCATACCGTCGGGCATAAGCGTTCGCCTTGCGAATAAGTTCGACAGCTTTATCTCGGCAGTCTGTAATTCTTCGACGAACTGCTGCGATCGTGGTACTTGACTCTCAACGTTGGTGGAGACTGGTACTGTAGTGTCCATCCCGTAATTGGAGATAAAACGGGGAGTGATTAGTCGTAGCCGAGGGCGCGTTGTTGTAGGAAAATTCCAACATGGGCAGCACGTCCTCCCATTTTTTTTCGGTCCGGGGCAGTTTGTCCGAATCAGCTGCTCCATCGTTTGATTCGTTCTTTCCGTCTAGGCCGTCCGTTTGGGGATGATACGCGGATGAGAACTGTAGACGCGTGCCGTACCGAGCCCACGTGTCCTGCCAGAATTTTGACGTGAACTTCGGATCTCGATCGCTTAATGATTGCTGCTGGTATCCCGTGTAGGCGAACAATGGTCGAGATGAACAGGCGCGCTGTTTCTTCGGCTGTGATGGTTGTACGACATGGTGCGAAATGCGCCATTTTCGTCAATCGGTCGACGACAACCAAAACCGCGTCGTTTCCGCTGGGTCCGACCGGTAGTCCTGTAACGAAATCCATCGTTATGTGTTGCCATGGACGTTGAGGTGGCTCGAGGGGCTGCAATAGTCCTGTTGGTCGCTGGTGTGATGACTTCATTCGCTGGCAGATCGGACACGCGGCCACGTAACGCTGCACGTCCGTCACCATATCTGGCCAGTAATAAAACCGCTGCAACGCCTTCAGAGTTTTATCAACCCCGAAATGTCCCGATAAATTCCCACCCGTGGGTAAATATTCCACTGAGTAGCGGGTTGCTCTGGGCGACTAGTACTGCTGCGAGTTGGGCAGATGGTCTGGAGAGGGCGTCAGCGATATTGTTGGTGCCTTTTTTGTACGTAATATTGTACGTGAAATTGGACTCCAAGTAGTCCAGCCAGCGTATCTGTCGCGGGTTGAGATTCGGTTGCGCTCTCAGGTACTGTAGTGATTTGTGATCGGTTCGCACCGTCACGTCTGCTCCAGTCAGGTAGCACCTCCAGATTTTGAACGCGTGGACGATCGCCGGCATCTCCTTGTCGTGTACTGGGTAGTTGCGCTCAGCAGATTGCATTTTCCAAGACTTGTACGCAATTGGTTGAAGCCCATTGCCGAAATCCTGCATTAGCACTGCTCCGATGGCGATGTCACTTGCGTCGGTGATGACTTCGAAGGGCCGTTCCGGGTCAGCGATGCGAAGTACCGGTGGCGACATTGAAAGATTTTTTAATGCCTCGAACGCAGCCTACTGCTTCTCCCCCCACTCGTAAAAAGTCCCCTTCTACAGTAGGTCGGTTAGAGGTCCAGTTAACCCCGCCACGTTGGGTATAAATCGCCGCACGTAATTCACGAAACCCAAAAAGGATTGCAGCTGCTGCAGATTGGTTGGTGGTTTCCATTCCTGAATAGCCCGGAGTTTTTTCGGGTCTATCCGGATCCCCTCCGTGGAGATCACATGCCCCAGGAACTCCAGTTCTTGTTTAAAAAACTCGCACTTGGAGCCCTTGGTGATGAGACGGTGCTGCTGCAACCGCTGAAAAACCGCTTCCAAATCCTTCAAATGTTGCTCTCGGGTCTTGCTGTAAATCAGGATGTCGTCCAGGTAAATTATCACGCATTTGTCGAGTAGATTGCGGAACACCCCATTCATGGTGAGTTGAAACGTCGAGGGGGCATTCGTTAATCCAAACGGCATCACCGTGTATTCGTAACTCCCGTAGCGAATACGAAACGCGGTCTTGTGGCAGTCGTCAGCGAACACCCGAATTTGATGGTAACCGCCGCGAAGGTCAATCTTCGAAAATAGCGAGCTCCGCGAAGGTTGTCGGTCAGTTCGTCCGTGCACGGTATTGGATAGCGCGATTTTATCGTTACCCGATTAAGGGCGCGATAGTCCGTACACATGCGAAGTCCGCCGTCCTTTTTTGGCGTGAACAGGATTGGTGCTGCGAATGGTGACGTGCTCGGCCGAATGAACCCTTTCGCCAGCAGGTAGTCCAGCTGGTTTCGTAACTCCTGTAGCTCCGGCTGAGTCTGGCGCCACTGCGTGCGTACAGTAGGCTGCGCGCCGGGCTCCAGCTCGATTTTGTGGTCATGGGGTAGTTCGGGTGGCAGTCCACTTGGCAAATCGTCCAGGAAAATCTCAGGATATTCCCGAATGATTTTCGCCACGTCATCCGGGACCGAAGTGCAGAGTTTGTTGATGTCGGTCACCTCATTTTGCTCCGTCGATTCGGTTAGATGGACGGCGTATAAATCCGCTCCATTCTTGACCGCTCGGTTGAGGCACACCGCGTTGATTCGTGTCGATGTTGTCTCTGCTTCCGGCCACGTGGGTAATTTTCGCCAGCCTTTGTCGCACTTCATTGTGCACTTGCCTGTTGTCCAATCGATCTGCGGGTTGAATCGTCGCAACCAATCGCGTCCCAATAGCACGTCATAGCCGTCAAGCGTTGTCGCCAGCATTGGCGCGCTGAAACCAAAATCTTCGCCACACTTCATTCGGACGACAGGTACTTTGTCGCGTATCGCCAGCGGGGTGCCGTCCACCAATCGTGCATCAATTTCGGGCAGACACCTCTCCAGCGTCAGGTGTAGTCGTCGTGCTGTCTCTCGATTTATCAGGCTGTGACTCGCACCGCCGTCGATGAATATTTTTATTTTTCTTCCGTTGAGTCGTCCCTCCGCCAGTACAGGGTGGTCCACTGGGTCATCCCCCTTATTCAGCCGGGAGCGGTTGATAGCATGTATCGGAACCACTACCCGGGGGATGGTGTTTTTCGGGCGATGAGGCAGGGTCAGTAGGGGGTCCGACCTCTACTGACGCTTGGCGTTTACCGACCTGCCTTCGTCGTCCTTCTTTATCTGCTTCTTTCGGGGGCAATCGTGAGATTGGTGACCCGGCTGGTGGCAATTGAAACATTGTCCCTTGGGAAAATCTTCCATGTGCTCCTTCGCCACTACGCCGTGAATCGTGGGCCGTGGATTCTGGCCACGAAAACGATTTCCCTCCCAGGAACCCGCTCTCGCATACGTCCGATGTGCGTCGAAAGTATCTGCGATCCGGACTGCTTCGTGAAACGTCGCCGGAAGTCGCAGCCGGACCTCGCATTTTATGTCCTGCTTAAGACCCGAAATGAATCGAGCTTTCTTCTCGGAGTCATGCATGTCGGTGATTTGATCGCATAACGCCATGAAGACCGACGCGTAATACTGGACAGAACTCCACTGGCGCCAGTTGTCCAGCTTCGTGCGTGCGTTGTCCGAGGCGGATATTGGCTCGAACCGTTCACGCAGAGCTGTACCCCACGCTTTCCACGTGCGAATCTTGGTCGATCCAAAAATCGCGGTTGACCCTTGGGCAGCAGACCAAAGTTTCCGAAAAACCCCTGTGTGTCGCCTGCCGAAAACTCCCCCTCCTGTAGAGTATATCGCCACCAATCGAGCGCAGGTCCCTGCAGTAGTGATACAGCCAATCAAATTTTTAAATCGTCAGCAGTGATCCCAGCGGCATTAAAATAAAGTTCCACCGAAAATAACCAGCCCGTAACAGTAGTATTCTTATCTGTGGGGTTGAACGGGGGCGGCATTGTCGGTTTGATAGTCGCTGTCGTCACGATCGGCATAAATGCCGGTGCGGCTACAATAGGGGCTGCTTCTGACCGAGCGGCTGCTGCTGTCGCTGCTGCTGCTGCTGCTGCTTCGGCTGTTGCTCGTGCTGCCACGTCAGCTGCTGCGGCGGCTTCACTGTCCTTGCACTCCTATGACACCTCACGTGCGATTTCGTCCAAGACGGTTTCGACACGTCCGGTTCTGGCGACCTCTTCTTGGGCAGCAGATTTCTGACGCGAATCCTCTCGCGCCTGGCGTAACTCAGCAACTTTCGCACGAAGTCGCTCGTTGTCCTCCAGCACTGTAGCCATGCGTGTGTTCATAGCGTTGAACTGCTCCCGAAGCTCGTTGAACTGAGCTTGGTCCATTTGGCGAATGCTCCGCCGGGGCAGGGGAAATCCGTAATGTGCCTGTACTCAGGTAAGCGCAGTCGCTATCGTAGTTGGCGAATTAATCAGTCTAATTCGCGAGCAACCACTTTGCAGCTTACGTGAGGACTTACCCCCCCCCCCCAAAAAAACCAACTCACGAAAACGGGTGAGCAAGGAAAGTGGCTCT
>BQMB01002014.1:0-75913 GCA_027943415.1 Closterium sp. NIES-67
AAGCGCAGCTATGCGAAGCGAAGCGAAGCTAAGCGAAGCGAAGTGAAGCTAAGGGAAGCAAACCGAAGCTAAGGGAAGCGAAGCTAAGCGAAGAAAAGCGAAGCTAAGCGAAGCAAAGCGAAGCTAAGCGAATCGAAGCGAAGCTAAGCGAAGCGAAGCGAAGCTAAGCGAGGCAAAGCGAAGTTAAGTGAAGCGAATTTAAGCTAAGCTATGCGAAGCGAAGCGAAGCTAAGCCAAGTGAAGCGAAGCTAAGCGAAGCGAAGCGAAGCTAAGCGAAGCTAAGCGAAGCTAAGCGAAGCTAAGCGAAGCGAAGCTAAGCGAAGCGAAGCTAAGCGAAGCGAAGCTAAGCGAAGCGAAGCTAAGCGAAGCTAAGCGAAGCAAAGCGAAGCCAAGCGAAGCGAAGCGAAGCTAAGCGATGCTAAGCGAATCGAAGCGAAGAGAAGCGAAGAGAAGCAAAGCAAAGCTATGCGAAGTGAAGCGAAGCTAAGCGAAGCTATTAGAAGCGAAGCGAAGCTAAGACAAGCTCAGCGAACCTAAGCGAAGCGAAGCGAAGCTAGGCGAAGCGAGGCTAAGCGAAGCGAACAGGAAGCTAAGCGAAGCGAAGCAAAGCTAATCGAAGCGGAACTAAGCGAAGCAAACATGAAGCTAAGCGAAGCTAAGCGAAGCTAAGCGAAGCAAAGTGAAGAGAAGCTAAGCGAAGCGAACATGAAGCTAAGCGAAGCTAATCGAAGCGAAGCTAAGCGAAGCGAACACGAAGCTAAGCAAAGCTAAAAGAAGCGAAGAGAAGAGAAGCGAAGCTAAGCGAAGCTAAGAGAAGCGAAGCTAAGAGAAGCAAAGCGAAGCTATGCGAAGAGAAGCGAAGCTAAGCGAAGCTAAGCGAAGCGAAGCGAAGAGAAGTGAAGCGAAGCAAAGCAAAGAGAAGAGAAGCGAAGCTAAGCGAAGCTAAGCTAAGAGAAGCTAAGCGAAGCGAAGCGAAGCGAAGCTAAGCGAAGCTAAGCGAAGCTAAGCGAAGCGAAGAGAAAAGAAGCGAAGCTATGAGAAGCAAAGCGAAGCTAAGCACAGGTATGCTAAGCGAAGATAAGCTAAGCGAAGCTAAGCGAAGCGAAGCTATGGGAAGCGAATCGAAGCTATGGGAAGCGAAGCGAAGCGAAGCTAAGCGAAGCGAAGCGAAGCGAAGCGAAGCGAAGCGAAGCTAATCGAAGCGAAGCTAAGCGAAGCGAAGGGAAGCTAGGCGAAGCTAAGCGAAGTGAAGCTAAGCGAAGCTAAGCGAAGCAAAGTGAAACGAAGCAAACAGGAAGCTAAGCGAAGCGAAGCGAAGCTAATCGAAGCGAAGCTAAGCGAAGCGAACATGAAGCTAAGCGAAGCTAAGTGAAGCGAAGTGAAGAGAAGCTAAGCAAAGCGAACACGAAGTTAAGCGAAGCTAATCGAAGCAAAGCGAACACGAAGCTAAGCGAAGCTAAAAGCAGCGAAGAGAAGCGAAGTGAAGCTAAGCGAAGCGAAGCGAACGTAAGCGAAGCTAAGAGAAGCGAAGCGAAGCTAAGCGAAGCGAGGCGAAGCTAAGCAAAGCTAAGGGAATCGAAACGAAGCTAATCGAAGTTATGCAAAGCGAAGCGAAGCTAAGCGAAGTGAAGCGAAGCTAAGGGAAGTGAACCAAAGCTAAGGGAAGTGAAGCGAAGCAATGCTAAGCGAAGCGAAGCGAAGCTAAGCAAAGCGAAGCGAAGCTAAGAGAAGCTAAGCGAAGCTACGCGAAGCGAAGCGAAGCCAAGCGAAGTGAAGCGAAGCCAAGCGAAGCTAAGCGAAGCCAAGCGAAGCCAAGCGAAGCTAAGCGAGGCAAAGCGAAGCTAAGCGAAGCTATTCAAAGCGAAGCTAAGCAAAGCAAAGCAAAGTTTAGAGAAGCTAAGTGAAGCGAAGCTAAGCGAAGAGAAGTGAAGCTAAGCGAAGGGAAGCGAAGCTAAGTGAAGCGTAGCGAAGCTAAGCGAAGAGAAGCAAAGCAAAGCGAAGCGAAGCTAAGAGAAGCTAAGCGAAGCGAAGCGAAGCAAAGCAAAGCCAAGCGAAGCGAAGCGAAGCAAAGCAAAGCGAAGCGAAGCAAAGAGAAGCTAAGCGAAGATAAGCGAAGCAAAGCGAAGCCAAGCGAAGCGAAGCGAAGCCAAGCGAAGCTAAGCGAAGCTAAGCGAAGCGAAGCGAAGCTAAGCGAAGCAAAGCTAAGCGAAGCAAAGCAAAGTTAAGCGAAGCTATGCGAAGCTTAGCTAAGCGAAGCGAAGCTATGTGAAGCGACGCGAAGCTAAGCGAAGTGAAGCGAAGCGAAGAGAAGCGAACCGAAGCTAAGGAAAGTGAATCGCAGCGAAGCTAAGCGAAGCGAAGCGATGCTAAGCGAATCTAAGAGGAACTAAGCAAAGCGAAGCGAAGCTAGGAGAAGCTAAGCGAAGAGAAGCGAAGCGATGCTAAGCGAAGCGAAGCGAAGCTTAGCAAAGCAAAGCGAAGTTAAGCGAAGCTAAGAGAAGCGAAGCTAAGCGAAGCGAAGTGAAGCTAAGCGAAGCGAAGCGAAGCTAAGTGAATCTAAGCAAAGCTAAGCGAAGCAAAGCAAAGCTCAGCGAAGCTAAGCGAAGAGAAGCAAAGAGAAGCAAAGCAAAGAGAAGCGAAGCGAAGAGAAGCAAAGAGAAGCGGAGTGAAGAGAAGCGAAGCTAAAAGAAGCAAAACGAAAATATGCGCAGCTATGCGAAGCGAAGGAAAGTGAAGCTAAGGGAAGCGAACCGAAGCTAAGGGAAGCGAAGCTAAGCGAAGCGAAGCGAAGCGAAGCGAAGCGAAACGAAGCGAAGCAAAGCGAAACGAATCTAAGCGAAGCTAAGCGAAGCTAAGCAAAGCTAAGTGAAGCTAAGCAAAGCTAAGCGAAGCGAAGCGAAGCCAAGCGAAGCTAAGCGAAGCCAAGCGAAGCCAAGCGAAGCTAAGCGAGGCAAAGCGAAGCTAAGCGAAGCTATTCAAAGCGAAGCTAAGCAAAGCAAAGCGAAGTTAAGCTAAGCGAAGGGAAGCGAAGCTAAGCGAAGCGAAGCGAAGCTAAGCGAAGTGTAGCGAAGCTAAGCGAAGCGAAGCGAAGAGAAGCAAAGAGCAGCGAAGCAAAGCAAAGAGAAGCAAAGCGAAGCTTATCGCAGCTATGCGGAGCGAAGGGAAGCTACGTGAGGCTAAGCAAAGCGAGGCGAAGCTAAGCAAATCGAAGCTAAGCGAAGTTAAGCGAAGCAAAGCGAAGTTAAGGGAAGCTAAGCGACGCAAAGTGAAGCTAAGCGAATCTAAGTGAAGCTTACCGAAGCAAAGCAAAACTAAGCGAAGCTAAGCGAAGCGAAGCGAAGCTAAGCGAAGCCAAGCGAAGCTAAGCGAAGCGAAGCGAAGTTAAGCGAAGCGAAGCTTAACAATGCGAAGCTAAGCGAAGGGAAGCGAAGCGAAGCGAAGAGAAGCAAAGAGAAGCGAAGCGAAGCTAAGCGAAGCGAAGCGAAGAGAAGCAAAGAGAAGCGAAGCGAAGAGAAGCGAAGCTAAGAGAAGCAAAGCGAAGCTAAGCGCAGCTATGCGAAGCGCAGCGAAGCGCAGCGAAGCGCAGCGAAGCGCAGCGAAGCTAAGCGAAGCTAAGGGAAGCTAAGGGAAGTGAACCGAAGCTAAGGGAATCGAAGTGAAGCTCAGCAAAGCTAAGCGAAGCTATGCGAAGCAAAGCGAAGCGAAGCAAAGCTAATCAAAGCTAAGCGAAGATAAACGAAGAGAGGCAAAGCGAAGCTAAGCGAAGCGAAGTGAAGCTTAGCGAAGCTAAGAGAAGCGAAGCGAAGCGTAGCTAAGCAAAGCGAAGCCAAGCGAAGCGAAGCAAAGCGAAGTTAAGCGAAGCGAAGCGAAGAGAAGAGAAGAGAAGCGAAGAGAAGCGAAGCGAAGCTAAGCGAAGCAAAGCGAAGTGAAGGGAAGCCAAGCGAAGCAAATCGAAGACAAGCATAGAGAAGCGAAGCGAAAAGAAGCAAAGCTAAGAGAAGCAAAGCGAAGCTAAGCGCAGGTATGCAAAGCAAAGAGAAGCCAAGCCAAGCTAAGCAAAGCGAAGCGAAGCTAAGCGATGCGAAGCGAAGCTAAGCGAAGCGAAGCGAAGAGAAGCAAAGAGAAGCGTAGCGAAGAGAAGCGAAGCTAAGAGAAGCAAAACGAAGCTAAGCGCAGCTATGCGAAGCCAAGCGAAGCTAAGCGAAGCTAAGCGAAGGGAAGTGAAGCTAAGGGAAGCAAACCGAAGCTAAGGGAAGCGAAGCTAAGCGAAGTAAAGCGAAGCTAAGCCAAGCGAAGCGAAGCTAAGCGAAGCGAAGCGAAGCTAAGCGAAGCGAATCTAAGCGAAGCGAAGCAAAGCTAAGCGAAGCGAAGCGAAGCGAACAAAGCTAAGCGAAGCAAAGCGAAGCGAAGCGAAGCGAAGCGAAGCGAAGCGAAGCTAAGCGAAGCAAAGCGAAGCGAAGCAAAGCTAAGCGAAGCAAAGCGAAGCGAAGCAAAGCTAAGAAAAGCTAAGTGAAGCTAAGCGAAGAGAAGCGAAGCAAAGCCAAGCGAAGCTAAACGAACCTAAGCGAAGCGAAGCGAAGAGAAGCGAAGAGAAGCGAAGCGCAGCCAAGCAAAGCTAAGCGAAGCTAAGAGAAGCAAAGCCAAGTGAAGCTAAACGAAGCTAAGCGAAGCTAAGCGAAGTGAAGCGAAGCTAAGCAAAGTGAAGCTAAGCGAAGCAAAGCGAAGCGAAGCGAAGCGAAGCGAAGCGAATCGAAGCTAAGCAAAGCTATGCGAAGCTGAGCGATGCTAAGCGAAGCGAAGCGAAGAAAAGCGAAGAGAGGCAAAGCGAAGCTAAGCAAAGCCTAGCTAAGCAAAGCTAAGAGAAGCGAAGCGAAGCGAAGCAAAGCGAAGGGAAGCGAAGCTAAGCGAAGTGAAGCGAAGAGAAGCATAGAGAAGCAAAGCGAAAAGAAGCGAAGCTAAGAAAAGCAAAGCAAAGCTAAGTGCAGGTATGCGAAGCGAAGCGAAGCTAAGCGAAGCTAAGCGAAGCGAAGCTAAGCGAAGCAAAGCGAAGCAAAGCGAAGCTAAGCGAAGCATTGCTAAGGGAAGCGAAGCAAAGCTAAGCGAAGCAAAGCAAAGCTACGCGCATGTATGCGAAGCGAAGCAAAGCGAAGCAAAGCTAAGGAAAGCTAAGCGAAGCGAAGCTAAGGGAAGCAAACCGAAGCTAAGGGAAGCGAAGCGAAGCGAAGCAAAGCGAAGCGAAGCTGAGCGAAGCAAAGCGAAGCTGTGCGAAGCGAAGTGAAGCTAAGCGAAGCTAAGCAAAGCAAAGCAAAGCTAAGCGAAGCTAAGCGAAGCCAAGCGAAGCTAAGCGAAGCTAAGCGAATCTAAGCGAAGCTAAGCGAAGCGAAGCTAAGCGAAGCTAAGCGAAACTAAGCTAAGCTAAGCGAAGCTAAGCGAAGCTAAGCAAAGCGAAGCGAAGCAAAGCTTAGCTAAGCTAAGCGAAGCGAAGTAACGCTAAGGGAAGCGAACTAAAGCTAAGGGAAGCGAAGCGAAGCTAAGCTAAGCGCAGCTATGCGATGCGAAGCAAGGCTAAGCGAAGCTAAGCGAATCTAAGCGTAGCTAAGCAAAGAGAAGCGAAGCGAAGCGAAACTAAGCGAAGCTAAGCGAATCTAAGCGAAGCTAAGAGAAGCTAAGCGAAACTAAGCTAAGCTAAGCGAAGCGAAGCAAAGCAAAGCGAAGCTGAGCAAATCTAAGCGTAGCTAAGCGAAGCTAAGCGAAGCTAAGCGAAGAGAAGCGAAGCGAAGCGATGCGAAGCGAAGCGAAGCGAAGCGAAGCGAAGCGAAGCGAAGCGAAGCCAAGCAAAGCAAAGCTAAGCGAAGCAAAGCAAAGTTAAGGGAAGCGAAGCGAAGCTAAGCGAAGCAAAGCGAAGCGAAGTTAAGCGAAGCGAAGGGAAGCTAAGCGAAGCTAAGCGAAGCTAAGCGAAGCTAAGCGAAGCTAAGCGAAGCGAAGCAAAGAGAAGCAAAGAGAAGCGTAGCAAAGAGAAGCGAAGCTAATAGAAGCAAAACGAAGCTAAGCGCAGCTATGCGAAGCGAAGCGAAGCTAAGCGAAGCGAAGTGAAGCTAAGGGAAGCAAACCGAAGCTAAGGGAAGCGAAGCTAAGCGAAGAAAAGCGAAGCTAAGCGAAGCAAAGCGAAGCTAAGCGAATCGAAGCGAAGCTAAGCGAAGCGAAGCGAAGCTAAGCGAGGCAAAGCGAAGTTAAGTGAAGCGAATTTAAGCTAAGCTATGCGAAGCGAAGCGAAGCTAAGCCAAGTGAAGCGAAGCTAAGCGAAGCGAAGCGAAGCTAAGCGAAGCTAAGCGAAGCTAAGCGAAGCTAAGCGAAGCGAAGCTAAGCGAAGCGAAGCTAAGCGAAGCGAAGCTAAGCGAAGCGAAGCTAAGCGAAGCTAAGCGAAGCAAAGCGAAGCCAAGCGAAGCGAAGCGAAGCTAAGCGATGCTAAGCGAATCGAAGCGAAGAGAAGCGAAGAGAAGCAAAGCAAAGCTATGCGAAGTGAAGCGAAGCTAAGCGAAGCTATTAGAAGCGAAGCGAAGCTAAGACAAGCTCAGCGAACCTAAGCGAAGCGAAGCGAAGCTAGGCGAAGCGAGGCTAAGCGAAGCGAACAGGAAGCTAAGCGAAGCGAAGCAAAGCTAATCGAAGCGGAACTAAGCGAAGCAAACATGAAGCTAAGCGAAGCTAAGCGAAGCTAAGCGAAGCAAAGTGAAGAGAAGCTAAGCGAAGCGAACATGAAGCTAAGCGAAGCTAATCGAAGCGAAGCTAAGCGAAGCGAACACGAAGCTAAGCAAAGCTAAAAGAAGCGAAGAGAAGAGAAGCGAAGCTAAGCGAAGCTAAGAGAAGCGAAGCTAAGAGAAGCAAAGCGAAGCTATGCGAAGAGAAGCGAAGCTAAGCGAAGCTAAGCGAAGCGAAGCGAAGAGAAGTGAAGCGAAGCAAAGCAAAGAGAAGAGAAGCGAAGCTAAGCGAAGCTAAGCTAAGAGAAGCTAAGCGAAGCGAAGCGAAGCGAAGCTAAGCGAAGCTAAGCGAAGCTAAGCGAAGCGAAGAGAAAAGAAGCGAAGCTATGAGAAGCAAAGCGAAGCTAAGCACAGGTATGCTAAGCGAAGATAAGCTAAGCGAAGCTAAGCGAAGCGAAGCTATGGGAAGCGAATCGAAGCTATGGGAAGCGAAGCGAAGCGAAGCTAAGCGAAGCGAAGCGAAGCGAAGCGAAGCGAAGCGAAGCGAAGCGAAGCTAATCGAAGCGAAGCTAAGCGAAGCGAAGGGAAGCTAGGCGAAGCTAAGCGAAGTGAAGCTAAGCGAAGCTAAGCGAAGCAAAGTGAAACGAAGCAAACAGGAAGCTAAGCGAAGCGAAGCGAAGCTAATCGAAGCGAAGCTAAGCGAAGCGAACATGAAGCTAAGCGAAGCTAAGTGAAGCGAAGTGAAGAGAAGCTAAGCAAAGCGAACACGAAGTTAAGCGAAGCTAATCGAAGCAATGCGAACACGAAGCTAAGCGAAGCTAAAAGCAGCGAAGAGAAGCGAAGTGAAGCTAAGCGAAGCGAAGCGAACGTAAGCGAAGCTAAGAGAAGCGAAGCGAAGCTAAGCGAAGCGAGGCGAAGCTAAGCAAAGCTAAGGGAATCGAAACGAAGCTAATCGAAGTTATGCAAAGCGAAGCGAAGCTAAGCGAAGTGAAGCGAAGCTAAGGGAAGTGAACCAAAGCTAAGGGAAGTGAAGCGAAGCAATGCTAAGCGAAGCGAAGCGAAGCTAAGCAAAGCGAAGCGAAGCTAAGAGAAGCTAAGCGAAGCTACGCGAAGCGAAGCGAAGCCAAGCGAAGTGAAGCGAAGCCAAGCGAAGCTAAGCGAAGCCAAGCGAAGCCAAGCGAAGCTAAGCGAGGCAAAGCGAAGCTAAGCGAAGCTATTCAAAGCGAAGCTAAGCAAAGCAAAGCAAAGTTTAGAGAAGCTAAGTGAAGCGAAGCTAAGCGAAGAGAAGTGAAGCTAAGCGAAGGGAAGCGAAGCTAAGTGAAGCGTAGCGAAGCTAAGCGAAGAGAAGCAAAGCAAAGCGAAGCGAAGCTAAGAGAAGCTAAGCGAAGCGAAGCGAAGCAAAGCAAAGCCAAGCGAAGCGAAGCGAAGCAAAGCAAAGCGAAGCGAAGCAAAGAGAAGCTAAGCGAAGATAAGCGAAGCAAAGCGAAGCCAAGCGAAGCGAAGCGAAGCCAAGCGAAGCTAAGCGAAGCTAAGCGAAGCGAAGCGAAGCTAAGCGAAGCAAAGCTAAGCGAAGCAAAGCAAAGTTAAGCGAAGCTATGCGAAGCTTAGCTAAGCGAAGCGAAGCTATGTGAAGCGACGCGAAGCTAAGCGAAGTGAAGCGAAGCGAAGAGAAGCGAACCGAAGCTAAGGAAAGTGAATCGCAGCGAAGCTAAGCGAAGCGAAGCGATGCTAAGCGAATCTAAGAGGAACTAAGCAAAGCGAAGCGAAGCTAGGAGAAGCTAAGCGAAGAGAAGCGAAGCGATGCTAAGCGAAGCGAAGCGAAGCTTAGCAAAGCAAAGCGAAGTTAAGCGAAGCTAAGAGAAGCGAAGCTAAGCGAAGCGAAGTGAAGCTAAGCGAAGCGAAGCGAAGCTAAGTGAATCTAAGCAAAGCTAAGCGAAGCAAAGCAAAGCTCAGCGAAGCTAAGCGAAGAGAAGCAAAGAGAAGCAAAGCAAAGAGAAGCGAAGCGAAGAGAAGCAAAGAGAAGCGGAGTGAAGAGAAGCGAAGCTAAAAGAAGCAAAACGAAAATATGCGCAGCTATGCGAAGCGAAGGAAAGTGAAGCTAAGGGAAGCGAACCGAAGCTAAGGGAAGCGAAGCTAAGCGAAGCGAAGCGAAGCGAAGCGAAGCGAAACGAAGCGAAGCAAAGCGAAACGAATCTAAGCGAAGCTAAGCGAAGCTAAGCAAAGCTAAGTGAAGCTAAGCAAAGCTAAGCGAAGCGAAGCGAAGCCAAGCGAAGCTAAGCGAAGCCAAGCGAAGCCAAGCGAAGCTAAGCGAGGCAAAGCGAAGCTAAGCGAAGCTATTCAAAGCGAAGCTAAGCAAAGCAAAGCGAAGTTAAGCTAAGCGAAGGGAAGCGAAGCTAAGCGAAGCGAAGCGAAGCTAAGCGAAGTGTAGCGAAGCTAAGCGAAGCGAAGCGAAGAGAAGCAAAGAGCAGCGAAGCGAAGCAAAGAGAAGCAAAGCGAAGCTTATCGCAGCTATGCGGAGCGAAGGGAAGCTACGTGAGGCTAAGCAAAGCGAGGCGAAGCTAAGCAAATCGAAGCTAAGCGAAGTTAAGCGAAGCAAAGCGAAGTTAAGGGAAGCTAAGGGACGCAAAGTGAAGCTAAGCGAATCTAAGTGAAGCTTACCGAAGCAAAGCAAAACTAAGCGAAGCTAAGCGAAGCGAAGCGAAGCTAAGCGAAGCCAAGCGAAGCTAAGCGAAGCGAAGCGAAGTTAAGCGAAGCGAAGCTTAACAATGCGAAGCTAAGCGAAGGGAAGCGAAGCGAAGCGAAGAGAAGCAAAGAGAAGCGAAGCGAAGCTAAGCGAAGCGAAGCGAAGAGAAGCAAAGAGAAGCGAAGCGAAGAGAAGCGAAGCTAAGAGAAGCAAAGCGAAGCTAAGCGCAGCTATGCGAAGCGCAGCGAAGCGCAGCGAAGCTAAGCGAAGCTAAGGGAAGCTAAGGGAAGTGAACCGAAGCTAAGGGAATCGAAGTGAAGCTCAGCAAAGCTAAGCGAAGCTATGCGAAGCAAAGCGAAGCGAAGCAAAGCTAATCAAAGCTAAGCGAAGATAAACGAAGAGAGGCAAAGCGAAGCTAAGCGAAGCGAAGTGAAGCTTAGCGAAGCTAAGAGAAGCGAAGCGAAGCGTAGCTAAGCAAAGCGAAGCCAAGCGAAGCGAAGCAAAGCGAAGTTAAGCGAAGCGAAGCGAAGAGAAGAGAAGAGAAGCGAAGAGAAGCGAAGCGAAGCTAAGCGAAGCAAAGCGAAGTGAAGGGAAGCCAAGCGAAGCAAATCGAAGACAAGCATAGAGAAGCGAAGCGAAAAGAAGCAAAGCTAAGAGAAGCAAAGCGAAGCTAAGCGCAGGTATGCAAAGCAAAGAGAAGCCAAGCCAAGCTAAGCAAAGCGAAGCGAAGCTAAGCGATGCGAAGCGAAGCTAAGCGAAGCGAAGCGAAGAGAAGCAAAGAGAAGCGTAGCGAAGAGAAGCGAAGCTAAGAGAAGCAAAACGAAGCTAAGCGCAGCTATGCGAAGCCAAGCGAAGCTAAGCGAAGCTAAGCGAAGGGAAGTGAAGCTAAGGGAAGCAAACCGAAGCTAAGGGAAGCGAAGCTAAGCGAAGTAAAGCGAAGCTAAGCCAAGCGAAGCGAAGCTAAGCGAAGCGAAGCGAAGCTAAGCGAAGCGAATCTAAGCGAAGCGAAGCAAAGCTAAGCGAAGCGAAGCGAAGCGAACAAAGCTAAGCGAAGCAAAGCGAAGCGAAGCGAAGCGAAGCGAAGCGAAGCGAAGCTAAGCGAAGCAAAGCGAAGCGAAGCAAAGCTAAGCGAAGCAAAGCGAAGCGAAGCAAAGCTAAGAAAAGCTAAGTGAAGCTAAGCGAAGAGAAGCGAAGCAAAGCCAAGCGAAGCTAAACGAACCTAAGCGAAGCGAAGGGAAGCTAAGCGAAGCTAAGCAAAGCAAAGCAAAGCGAAGTTAAGCGAAGCTAAGCAAAGCGAAGCGAAGCTAAGCGAAGCTAAGCGAAGCTAAGGGAAGCGAAGTGAAGCTAAGCGATGCTAAGCGAAGCGAAGCGGAGAGAAGCGAAGAGAGGCAAAGCGAAGCTAAGCGAAGCGTAGCTAAGCGAAGCTAAGAGAAGCGAAGCTAAGCGAAGTGAAGCGAAGCGAAGCGAAGCGAAGCAAAGCGAAGCAAAGCAAAGCTATGCGAAGCAAAGCAAAGAGAAGCGAAGAGAGGCAAAGCGAAGCTAAGCGAAGCGAAGCTAAGCGAAGCTAAGAGAAACGAAGCGGGGCAAAGTGAAGCGAAGTGAAGCGAAGCGAAGCTAAGCGAAGCAAATCAAAGCAAAGCTAAGCGAAGCGAAACGAAGAGAAGCGAAGAGAAGCGAAGCGAAGCAAAGCGAAGCAAAGCGAATCGAAGGGAAGCTTCGCGAAGCGAAGTGAAGAGAAGCATAGAGAAGCGAAGCGAAAAGAAGCGAAGCTAAGAAAAGCAAAGCAAAGCTAAGCGCAGGTATGCGAAGCGAAGCGAAGCTAAGCGAAGCTAAGCGAAGCGAAGCGAAGCGAAGCGAACCTAAGGCAAGCGAAGCAAAGCTAAGGGAAGCGAAGCGTAGCGAAGCGAAGCAAAGCGAAGCTAAGCGAAGCGAAGCGAAGCGAAGCGAAGCGAAGCGAAGCGAAGCGAAGCTAGGCGAAGAGAAGCGAGGCTAAGCGAAGCGAAGCAAAGCGAAGCGAAGCTTAGGGAAGCAAAGCGAGGCTAAGCGAAGCGAAGCGAAGCTAAGCGAAGCGAAGCTAAGCGAAGCAAAGCAAAGTTAAGCGAAGCTATGCGAAGCTAAGCTAAGCGAAGCGAAGGTATGCGAAGCGACGCGAAGCTAAGCGAAGTGAAGCGAAGCAAAGAGAAGGGAACCGAAGCTAAGGAAAGTGAATCGAAGCGAAGCTAAGCGAAGCGAAGCAAAGCTAAGCGAAGCGAAGCGAAGCGAAGCAAAGCTAAGCGAAGCGAAGCGATGCTAAGCGAATCTAAGAGGAACTATGCGAAGCGAAGCGATGCTAAGCGAAGCGAAGCGAAGCTAAGCAAAGCAAGGCAAAGCTAAGCGAAGCTAAGCAAAGCTAAGCGAATCTAAGCGAAGCAAACCCAAGCCAAGCCAAGCGAAGCGAAGCTAAGCGAAGCGAAGCCAAGCGAAGCGATGCGAAGCGAAGCGAAGCTAAGCAAAGCGAAGCTAAGCGAAGAGAAGCGAAGCGAAGCCAAGCGAAGCGATGCGAAGCGAAGCGAAGCTAAGCAAAGCGAAGCTAAGCGAAGAGAAGCAAAGCTAAGCGAAGCGAAGCGAAGCGAAGCGAAGTGAAGCGAAGCTAAGCGAAGCAAAGCTAAGCAAAGCAAAGCAAAGTTAAGCGAAGCTATGCGAAGCTAAGCTAAGCGAAGCGAAGCTATGCAAAGCGACGCGAAGCTAAGCGAAGTGAAGCGAAGCAAAGAGAATCGAACCGAAGCTAAGGAAAGTGAATTGAAGCGAAGCTAAGCGAAGCGAATCAAAGCTAAGCGAAGCGAAGCGAAGATAGGTGAAGCTAAGCGAAGAGAAGCGAAGCGATGCTAAGCGAAGCTAAGCGAAGCAAAGCAAAGCTCAGCGAAGCTAAGCAAAGTTAAGCAAAATGAAGCTTAGCGAAGCGAAGCTAAGCGAAGCGAAGCGAAGAGAAGCAAAGCAAAGAGAAGCGAAGCGAAGAGAAGCAAAGAGAAGCGGAGCAAAGAGAAGCGAAGCTAAGAGAAGCAAAACGAAGCTAAGCGCAGCTATGCGAAGCGAAGCGAAGCTAAGCGAAGCGAAGTGAAGCTAAGGGAAGTGAACCGAAGCTAAGCGAAGCGAAGCGAAGCGAAGCGAAGCGAAGCTAAGCGAAGCGAAGCGAAGCTAAGCGAAGCGAAGCAAAGCAAAACGAATCTAAGCGAAGCTAAGCGAAGCTAAGCAAAGCTAAGCGAAGCTAAGTGAAGCTAAGCGAAGCTAAGCGAAGCGAAGCGAAGCCAAGTGAAGCTAAGCGAAGCCAAGCAAAGCCAAGCAAAGCTAAGCGAGGCAAAGCGAAGCTATTCAAAGCGAAGCTAAGCAAAGCAAAGCGACGTTAAGCTAAGCGAAGGGAAGCGAAGCTAAGCGAAGCTAAGCAAAGCGTAGCGAAGCTAAGCGAAGCGTAGCGAAGCTAAGCGAAGCGAAGCGAAGAGAAGCAAAGAGCAGCGAAGCGAAGCAAAGAGAAGCAAAGCGAAGCTTATTGCGGCTATGCGGAGCGAAGGGAAGCTACGTGAAGCTAAGCAAAGCGAAGCGAAGCTAAGCAAATCGAAGCTAAGCGAAGCTAAGCGAAGCAAAGCGAAGCAAAGCGAAGTTAAGGGAAGCTAAGCGACGCAAAGTGAAGCTAAGTGAATCTAAGTGAAGCTAACCGAAGCAAAGCAAAGCTAAGCGAAGCGAAGCGAAGCTAAGCAAAGCCAAGCAAAGCTAAGCGAAGCGAAGCGAAGTTAAGCGAAGCGAAGCTTAGCAATGCGAAGCTAAGCGAAGCGAAGCGAAGCAAATCGAAGCTAAGCGAAGCTAAGCGAAGCAAAGCGAAGTTAAGCGAAGCTAAGTGAAGCTATGCGAATCCAAGTGAAGCTAACCGAAGCAAAGCAAAGCTAAGCAAAGCGAAGCGAAGCTAAGCGAAGCTAAGCGAAGCCAAGCGAGGCTAAGCGAAGTTATGCGAAGCGAAGCTTAGCAAAGCGAAGCTAAGCGAAGCGAAGCGAAGAGAAGCAAAGAGAAGCGAAGCGAAGCTAAGCGAAGCTAAGCGAAGCGAAGCGAAGAGAAGCAAAGAGAAGCGAAGCGAAGAGAAGCGAAGCTAAGAGGAGCAAAGCGAAGCTAAGCGCAGCTATGCGAAGCGCAGCGAAGCAAAGCGAAGCTAAGGGAAGCTAAGGGAAGCGAACCGAAGCTAAGGGAAGCGAAGCGAAGCTAAGCGAAGCTAAGCGAAGCTAAGCGAAGCTAAGCGAAGCTAAGCGAAGCTAAGCGAAGCTAAGCGAAGCTAAGCGAAGCTAAGCGAAGCTAAGCGAAGCTAAGTGAAGCGTAGCGAAGCGTAGCGAAGCGTAGCGAAGCGTAGCGAAGCGTAGCGAAGCGTAGCGAAGCTAAGCGAAGCGAAGCGAAGAGAAACAAAGAGCAGCGAAGCGAAGCAAAGAGGAGCAAAGCGAAGCTTATCGCAGCTATGCGGAGCGAAGGGAAGCTACGTGAAGCTAAGCAATGCGAAGCAAAGTTAAGCAAATCGAAGCTAAGCGAAACCCGAAAAGTTGAGGTTTTGTTGGGCAATGCTCAAGTGCTTAGTCATGGGACAATAGCTGACATACTATAACTTCCCAACCACTTGGATTTTGGATCTGAGCACAAGCCATGATGCTCTTGAGGCCATACACTAGCTATGTATGCAAAGGGAAAGAGTTTTAGTGAACAAGATCCTAAATGAAAAAACAGGTTGTTGTTTGGTGGGGTACCACTTGGTCTTTTGTCTGGAGCACTTCCGTCTGGAGCACTTCGTCGGGAGCACTTCGACTGGAGCAATTCATCTGGAGCACTTCGTCTAGTGCATTTTTGTCTGGAGCACTTTTGTCCGGAGCACATTTGTCTGGAGCACTTCATCTGGACCAGTTGGTCTAGAGCACATGATCTGGAGCACTTTGTCTGGAGCACTTGGTCTAGAGCACTTCGTCAGAACCACTTAGTCTTGTGCACTTTCGCCTGGAGCACTTCGTCTGGGGCACTTCGTCTAGTGCACGTTTATTTGGAGCACTTTCGTTCGGGGAAATTTTACCTGGAGCACTTCGCTTGGAGCACTTTCGTCCAGAGCACTTTCTTTGGAGCACTTCGTCTGGTCCTTTTTGGTCTGGAGCATGTTCGTTTGGAGCACTTGGTCTGGTGCACTTCGTCTAGTGCACGTTCGTCATGAGCACTTTGGTTTGGAGAACTTTCGTCTGGAGCATTTTGTCTGGTGCACTTCGTCTAGTGCTTTTTGGTCTGAAGCACGTTCGTTTGGAGCACTTCGTCTGGAGCACTTCGTCTGGAGCACGTCTTCTTGAGCACTTCGTCTGGTGCACTTTCGACTGGAGCACATTCGTCGGGAGCTCTTTCGTCTGGAGCACTTTTGTCTGGGGCACTTTTGTCTGGAGCACTTTCGTCTGGAGCACTTTGTCGGGAGCACTTCGACTGGAGCAATTCGTCTAGAGCACTTTGTCTGGTGCAATTTTGTCAGAAGCACTTTTGTCCGGATCACATTCTTCTGGAGCACTTCATCTGGAGCAGTTGGTCTAGAGCACATGGTCTGGAGCACTTTCTCTGGAGCACTTGGTCTAGAGCACTTCGTCAGGAGCACTTAGTCTTGTGCACTTTCACCTGGAGCACTTTGTCTGTACACTTCGTCTGGCGCACTTCGTCTGGAGCACTTCGTCTTGAGTACGTTGTCTGGAGCACTTTGTCCGGTGCTTTTTGGTCTGGAACACGTTCGTTTGGAGCACTTCGTCTGGAGAACTTTTGTCTGGATCACTTCGTCTGGAGCACTTCGTCTGGTGCACTTTTGTCGAAAGCAGTTTCATCTGGAGCATTTTTGTTCAGAGCACTTGGTCTGGAGCACTTGGACTGGGGCACTTGGTCTTGAGCACTTTGTCTGGAGCACTTAGTCTGGTGCACTTTCGTCTGGAGCACTTTGTCTTGAGCAGTTTGTCTGGAGCACTTCATCTAGTGCGTTCGTCTCGAGCACTTTGGTCTGGAGAACTTTCGTCTGGAGCACTTTGTCTGGAGCACTTTCGTTTGGAGCACTTTGTCTGGAGCAGTTTGTCTGGAGCACTTCGTCTAGTGCTTTTTGGTGTGGAGCACGTTCGTTGGGAGCACTTCGTCTAGAGCACTTTGTTTGGAGCACTTCGTCTGGAGCACTTTGTCTGGTGCACTTTCGACTGGAGCACTTTCGTCTGGAGCACTTTCGTCTGGAACACTTTTGTCTGGAGCACTTCCGTCTGGAGCACTTCGTCGGGAGCACTTCGACTGGAGCAATTCATCTGGAGCACTTCGTCTAGTGCATTTTTTTCTGGAGCACTTTTGTCCGGAGCACATTTGTCTGGAGCACTTCATCTGGACCAGTTGGTCTAGAGCACATGATCTGGAACACTTTGTCTGGAGCACTTGGTCTAGAGCACTTCGTCAGAACCACTTAGTCTTGTGCACTTTCGCCTGGAGCACTTCGTCTGGGGCACTTCGTCTAGTGCACGTTCATCTGGAGCACTTTCGTTCGGGGAAATTTTGCCTGGAGCACTTCGCTTGGAGCACTTTCGTCCAGAGCACTTTCTTTGGAGCACTTCGTCTGGTCCTTTTTGGTCTGGAGCATGTTCGTTTGGAGCACTTTGTCTGGAGCCATTTCATCTGGAGCACTTTCGTCGGGAGCACTTCGTCTAGAGAACTTTCGTCGAGAGCACTTCGCGTGGAGCACTTTCGTCTAGAGCCCTTCATTTGGAGCAATTCGTCTGGTGCTTTTCGGTCTAGAGCAAGTTCGTTTAGAGCACTTTGTCTGGAGCACTTTGTCTGGAGCTTTTCCGTCTAGAGCACGTTCGTCTGGAGCACTTCGTTTGGAGCACTTAGTCCTGAGTAATTTTGTCTGGTGAACTTCGTCTGGTGCACTTTTGTCTGGAGCACTTTTGTCTAGAGCACTTTCTCAGGAGCACTTCGTCTAGAGCACTTCGTCCGGAGCACTTCGTCTTGAGCACTTCGCTCGATGCACTTTGTAAGCAGCACATTCGTCTAGAGTACTTCTTGTGGAGCACTTTCGTCTGCAGCACTTCATCTGGAGCACTTTTGTGTGGAGCACTTTCGTATAGAGAACTTTGTCTGGAGCACTTTGTCTGGAGCACGTCCTCTAGTACACTTTTGTCTACATTACTTTTGTCTTAATCACTTTTGTCTAGTGCGCATCGTCTGCTGCACTTCGTGTAGAGCACTTCATCTGGAGCACTTCGTCCGAACCACTTCATCTGGTGCACATTCATCTGGTGCACTTTCGTCTAGAGCACTTTCGTCTGGAGCACTTTTGTCTAGAGCACTTTCGTCTGGAGCACTTCGTTGGGAGCACTTCGACTGGAGCAATTTGTCCGGAGCACTTCGTCTTCTGCACTTTTGTGTAGAGCACTATTGTCCGGAGCACATTCGTCTGGAGCACTTTGACTGGAGCACCTTGTCTAGAGCAATTCGTCTAGTGCACGTTTGTCTGGAGCACTTCGACTGGAGCACTTTCGTTTGGAGCACTTCTTCAAGAGCACTTTCATTTGGAGCACTTTGTCTCGTGCTTTTTCATCTGGAGCACCTTCGTCTGGTGCACTTCATCTTAAGCACTTCGTCTGGAGCACCTTCGTCTGGTGCACTTCATCTTGTGCACTTTGTCTGGAGCACTTCTTCTGGCGCACATTCGTCGACAGCACTTTCTTCTAGAGCACTTCGTCTGGAGCACTTTATTTGGAGCACTTGGTCTGGAGCACTTGTTCTCGAGCACTTGGTCTCGAGCACTTGTCCTCGAGCACTTTATTTGGAGCACTTCGACTGGAGCACTTAGTCTAGTGCACGTTCATCTGGAGCACTTCGCTTGGAGCACTTTTGTCTGGAGCACTTTGTCTGGAGCACATAGTCTGGAGCACTTTTGTCTCGTGAACTTTGTCTGGTGCACTTCGCGTGGTGCACTTCATTTGGAGTACTTTGTCTAAAGCACTTCATCTGGTGCACTTTGTCTGGTGCGCATTTGTCTGGAGAGCTTTCATCTGGAGCACTTCGTCTGGAGCACTTTCGTCAGGAGCACTTTGTCTGGAGCACTTCGTCTAGAGCACTTCGTCCAGAGCACTTCGTTTGGAGCACTTTGTCTTGAGCACTTTATCTGGAGCACATCGTCTGGAGCACTTTGTCTGGAGCACTTCGTCTGGAGCACTTCGCTTGGTGCACTTTGTCTGGAGCACATTCGTCTGGAGCACTTCATCTAGAGTACTTCTTCTGGAGCACTTTAGTCTGCAGCATTTCATCAAGAGCACTTTCGTGTGGAGCATTTCGTCTATAGCACTTCGTCCGGAGCACTTCGTCTGGAGCACTTCGTTTGGAGCACTTTGTTCAGAGCACTTCGTGATGGTCGATGAATATGAACGACCCGTTCGTCAAACGCGAGATCGTTTGAGTCACATGCGAGAGCACGCGTCTGTGTCCCACGAAAGTCAGCGAACTCCATCAACAAAGTGACGAAATCAGGTGCAGAAGCGTAACGATGACGAATGTCGGTCGCAAATGGTTAATAGAACACGCCGGAAAGTCGTCGGAAAATTGCAGCACAGCTGCCCTTCTCCCCCCTTCAAAAGAAAACAGCTCCCAAGTTCCCAGGTAAAACGTCAGAAAACCCAATGCTCCAGGGGCGTCGAAATAAGCCCAAACTGCTGCTGAAAATCCCAGTACTCAGCTTCCAAGATGCCGCTGCAAAACTCCAACTTTTGCAAACGTGTAATGTCTCCACAGGGAAAACCGCTCCAATGGTCTTGAAATTCCGCAACGACTGCTTCAGAAGACTCCCACACGAACGTTTTTTTTTTTTTTTTTTTTTTTTAAACACAACTTGCGAGCTGGCCCCTACACAGCTCCACAGTACTGCTGCAAAATTGCCGGTGAATCCGATACTGCTTCTGATGGGTGGCGTTGTTGCAGCGGGGTCGTGTTTACAGTGTCTTACGAATCAGGCGAAATGACAATGGAGGTGGTAGCGGTTGATGATGAAAGGCTGTACCGAACCACTCCCGTGAAGATCCTCGAACAGAACCCCATTTCAAATGATACCAGCTGCATCCGCTTTTTTGTCCGTGCCCGCCGAAAATTTCGGGAAGAGTCGAAACTGCTACTGCCCCCCCTCTGCTCCATATAACTAAAACACTCCGCAAATGTCGGTCGATGTCGCTCGTACCCCTGAGGATGGCGGGCACAGCTCTGGCTGTTAATTCTTCACCCGCTGCACAAACTCTCCGAAAATGTCGGAACCACGTAGTACTTAGTAAGTACCGTAACTCCCACAACTAACCGTAAAAATGCCCAAGCGGCACGACGTCCTTTAGCAGCGCCCCCACGATTTCTCCACCAGCTGTACGCATGAGCTGAAACCTTATCGTAGGGTTTACCAGAGTCCACCGCCTCGGCATGATGTTTTGGCCGTCGATCAGGGTCAATGCGCATCATACGCCGTCGACCTCCTCACAGCTATAACCCAACACTAAAATTCTCCGGTACCCCTGTCCAGCTGGCCGTGCAGACATTCACCCATCTCGCGGCTGCTACAGGTTACCCAAAACTGCTTTCCTGCTGCTTAACTAACTAGGAGGATCCGCAGAGATAGGAGTGCGCACGCTTCTAGTCAGAGGAGCTTTAACGAGCTCGCCTACTGACCGCTCGACAGCTCCTGCCTCCGTCAGAAACTCGTCAAACTACACCTGCAAAAGTCGGAACCTCCTTCTGCCGCACCAGGTAAAATCCCTCAGCTCCACTGCAAAAGTAACGCCGAAATTTTCGGCGACACTCCATCAGCACAGTGTAGTTTGCAGGTTCACCCCCCTTATGAATCAAGAAGCCGTCGAGTTAGAAGTCGACACTGCTACCTGGTGGGAATGGTGATTTTAGGGCGACGTAGCTGAGCGAGTAGCAGCCCGAACGCCGCTAACCCATCTGCTCCACTCCCATCGTTCTTCTCCCACTGCTTCAACTCCTGACAGTTAACGCGTTCGGCGACCGGTGGAAAACACTTAATACACACCCAAGGGTGAGCTACCTGGGTGGACGCAGAACCGGAGGAGGACTCGCCAGCCGGGGAGGGAGCAGTGTCCAGCGTAAACAGGCCAGACACAGGGTCCCGGGGGAACGTTGCAAGGGGGGCACCTGAGGCGACCTCGGAACAGACCGCGTACCGCTCGTGACCAGGGAACGTAGTGGTGACGCCGAGGTCCTGAAGACAGCCGACACCAACAAAGTTCCTGGAGAACGAAGGGATGTGCAGGCCTGTAAGGGGACCCGAGGGAACCGCCGGACAGGGAAGGGTAGTGTAGCTGCGAGCAACTACAGGACCAGAGGAGGGGTCCGCAAGGGCGACAGCGGCAGGCACAGCAAGCGGTGTGAGGGCGGCGTGGTCGCGGAAGAAACAAGCTGACGCACCGGAGTCTAGAGTGAAGGACATCGACGCCGTAGTGGCCGACAACGGAGGAGCAAGGGTAGAGCCTAGGCTAGACAATGCAAGCTGTCCTACGCGTGACGCAGCAGGGGAGTCTGGACTACACACAGGTGCTATGCCTAAGCTAAAGAACGCAGAGAAACACCATCCGGAAACACTCGAAACGTCAGCATACAGAGAATGCAAGGAAGAAGTAATCTGATCCATGTCTAAGTCAAAAACAAGCACACCATGGCGCAGCAAGCTGGGCCAGTCACGAAGGTCCAGGGCGGGGCCAAAGTGGCGACGGAAGAGGTCGCCGCGGTGGCGGAAGCAGCGGGCGGTGGGGTGCGAACAACTCGCACGCCACTTTGGTGGGTGGCAAACCACTCGCACGCTACTCTTCTGGGGGGTGGCAAACCACTCCCAAGCCACTCTGGGGGTGGCAAACCATTCGCATGCCACTCTCAGAGGGGGGAAAACCACTTGCACGCCACTCTTTTGAGGGGTGGCAAACCACTCGCACTCCACTCTAGGGGTGGCAAACCACTCGCACGCCACTCGAGGCGGTTGAAAAATCGCTCGCACGCCACTTTCGGGGGTAGGCAAACATCTCGCACGCCACTCTTGGGGGGTGGCAAACCACTCGCACGCCACTGTCAGGGGGTGGCAAACCACTCGCACGCCACTCTGGGGGCGTGGCGAACCACTCGCACACCACTCTGGGGGTGGCAACCCTCTCGCACGCCACTCGGGGAGGTGCCAAACCACTCGCACGCCACTTGGGGGGTGGCAAATTACTCACACGCCACTCGAGGGGGTGGCAAACCACTCCCAAGCCACTCTGAGGGGTAACAAACCATTCCCACGCCACTCTCGGAGGTGGAAAACCACTCGCACGTCACAGTAGGGGGTGGCAAACCACTCGCACGTCACACTACGGGGTGGCAAACCACTCGCACGCCAATCTTGGAGGGTGGCAAACAACTCGCACGCCACTCGGGGGGGGTGGCAAACCACTGGCACGCTACTTTCGGTGGGTGGCAAACCAGTCGCACGCCACTCGCGGGGGTGGCAAACCACTCCCAAGCCTCTCTGAAGGGTGGCAAACCATTCGCACGCCACTCTCGGAGGGTGGCAAACCACTCCTACGCCACTCTCGGGGGTTGGCAAACCACTCGCACGCCACTCTGGGGGGTGGCAAACCTCTCGCACGCCACTCTTGGAGGGTGGCAAACCACTCGCACGTCACACTGCGGGATGGCAAACCACTCGCACGTCACACAGCGGGGTGGCAAACTATTCGCACGCCACTCTTGGAGGGTGGCAAACCACTCGCACGCCAATCTTGGAGAATGGCAAACCATTCGCACGCCATTCTCGGAGGGTGGCAAACCACTCCCACGCCACTCTCGGGGGTTGACAAACCACTGACATGCCACTCTGGGGAGTGGCAAACCACCCGCACGCCACTCTGGGGGTTGGCAAACCACTCCCAAGCCACTCTGGGTGGTGGCAAAGCATTCGCAACCACTATCAAGGGGTGGCAAACCACTCGCGCGCCACTCTCGGGGGGTGGCAAACCACTTGTACGCCACTCTGGGGGGTGGCAAACCACTCGCACACCAATTGGAGGGTGGCAAACCACTCGCACGCCACCCTCGGGGGTTTAGGAATGGTTTGCCACCACTCAGAGTGGCTTGGGAGTGGTTTGCCACCCCGCCCAGTGGCGTGCGAGCAATTTGCCACCCCCCAAGTAGCGTGCGAGTGGTTTGCCACCCCCCCGAGTGGCGTGCGAGAGGGTTGCCCCCCTCCAAGATTTGCGTGCGAGTGATAAGCAACCTCCCCGAGTGGCGTGCGAGTGGTTTGCCACCCCTAGAGTTGAGTGCGAGTGGTTTGCTACCCCTCGAGTGTGGCGGGCAAGTGGTTTGCCACACCCCGACAGTGGCGTGCGAGTGGTTTGCCCCCCTCTGAGAGTGGCATGCGAATGGTTTGCCACCCCCCAGAGTGGCTTGGGAGTGGTTTGCCACCCCACCGAGTAGCGTGCGAATTGTTTGCCATCCCCACGAGTTGGGTGCGAGTGGTTTGCCACCCCCCAGAGTGGCGTGTGAGTGGTTTGCCACCCCCCCAGAGTGGCGTGCGAGTGGTTTGCCACCCCCTCGATTGGCTTGGGAGTTGTTTGCCACCCCCCTAAGAGTGGCGTGCGAGTGGTTTCCCAACCCCTGATTGGCGTGCGAGTGGTTTGCCACCCCCTAGAGTGGCGTGTGAGTTGTTTGCCACCCCTCGAGAGTGGTGCGCGAGTGGTTTGCCACCCCCAGATAGTGGCATGCGAATGGTTTGCCACCCCCCAGAGTGGCTAGGGAGTGGTTTGCCACCCCCCAGAGTGGCGTGAGAGTGGTTTGCCACTCCCCAGAGTGGCATGCGAGTGGTTAGCCAACCCCCGAGTGTGGCGTGCGAGTGGTTTCCCACCCTCCGACAGTGGCGTGCGAATGGTTTGCCATCTCTCAGAGAGGCTTGGTAGTGGTTTGCCACCCCCCAGAGTGGCTTGGGAGTGGTTTGCCACCCCCCAGAGTGTTGTGTGAGTGGCGTGCGACCGGTTTGCCACCCACCGAAAGTGGCGTGCGAGTGGTTTGCCACCCCCCCGAGTGGCGTGCGAGTAGTTTGCCACCCTCCAAGATTGGCGAGCGAGTTAAGTGCGAGTGGTTTGCCACCCCGCAGTGTGACGTGCGAGTGGTTTTCCACCCCCCGAGAGTGGCGTGCGAATGGTTTGCCACCCCGTAGAGTGGCTTGGGATTGGTTTGCCACCCCCTCGAGTGGCGTGCGAGTAATTTGCCACCCCCCAAGTGGCGTGCGAGTGGTTTGCCACCCCCTCGAGTGGCGTGCGAGAGGGTTGCCACCCCCCAGAGTGGCGTGGGAGTGGTTTGCCACGCCCCGAGAATGGCGTGCAAGTGGTTTGCCGCCCCCTGACAGTGGCGTGCAAGTGGTTTGCCACCCCCCAAGAGTGGCGTGCGAGTTGTTTGCCACCCCCCGAAAGTGGCGTGCGAGTGATTTTCAACCTCCTCGAGTGGCGTGCGAGTGGTTTGCCACCCCTAGAGTGGAGTGCGAGTGGTTTGCAACCCCCTGAGAGTGGAGTGCGAGTGGTTTGCCCCCCTCTGAGAGTGGCATGCGAATGGTTTGCCACCCCCCAGAGTGGCTTGGGAGTGGTTTGCCACCCCCCCGAGTGGTGTGCGAGTGGTTTGCCACCCCCCCGCGAGTGTTGTGCGAGTGGTTTCCCACCCCCCTGATTGGCGTGCGAGTGGTTTGCCACCCCCTAGAGTGGCATGCGAGTTGTTTGCCACCCCCTGAGAGTGGTGTGCGAGTGGTTTGCCACCCCTCGAGAGTGGCATGCGAGTGGTTTGCCACCCCCCTGATTGGCGTGCGAGTGGTTTGCCACCCCCTAGAGTGGCGTGCGAGTGGTTTGCCACCCCCCGAGAGTGGCGTGCGAGTGGTTTGCCACCCCCTGATAGTGGCATGCGAGTGGTTTGCCACCCCCCAGAGTGGCGTGCGAGGGGTTTGCCACTCCCCAGAGTTGCGTGCGAGTGGTTTGTAAACCCCGAGAGTGGCGTGGGAGTGGTTTGCCACCCTCCGAGAGTGGCGTGGGAGTGGTTTGCCACCCTTCGAGACTGGCGTGCGAATGGTTTGCCACCCCTCAGAGAGGCTTGGGAGTGGTTTGCCAACCCCCCAAGTGGCGTGCGACAGGTTTGCCACCCACCGAGAGTGGCGTGCGAGTGGTTTGCCATCACACCGATTGGCGTGCGAGTGGTTTGCCACCCCCCGAGAGTGGCGTGTGAGTGGTTTGCCACCCCTTGATAGTGGCATGGGAATGGTTTGCCACCCCGCAAAGTCGCTTGGGACTGGTTTGCCACCCCCCAGAGTGGCGGCAAGTGGTTTGCCACTCCCAAGAGTGGCATGCGAGTGGTTTTCCAACCCTCGAGAGTGGCTTGAGAGTGGTTTGCCACCCTCCGAGATTGGCGTGCAAATGTTTTGCCACCCCCCAGAGAGGCTTGGGAGTTGTTTTCCACCCAACCGAGTTGCGTGCGACTCGTTTGCCACCCACCGAAAGTGGCATGCGAGTGGTTTGCCATCCCCCTAGTGGCGTTCGAGTGGTTTGCCACCCTCCAAGTTTGGCGTGCGAGTGGTTTACCACCCTACAAGAGTGGCGTGCGAATAGTTTGCCACCCCCCGAGAGTGGCGTGCGAATGGTTTGCCACCCCGCAGAGTGGCTTGGGAGTGGTTTGCAACCCCCCGATTGGTGTGCGAGTGGTTTGCCACCCCCCCGAGGGTGGCGTGCGAGTGGTTTTGCACCCCCCTGATTGGCGTGCGAGTCGTTTGCCACCTCCCCATAGTGGCGTGCGAATGGTTTGCCACCCCTCAGAAAGGCTTGGGAGTGGTTTGCCACCCCCACGAGTGGCGTGCGACTCCTTTGCCACCTACCGAGAGTGGCGTGCGAGTGGTTTGCCATCCCCCCAAGTGGCATTCGAGTGGTTTGCCACCCTCTAAGATTGGCGTCCGAGTGGTTTGCCACCCTCCAAGAGTGGTGTGCGAATAGTTTGCCACCCCGCAGTGTGACGTGCGAGTGGTTTGCCATCCCGCAGTGTGACGTGCGAGTGGTTTGCCACCCTCCAAGAGTGGCGTGCGAGTGTTTTGCCACCCCGCAGTGTGATGTGCGAGTTGTTTACCACCCCGAAGTGTGACGTGCAAGTGGTTTGCCACCCCCCGAGAGTGGCGTGCGAATGGTTTGCCACCCCTCAGAGTAGCTTGGGAGTGGTTTGGCACCCCCTCGAGTGGCGTGCGAGTAATTTGCCACCCCCCAAGTGGTGTGCGAGTGGTTTGCCACCCTCCCGAGTGGCGTGCGAGAGGGTTGCCACCCCCCAGAGTGGCTTGCGAGTGGTTTGCCACGCCCCGAGAGTGGCGTTCGAGTGGTTTGCCGCCCCCTGACAGTGGTGTGCGAGTGGTTTTCCAACCCCTAGAGTGGCTTGGGAGTGGTGTGCCACCCCACCGAGTGGTGTGCGAGTGGTTTGCCACCCCTCAAAAGTGGCGTGCGAGTTGTTTGCCACCTCCCAGAGTGGCGTGCGAGTCGTTTTCCACCCCTCGAAAGTGGCGTGCAAGTGGTTTGCCACCCCCCAGAAGAGTAGCGTGCGATTGGTTTGCCACCCACCAAAGTGGCGTGCGAGTTGTTTGCCACCCCCACGAGTGGGGTGCAAGTGGTTTGCCAACCCCCAGAGTGGCGTGTGAGTGGTTTGCCACCCCCCGAGAGTGGCGTGCGAATGGTTTGCCACCCCCTAGAGTGGCTTGGGAGTGGTTTGCCACCCCCCCAAGTGGTGTGCGAGTTGTTTGCCACCCCCCCCGAGAGTGGCGTGCGAGTGGTTTCCCACCCCCATGATTGGCATGCGAGTGGTTTGCCAACCCCCAGAGTGGCATGCGAGTGGTTTGCTCCCCCCTGAGAGTTGCGTGCGAGTGGTTTGCCACCCCCCGAGGGTGGCATGCGAGTGGTTTGCCACCCCCCCGATTGGCGTGCGAGTGGTTTGCCACCCCCTAGAGTGGCGTACAAGTGGTTTGCCACCCCCCGAGAGTGGCGCGCGAGTGGTTTGCCACCCCCTAGAGTGGCGTGCGAGGGGTTTGCCACTCCCCAGAGTGGCATGCGAGTGTTGTGTAAACCCCCAAGAGTGGCGTGGGAGTGGTTTGCCACCCTCCGAGAGTGCCGTGCGAATGGTTTGCCACCCCTCAGAGAGGCTTGGGAGTGGTTTGCCACCCCCCCCAAGTGGCGTGCAACTGGTTTGCCACCCACCGAGAGTGGCGTGCGAGTGGTTTGCCATCCCCCCGAGTGGCATTTGAGTGGTTTGCCACCCTCCAAGATTGGCGAGCAAGTTGTTTGCCACCCAGCAATGTGACGTGCGAATGGTTTTTCACCCCCTGAGAGTGCCGTGCGAATGATTTGCCACCCTCGAGAATGGCTTGGGAGTGGTTTGCCACCCCCCCGAGTGGCGTGCGATTTGTTTGCCACCCCCCTGAGTGGCGTGCAAGAGGTTTGCCACCCCTCAAAGTGGTGTGCGAGTGGTTTGCCACCCCCCGAGAGTGGCATGCGAGTGGTTTGCCACCCCCTGAGAATAGCGTGCGAGTGGTTTGCCACCCCCTGAGAGTGGCGTGCGAGTGGTTTGCCACCCCCCAAGAGTGGCGTGAACGTTATTTGCCACCCCCCGAAAGTGGCGTGTCAGTGATTTGCCACCCTCCAAGATTGGCGTGCTAGTGGTTTGCCACCCTCCGAGAGTGGCGTGCGAATAGTTTGCCACCCTGAAGTGTGACGTACGAGTGGTTTGTGACCCCGCAGTGTGATGTGCGATTGGTTTTTTACCCCCCCGACTGGTGTGCGATTTGTTTGCCACCCCCGAAGTGGCGTGCGAGGTGTTTGCCACCCCCTAGAGTGGCATGCGAGTGGTTTGCCACCTCCCGAGAGTGGCATGCGTGTGGTTTGCCACCCCTTGAGAGTGGCATGCGAGTGGTTTGCCACCTCCCAAGAGTGGAGTGCGAGTGGTTTGCCACCCCCCAGAAGATTGGCATGCGAGCGGTTTGCCACCCACCAAAGTGGCATGCGAGTTGTTTGCCACCCCCATTAGTGGGGTGCGAGTGGTTTGCCACCCCCCCGAGTGGTGTGCGAGTGGTTTGCCACCCCCCAGAGTGGCATGCGAGTGGTTTGCCACCCCCTGAGAGTGGCGTGCGAGTGGTTTGCCACCCCCCGAGGGTGGGATGCGAGAGGTTTGCCAGCCCCCAGATTGGCGTGCGAGTGGGTTGCCACCCCCCAGAAGAGTGGCGTGCGAGTGGTTTGCTACCGCCTGATAGTGGCATGCGAATGGTTTGCCACCCCCCAGAGTGGCTTGTGAGTGGTTTGCCACCCACCAGAGTGGCGCGCGAGTGGTTTTCCACTCCCCAGAGTGGCATGCGAGTGGTTTGCCAACCTCCGAGAGTGGCGTGGGAGTGGTTTGCCACCCTCCGAGAGTGGCGTGCGAATGGTTTGACACCCCTTAGAGAGGGTTGGGAGTGGTTTGCCACCCCCTAGAGTGTCGTGCAACTCGTTTGCCACCCACTGAGAGTGGCGTGCGAGTGGTTTGCCATCCCCCCGAGTGGTGTTCGAGTGGTTTGCCACCCTCCAAGATTGGCGTGCGAGTGGTTTGCCACCCTCCAAGAGTGGCATGCGAATAGTTTGCCACCCCGCAGTGTGACGTGCGAGTGGTTTGCCCCCTGCAGTGTGACGTGCGAGTGGTTTTTCACCCCCCGAGAGTAGCGTGCGAATGGTTTGCCACCCTCCAGAGTGGCTCGGGAGTGGTTTGCCACCCCCTCGAGTGGCGTGCGATTTGTTTTCCACCCCTGAAGTGGCATGCGAGTGGTTTGCTACCCCCCGAGTGGCGTGTGAGAGGTTTGCCACCCCTCCAGAGTGGCGTGCGAGTAGTTTGCCACCCCCCGAGAGTGGCATGCGAGTGGTTTTCCACCCCCAAAGAGTGGCGTGCGAGTGGTTTGCCACCCCCGAGAAGAGTGGCGTGCGAGTGGTTTGCCACCCACCAAAGTGGCGTGCGAGTTGTTTGCCACCCCCACAAGTGGGGTGCGAGTGGTTTGCCACTCCTCAGAGTGGCGTGTGAGTGGTTTGCCACCCCTCAAGAGTGGCGTGCGAATGGTTTGCCACCCCCCAGAGTGGCTTGGGAGTGGTTTGCCACCCCCTCGAGTGGTGTGCGAGTGGTTTGCCACCCCATGTGAGTGGCGTGCGAGTGGTTTCCCACCCCCTTGACTGGCGTGCGAGTGGTTTGCCACCCCCCAGAGTGGCATGCGATTGGTTTGCCACCCCCTGAGAGTGGCGTGCGAGTGGTTTGCCACCCACCGAGGTTGGCATGCAAGTGGTTTGCCACCCCCCCTATTGGCGTGCGAGTGGTTTGCCACCCCCCTGAGTGGCGTGCGAGTGGTTTGCCACCCTCCGAGAGTGGTGCGTGAGTGGTTTGCCACCCCCTGATAGTGGCATGCAAATGGTTTGTCACCCCCAAGAGTTGCTTGGGAGTGGTTTGCCACCCCCTAGAGTGGCGTGCGAGTGGTTTGCCACCCCCAGAGTGGCGTGCGAGTGGTTTGCCAACCCCCGAGAGTGGCGTGGGAGTGGTTTGCCACCCTCCGAGAGTGGCGTGCGAATGGTTTGCCACCCCTCTGAGAGGCTTGCAAGTGGTTTGCCACCCCCCCGAGTGGCGTGCAACTGGTTTGCCACCCCCCAGAGTGGCATGCGAGTGGTTTGCCACCCCCTGAGAGTGGCGTGCGAGTGGTTTGCCACCCCCCGAAGGTGGCATGCAAGTGGTTTGCCACCCCCCCGATTGGCGTGCGAGTGGTTTGCCACCCCCCAGAGTGGAGTGCGATTGGTTTGCCACCCCCTGATAGTGGCATGCGAATGGTTTGCCACCCCCAAGAGTGGCTTGGAAGTGGTTTGCCACCCCCCAGAGTGGCGTGCGAGTGGTTTGCCACCCCCAAGAGTGGCGTGCGAGTGGTTTGCCAACCCCTGAGAGTGGCGTGGGAGTGGTTTGCCACCCTCCGAGAGTGGCGTGCGAATGGTTTGCCACCCCTCAGAGAGGCTTGAGAGTGGTTTGCCACCCCCCCGAGTGGCGTGCGACTGGTTTGCCACCCTCCAGAGTTGCATACGTGTGGTTTGCCAACCCCTGAGAGTGGCGTGCGAGTGGTTTGCCACCCCCCGAGAGTGGCATGCAAGTGGTTTGCCACCCCTCCGATTGGCGTGCTAGTGGTTTGCCACCCCCTGAGAGTGGCAAACCACTCGCACGTCACACTATGGGGTGGCAAACCACTCGCACGCCAATCTTGGAGGGTGGCAAACAACTCGCACGCCACTCGGGGGGGGTGGCAAACCACTGGCACGCTACTTTTGGTGGGTGGCAAACCAGTCGCACGCCACTCGCGGGGGTGGCAAACCACTCCCAAGCCTCTCTGAAGGGTGGCAAACCATTCGCACGCCACTCTCGGAGGGTGGCAAACCACTCCTACGCCACTCTCGGGGGTTGGCAAACCACTCGCACGCCACTCTGGGGGGTGGCAAACCTCTCGCACGCCACTCTTGGAGGGTGGCAAACCACTCGCACGTCACACTGCGGGATGGCAAACCACTCGCACGTCACACAGCGGGGTGGCAAACTATTCGCACGCCACTCTTGGAGGGTGGCAAACCACTCGCACGCCAATCTTGGAGAATGGCAAACCATTCGCACGCCATTCTCGGAGGGTGGCAAACCACTCCCACGCCACTCTCGGGGGTTGACAAACCACTGACATGCCACTCTGGGGAGTGGCAAACCACCCGCACGCCACTCTGGGGGTTGGCAAACCACTCCCAAGCAACTCTGGGTGGTGGCAAAGCATTCGCAACCACTATCAAAGGGTGGCAAACCACTCGCGCGCCACTCTCGGGGGGTGGCAAACCACTTGTACGCCACTCTGGGGGGTGGCAAACCACTCGCACACCAATTGGAGGGTGGCAAACCACTCGCAGGCCACCCTCGGGGGTTTAGGAATGGTTTGCCACCACTCAGAGTGGCTTGGGAGTGGTTTGCCACCCCGCCCAGTGGCGTGCGAGCAATTTGCCACCCCCCAAGTAGCGTGTGAGTGGTTTGCCACCCCCCCGAGTGGCGTGCGAGAGGGTTGCCCCCCTCCAAGATTTGCGTGCGAGTGATAAGCAACCTCCCCGAGTGGCGTGCGAGTGGTTTGCCACCCCTAGAGTTGAGTGCGAGTGGTTTGCTACCCCTCGAGTGTGGCGGGCAAGTGGTTTGCCACACCCCGACAGTGGCGTGCGAGTGGTTTGCCCCCCTCTGAGAGTGGCATGCGAATGGTTTGCCACCCCCCAGAGTGGCTTGGGAGTGGTTTGCCACCCCACCGAGTAGCGTGCGAGTTGTTTGCCATCCCCACGAGTTGGGTGCGAGTGGTTTGCCACCCCCCAGAGTGGCGTGTGAGTGGTTTGCCACCCCCCCAGAGTGGCGTGCGAGTGGTTTGCCACCCCCTCGATTGGCTTGGGAGTGGTTTGCCACCCCCCTAAGAGTGGCGTGCGAGTGGTTTCCCAACCCCCGATTGGCGTGCGAGTGGTTTGCCACCCCCTAGAGTGGCGTGTGAGTTGTTTGCCACCCCTCGAGAGTGGTGCGCGAGTGGTTTGCCACCCCCAGATAGTGGCATGCGAATGGTTTGCCACCCCCCAGAGTGGCTAGGGAGTGGTTTGCCACCCCCCAGAGTGGCGTGAGAGTGGTTTGGCACCCCCCCCGAGACTGTTGTGCGAGTGGTTTCCCCCCCCCTGATTGGCGTGCGAGTGGTTTGCCACCCCTCGAGAGTGGCATGCGAGTGGTTTGCCACCCCCCCGATTGGCGTGCTAGTGGTTTGCCACCCCCTAGAGTGGCGTGCGAGTGGTTTGCCACCCCTAGAGTGGAGTGCGAGTGGTTTGCAACCCCCTGAGAGTGGAGTGCGAGTGGTTTGCCCCCCTCTGAGAGTGGCATGCGAATGGTTTGCCACCCCCCAGAGTGGCTTGGGAGTGGTTTGCCACCCCCCCGAGTGGTGTGCGAGTGGTTTGGCACCCCCCCGAGAGTGTTGTGCGAGTGGTTTCCCACCTCCCTGATTGGCGTGCGAGTGGTTTGCCACCCCCTAGAGTGGCATGCGAGTTGTTTGCCACCCCCTGAGAGTGGTGTGCGAGTGGTTTGCCACCCCTCGAGAGTGGCATGCGAGTGGTTTGCCACCCCCCCGATTGGCGTGCGAGTGGTTTGCCACCCCCTAGAGTGGCGTGCGAGTGGTTTGCCACCCCCCGAGAGTGGCGTGCGAGTGGTTTGCCACCCCCTGATAGTGGCATGCGAGTGGTTTGCCACCCCGCAGAGTGGCGTGCCAGGGGTTTGCCTTTCCCCAGAGTTGCATGCGAGTGGTTTGTAAACCCCGAGAGTGGCGTGGGAGTGGTTTGCCACCCTCCGACACTGGCGTGCGAGTGGTTTGCCACCCACCGAGAGTGGCGTGCGAGTGGTTTGCCACCCCTTGATAGTGGCATGGGAATGGTTTGCCACCCCCCAAAGTCGCTTGGGACTGGTTTGCCACCCCCCAGAGTGGCGGCAAGTGGTTTGCCACTCCCAAGAGTGGCATGCGAGTGGTTTTCCAACCCTCGAGAGTGGCTTGAGAGTGGTTTGCCACCCTCCGAGATTGGCGTGCAAATGTTTTGCCACCCCCCCAGAGAGGCTTGGGAGTTGTTTTCCACCCAACCGAGTTGCGTGCGACTCGTTTGCCACCCACCGAAAGTGGCATGCGAGTGGTTTGCCATCCCCCGAGTGGCGTTCGAGTGGTTTGCCACCCTCCAAGTTTGGCGTGCGAGTGGTTTACCACCCTACAAGAGTGGCGTGCGAATAGTTTGCCACCCCCCGAGAGTGGCGTGCGAATGGTTTGCCACCCCGCAGAGTGGCTTGGGAGTGGTTTGCAACCCCCCCGATTGGTGTGCGAGTGGTTTGCCACCCCCCCGAGGGTGGCGTGCGAGTGGTTTTGCACCCCCCTGATTGGCGTGCGAGTCGTTTGCCACCCCCCAGAGTGGCATGCGAGTGGTTTGCCACCCTCCAAGATTGGCGTGCGAGCGGTTTGCCACCCTCCAAAAGTGGCGTGCGAATAGTTTGCCACCTCCCCATAGTGGCGTGCGAATGGTTTGCCACCCCTCAGAAAGGCTTGGGAGTGGTTTGCCACCCCCACGAGTGGCGTGCGACTCCTTTGCCACCTACCGAGAGTGGCGTGCGAGTGGTTTGCCATCCCTCCAAGTGGCATTCGAGTGGTTTGCCACCCTCTAAGATTGGCGTCCGAGTGGTTTGCCACCCTCCAAGAGTGGTGTGCGAATAGTTTGCCACCCCGCAGTGTGACGTGCGAGTGGTTTGCCATCCCGCAGTGTGACGTGCGAGTGGTTTGCCACCCTCCAAGAGTTGCGTGCGAGAGGTTTGCCACCCCCCAAACTGGCGTGCGAGAGGTTTGCCACCCCCCAAAGTGGCGTGGGAGTGGTTTGCCACACTGCGAGACTGGCGTGCGAATGGTTTGCCACCCTTCAGAGAGGCTTGGGAGTGGTTTCCCACCCCCGCGAGTGGCGTGCGACTGGTTTGCCAACCACTGAAAGTGGCGTGCGACTGCGTTGCCACCGACTGAAAGTGGCGTGCCAGTGGTTTGCCACCCCCCCGAGTGGTGTGCGAGTAGTTTGCCACCCTCCAAGGTTGGCGTGAAAGTTGTTTGCCACCCTCCAAGAGTGGCGTGCGAGTGTTTTGCCACCCCGCAGTGTGATGTGCGAGTTGTTTGCCACCCGGAAGTGTGACGTGCAAGTGGTTTGCCACCCCGCAGTGTGATGTGCGAGTGGTTTTCCACCCCCCGAGAGTGGCGTGCGAATGGTTTGCCACCCCTCAGAGTGGCTTGGGAGTGGTTTGGCACCCCCTCGAGTGGCGTGCGAGTAATTTGCCACCCCCCAAGTGGTGTGCGAGTGGTTTGCCACCCTCCAGAGTGGCGTGCGAGAGGGTTGCCACCCCCCAGAGTGGCTTGCGAGTGGTTTGCCACGCCCCGAGAGTGGCGTGCGAGTGGTTTGCCGCCCCTGACAGTGGTGTGCGAGTGGTTTGCCAACCACCAGAGTGGCTTGGGAGTGGTGTGCCACCCCACCGAGTGGTGTGCGAGTGGTTTGCCACCCCTCAAAAGTGGCGTGCGAGTTGTTTGCCACCTCCCAGAGTGGCGTGCGAGTCGTTTTCCACCCCTCGAAAGTGGCGTGCAAGTGGTTTGCCACCCCCCAGAAGAGTAGCGTGCGATTGGTTTGCCACCCACCAAAGTGGCGTGCGAGTTGTTTGCCACCACCACGAGTGGGGTGCAAGTGGTTTGCCAACCCCCAGAGTGGCGTGTGAGTGGTTTGCCACCCCCGAGAGTGGCGTGCGAATGGTTTGCCACCCCCTAGAGTGGCTTGCAAGTGGTTTGCCACCCCCCGAGTGGTGTGCGAGTGGTTTGCCACCCCCCCGAGAGTGGCGTGCGAGTGGTTTCCCACCCCATGATTGGCATGCGAGTGGTTTGCCAACCCCCAGAGTGGCATGCGAGTGGTTTGCTCCCCCCTGAGAGTTGCGTGCGAGTGGTTTGCCACTCCCCAGAGTGGCATGCGAGTGTTGTGTAAACCCCCAAGAGTGGCGTGGGGGTGGTTTGCCACCCTCCGAGAGTGCCGTGCGAATGGTTTGCCACCCCTCAGAGAGGCTTGGGAGTGGTTTGCCACCCCCCCCAAGTGGCGTGCAACTGGTTTGCCACCCACCGAGAGTGGCGTGCGAGTGGTTTGCCATCCCCCCGAGTGGCATTTGAGTGGTTTGCAACCCTCCAAGATTGGCGAGCAAGTTGTTTGCCACCCAGCAATGTGACGTGCGAATGGTTTTTCACCCCCTGAGAGTGGCGTGCGAATGATTTGCCACCCTCGAGAATGGCTTGGGAGTGGTTTGCCACCCCCCTGAGTGGCGTGCGATTTGTTTGCCACCCCCCTGAGTGGCGTGCGAGTGGTTTGCCACCCCCCGAGAGTGGCATGCGAGTGGTTTGCCACCCCCTGAGAATAGCGTGCGAGTGGTTTGCCCCCCCCTGAGAGTCGCATGCGAGTGGTTTGCCACCCCCCAAGAGTGGCGTGTACGTTATTTGCCACCCCCCGAAAGTGGCGTGTCAGTGATTTGCCACCCTCCAAGATTGGCGTGCTAGTGGTTCGCCACCCTGCGAGAGTGGCGTGCGAATAGTTTGCCACCCTGCAGTGTGACGTACGAGTGGTTTGTGACCCCGCAGTGTGATGTGCGATTGGTTTTTAACCCCCCCGACTGGTGTGCGATTTGTTTGCCACGCCCAAAGTGGCGTGCGAGTGGTTTGCCACCCCTCCGAGTGGCGTGCGAGAGGTTTGCCACCCCCTAGAGTGGCATGCGATTGGTTTGCCACCCCCCGAGAGTGGCATGCGTGTGGTTTGCCACCCCCTGAGAGTGGCATGCGATTGGTTTGCCACCCCCCGAGAGTGGCATGCGAGTGGTTTGCCACCTCCCAAGAGTGGTGTGCGAGTGGTTTGCCACCCCCCAGAAGATTGGCATGCGAGCGGTTTGCCACCCACCAAAGTGGCATGCGAGTTGTTTGCCACCCCCATTAGTGGGGTGCGAGTGGTTTGCCACCCCCCCGAGTGGTGTGCGAGTGGTTTGCCACCCCCCAAGAGTGGCGTGCGAATGGTTTCCCATCCCCCCGATTGGCATGCGAGTGGTTTGCCACCCCCCAGAGTGGCATGCGAGTGGTTTGCCACCCCCTGAGAGTGGCGTGCGAGTGGTTTGCCACCCCCCGAGGGTGGGATGCGAGAGGTTTGCCAGCCCCCAGATTGGCGTGCGAGTGGGTTGCCACCCCCAGAAGAGTGGCGTGCGAGTGGTTTGCTACCCACCAAAGTGGCGTGCGAGTTGTTTGCCACCGCCTGATAGTGGCATGCGAATGGTTTGCCACCCCCCAGAGTGGCTTGGGAGTGGTTTGCCACCCACCAGAGTGGCGCGCGAGTGGTTTTCCGCTCCCCAGAGTGGCATGCGAGTGGTTTGCCAACCTCCGAGAGTGGCGTGGGAGTGGTTTGCCACCCTCCGAGAGTGGCGTGCGAATGGTTTGACACCCCTTAGAGAGGGTTGGGAGTGGTTTGCCACCCCCTAGAGTGTCGTGCAACTCGTTTGCCACCCACTGAGAGTGGCGTGCGAGTGGTTTGCCATCCCCCCGAGTGGTGTTCGAGTGGTTTGCCACCCTCCAAGATTGGCGTGCGAATAGTTTGCCACCCCGCAGTGTGACGTGCAAGTGGTTTGCCCCCTGCAGTGTGACGTGCGAGTGGTTTTTCACCCCCCGAGAGTAGCGTGCGAATGGTTTGCCACCCCCCAGAGTGGCTCGGGAGTGTTTTGCCACCCCCTCGAGTGGCGTGCGATTTGTTTTCCACCCCTGAAGTGGCATGCGAGTGGTTTGCTACCCCCCCGAGTGGCGTGTGAGAGGTTTGCCACCCCTCCAGAGTGGCGTGCGAGTAGTTTGCCACCCCCCGAGAGTGGCATGCGAGTGGTTTTCCACCCCCAAAGAGTGGCGTGCGAGTGGTTTGCCACCCCCCAGAAGAGTGGCGTGCGAGTGGTTTGCCACCCACCAAAGTGGCGTGCGAGTTGTTTGCCACCCCCACAAGTGGGGTGCGAATGGTTTGCCACTCCTCAGAGTGGCGTGTGAGTGGTTTGCCACCCCTCAAGAGTGGCGTGCGAATGGTTTGCCACCCCCCAGAGTGGCTTGGGAGTGGTTTGCCACCCCCTCGAGTGGTGTGCGAGTGGTTTGCCACCCCATGTGAGTGGCGTGCGAGTGGTTTCCCACCCCCCTGACTGGCGTGCGAGTGGTTTGCCACCCCCCAGAGTGGCATGCGATTGGTTTGCCACCCCCTGAGAGTGGCGTGCGAGTGGTTTGCCACCCACCGAGGTTGGCATGCAAGTGGTTTGCCACCCCCCCTATTGGCGTGCGAGTGGTTTGCCACCCCCCTGAGTGGCGTGCGAGTGGTTTGCCACCCTCCGAGAGTGGTGCGTGAGTGGTTTGCCACCCCCTGATAGTGGCATGCAAATGGTTTGTCACCCCCAAGAGTTGCTTGGGAGTGGTTTGCCACCCCCCAGAGTGGCGTGCGAGTGGTTTGCCAACCCCCGAGAGTGGCGTGGGAGTGGTTTGCCACCCTCCGAGAGTGGCGTGCGAATGGTTTGCCACCCCTCTGAGAGGCTTGCAAGTGGTTTGCCACCCCCCGAGTGGCGTGCAACTGGTTTGCCACCCCCCAGAGTGGCATGCGAGTGGTTTGCCACCCCCTGAGAGTGGCGTGCGAGTGGTTTGCCACCCCTCGAAGGTGGCATGCAAGTGGTTTGCCACCCCCCCGATTGGCGTGCGAGTGGTTTGCCACCCCCCAGAGTGGAGTGCGATTGGTTTGCCACCCCCTGATAGTGGCATGCGAATGGTTTGCCACCCCCAAGAGTGGCTTGGAAGTGGTTTGCCACCCCCCAGAGTGGCGTGCGAGTGGTTTGCCACCCCCCAGAGTGGCGTGCGAGTGGTTTGCCAACCCCTGAGAGTGGCGTGGGAGTGGTTTGCCACCCTCCGAGAGTGGCGTGCGAATGGTTTGCCACCCCTCAGAGAGGCTTGAGAGTGGTTTGCCACCCCCCCGAGTGGCGTGCGACTGGTTTGCCACCCTCCAGAGTTGCATACGTGTGGTTTGCCAGCCCCTGAGAGTGGCGTGCGAGTGGTTTGCCACCCCCCGAGAGTGGCATGCAAGTGGTTTGCCACCCCCCCGATTGGCGTGCTAGTGGTTTGCCACCCCCCAGAGTGGAGTGCGAGTGGTTTGCTACCCCTCGAGTGTGGCGTGCGAGTGGTTTGCCACCCCCTGAGAGTGGCGTGTGAGTGGTTTGCCACCCCCCGAGAGTGGCGTGCGAATGGTTTGCCACCCCCCAGAGTGGCTTGGGAGTGGTTTGCCATCCCACCGAGTGGCGTGCGAGTGGTTTGCCACCCCTCAAAAGTGGCGTGCGAGTTGTTTGCCACCTCCCAGAGTGGCGTGCGAGTGGTTTTCCACCCCTCGAAAGTGGCGTGCGAGTGGTTTGGCACCCCCCAGAAGAGCGGCGTGCGAGTGGTTTACCACCCACCAAAGTGGCGTGCGAGTTGTTTGCCACCCCCACGAGTGGGGTGCGAGTGGTTTGCCACCCCCCAGAGTGGCGTGATAGTGTTTTGCCACCCCGTGAGAGTGGCGTGCGAATGATTTGCCACGCCCTCAGGTCCTACAATTCGATAGTCATGCTCACGAGTCGAACGCTGTTTTGAGAACCCAAGATTATGGGACTTAGGAGCTTTTCTTTTTTTAAATAGAATTCAGGTCTCAGCATGGTAAGGCTTTGGTCTAGCATGGGTGAAGTGCAAAACTTCTAGAAGTAATATCTCCTTGCCCACTTTGAATCAGGTCCTACATTTCGATGGGCTTGCTCACGAGTCGAAGGCCCTTCTAGGAACCCAGGAATATGGGGCATAGGAGCTTTTTTTCACGATATAGAATCCAGGTCTCAGCATGCCTAGGCTTTGGTCGAGTACAGGTCAAGGGCAAAACTTCTCAAAGTAATATCTTCTTGCCCACTTGGAAACTGATCCTACAATTCGATGGTCATGCTCACGAGTCGAAGGCCCTTTTGGAAACCCAAGAATATGGGGCATAGGAGCTTTTGTTCATGATATAGAATCCAGGTCTCAGCATGGTTAGGCTTTGGTATAGTATGGGTCAAGTGCACAACTTCTCAAAGTAATATCTCCTTGCCCACTTGGAAACAGATCCTACAATTTGATGGTCATGCTCACGAGTCAAAGGCCCTTTTGGAAACCCAAGAATATAGGGCAGAGGATATTTTGTTTTTGATATAGAATCCAGGTCCAAGCATGGTTAGGCTTTGATTTAGTACGGGTCAAGTGCAAAACTTCTAAAAGTAATACCTCTTTGCCGACTTGGAATAAGGTCCTACAATTCGATCGTCATGCTCACGAGTCGAACACCGTTTTGAAAACCCACGAATTATGGAACTTAGGAGCTTTTGTTTATTATATAGAATCCAGGTCTCAGCATGGTTAGGCTTTGGTCTAGTATTGGTCAAGTGCAAACCTTCCAAATGAAATATCTCCTTGCCCACTTTGAAACAAGGCCTACAATTTGATAGGCATGCAGGGATGATTCAGCAAGATAGTGAGAATTGAGCAAGGTAAGGGTAATTAAGCAAGGTAGGGGGGATTCTGTAAGATAGGGAGAATTCAGCAAGGTAGGGTTAATTCAACAAGGAAGGGGGGACTCAACAAGGTAGGGTTGATTAAGCAGGGTAGGGTTGATTAATAAAGGTAGGGGTGATTGAGAAAGGTAGGGGTGATTGAGCAAGAAAGGGGAAAGACAACAAGGTTGGGTTGATTAATCAAGGAAGGGGTGATTCAGCAAGAAAGAGGGGATTCACCAAGATAGAGAGAACTCAGCAAGGAAGGGGAGATTCAGCAAGATATCGGGAATTCTGCAATTTTCGGGTGATTAAGCAATACAGCGGTGATTATTCAAAGTAGGGATCATTAAGCAAGGTAGGAGTGAGAAAACAAGGTCGTGGGAATTCTGCAAGGTAGGGATTATTAAGCAAGGTGGGGGTGATTCAGCAAGGTAGGCTTGATTAAGCAACGTAGTTGGAATTCATCAAGGTAGGGGTGATTCAGAAAGGCAGGGGGATTCAGCAAGATAAAGAGAACTCAGCAAGGTAGGGGAGATTCAGTGAAATGGGGGGAATGGAGGGGGGTGGCAACATCGCAAAAAACGTATGCTCTCAAAACGATTGCGTAGCATTCGCACAAATGCTTGCAAACATGTGGGTGAAAATTCCTGGCGGACTTAGATTAGAACACTTGGCGAATGCTTTGACAACATTTCCTGAAACACTTTTTGGTTCACGACAGCGAATGCTTAGAGGTGTCTTTTCAGTAATCTCCGTGGTTCGTTTACAAATGCATGGCAGTGTTCTTTCTACAACTTCTGCGGTGAACATGTAAATGCATAGAGAAGTTTATGTTCACCATTTTTAGTATTCAGCATGATTTGTTGCAAACGTTTGGCGGTGTTTTTTATGGATCCGTTTTTGCAGGCTGCAGTACCCTTTCGGGCATGGTTCAGTACAATTAGGGCATGCCTCGTTTGGATTTACTTATAATGCAACAAGCAAATTATTCCTGCACGTTACTTTCATAACTTGTTATCTCGAAATTAATCCAAGGTCGAAATCACCAACAATTAGGACAATGCTTACAACAACGAAGTAGCGCGACGCTGGATATTGAGTCCAGCACATTAGATTCAAACATTGTAATCAAATTAGTTTCCATACGACAACAATTACAAAAGCCGGCTTACCGATGGAAATAGCTCGTGGTAGGCTACAAATTTCTGCATGTCATACGAGACATTGTTGTGAAATTAGTCCGACGATCAAATGACCAGCGAGACTTACAATTGGACTTACATGGGGAATTATCTCGATGTTGGACAGAGTTACTGTACATAGCTAGCTGCGATAAGGACAAGCATCGTGAGGACACATGTGAATCATTAGTTTGATTGATACGTCAAGTACCAACAAACGCCTTCAACCCCAATGGCGCATTAGCTCATGAACATGCAGATAAGAATGACATGGGTGAACAAGACTAGTCACCTATGAGCTGCTTGAAACGATAGACCATCGTGAAACGAGATCCTCAGCATAGGGCACACTAAGAACGACCGTGGTAATTGAAGCCTGTGGGAGAGGAAGGAGCTGATCACTAGGGGGCGCGAAGGCGAGAGGGGGAGTTGAAACTGATGCAGATAGAACTGCCGAGGACTATTATTGTAAGTGACGTCTAGCTGGAAGGCATGAGAGGGCGCAAGGGGGCAAGTAAGGAAGGGATCAGAAGTGTGTGGTGGGCTGGAGTGCTGGCATGTGGGGTGCAGCGTGGTGGGCTGGGTGGTTGGGGCGAGGAGGTGGTTGAGCTGGATTAGCCGCTCTGGAACCGCTTGGCAGATTTTGATTGGTTGGACGAGGTGCAGGGGCTGAGTTGGATGAATAAATTTTGTTGGGTTCGGTTGCAGGTTTGGTAGGGGGCAGGGGTGTGTGATTGGTCAGCACGTCATTTTGTGAATAGGGGCATGTTTCTACAGACCCGAATATCAAGCAAATAGGACCTGAATTTTTGGATCCCAGAATCCGCGCGCTCTATAGCACACTGTAATTTGCGATCAATTCGGTTCAGTTCGGTATTCACAAATTTCATAAAGCCGTGTTTCGCACCGATTCCGTTGGACTACGCCCTTCTTGGTGGTTGGATGGAGGTGTTGTAACCAACACTTGTTACTGTATATGCTAAAACGTTTTCGATATATCTCAGTGTGTGTCTTGGATTTGTTTAGTAGATTAAATCGCTTTCCATGGGAACTTGGCTTTCTGAATGTATCTAGACTAATATGACTTTATGCTAAAGATAAAAAGCTACTCTTGTTGCTAAAATTGGTGCCAAGTTCATGTACTCTTACAGAACGACCGACAAGTCGTTCATAACCTGAAAAGGTCGCATATATATGTGGCAGGAATAATGTAACAAACTTGAGGGAGAGAAATTGCGACCCAAAAAATCAATTTGGCTTTACGACCCTGGACCAACTCAGTTACAAGGTGTCGTTCATATATGTAGGGTTACATAATTTCCATTTTCTGCAGCCGTCGTAGATGATGCTAGAGAAGAGACATGGTTAGCATTTGCCAATAACGACTGAATGTCTGAATGCGTGGCCGCACGGAGATCACCCACAGAATGTGGTTTGTTGAGAGATGCACGGGGGAGTGAGTGGATAGGTTTGGGGTGAAGTCTGGCTTTTAACGGAGAGGTTGTCCAAGGTGAGCTTGACTGGCAATCATGTGCCACCCGGTAGGCTGCGAGAGAGCGGGGAGGAGGGGAGGGGGGGAGGGGGGGGGGGAGGGGGGGGAGAAAGAGATGGGGGCATACGTTAGTGGGGGGGCGGGGGGTTGAGAGGGGTTAGTTATAGAGTGTTTACTGCCTGTCCTGCCGGGATCCCGCTCACACTTACTGCCCTCTCCCCCTCCCTTGCTTCATGCCACTCCCCCTCCTCTGTCCTCATGCCTCTCCCCCTCCCCTGCCCTCATGCATCTCCCTCTCCACTGCCCTCATGCCTATCTGCCTCCCCTCTCCTCATGCCTCTTTCCCTCCCCATCTCCTCCAGCTGTCCCTGCCTCTCACGCCCTCACGCCTCTCCCACTCCTGCTCTCACTCCTACCCCCCTACCCTCACTGCACTCCATCTTTCCCCACTCTCCTGCACTCATGCCACTCCCCCTCCCCTACCCTAACACCCTCTCCCCCTCCCATGCCCCTCACGCCTCTTCCTCCCCCGCCCTCACGCCTCTTCCCCTCCCCATCTCCTCCAGGCTGCACTCTCCCTTTCCCCACTCTCCTACTCGTACCCCTCTTTCCCTTCCCTTCTCTCACCTCTCGCTCCCTCCATGGCTCTTGCGCCTTCCCACATCCCCCCCTATCACGCACCTCATACCTCAATGCTCTCCCATCTCTCCCCCTCCCCTATTCTTACGCCTCTCCCCCTCCCCTGCACTCACGCCTGCTCTCATGCCTCACTCTCTCCCTGCTCTCATGCCTCACTCCCTCCCTGCTCTCGTGCCTCACTCCCTCCTTGCTCTCATGCCTCACTCCCTCCCTGCTCTCACGCCTTCCCCCCTCCACTGCTCTTGTGCCCCTCTCCATCGCTTCTCGCATCTCCCCCTCGCTACTATCTGTTGTCTTCCCCATCCCCGCGGCCTCGCTTTCTTCCCTGCTGCTGCGCCTTGACCCTTGATCTGTTTTCATTCAATGAGAAGGCAGGGGATTGCGGCGCGCAAAAAAGCGGGTAACACGTTACAACGTGGGAAGCCAAAGCAAAGCAAAGCCCAGTAATGTGAAGCGAAGCGAAGCTAAGCGAAGCAAAGCGAAGCTAAAAGAAGCGAAGCGAATCTAAGGGAAGCAAAGCGAAGCTAAGCGAAGCTAAGCGAAGCGAAGCGAAGCGAAGCGAAGCTAAGCGAAGAGAAGCTAAGCGAATCGAAGCGAAGCTAAGCGAAGAGAAGCAAAGAGAAGCGAAGCGAAGCTAAGCGAAGCAAAGCGGAGCTAAGCGAAGCTAAGAGAAGGGAAGCGAAGCGAAGCGAAGCGAAGCGAAGCTAAGCGAAGCAAGGCGAAGCTAAGCGAAGCTAAGGGAAGCGAAGAGAAGCAAAGCAAAGCTAAGCGAAGCTAAGCGAAGTGAAGCGAAGCTAAGGGAAGCGAAGCAAAGCGAATCTAAGCGAAGCTAAGCGAAGCTAGGCGAAGCGAAGCAAAGAGAAGCAAAGAGAAGCAAAGCGAAGAGAAGCGAAGCTAAGAGAAGCAAAGCAAAGCTAAGCGCAGCAATGCGAAGCGAAGCGAAGCTAAGCAAAGCTAAGCGAAGCTAAGGGAAGCGAAGCGAAGCGAAGAGAAGCGAAGAGAAGCAAAGCGAAGCTAAGTGAAGCAAAGCAAAGCTAAGCGAAGCGAAGCGAAGCGAAGAGAAGCATAGAGAAGCGAAGCGAAGAGAAGCGAAGCTAAGAGAAGCACAGCGAAGCTAAGCGAAGGAAAGCAAAGCGAATCTAAGCTAAGCGAAGTGAAGCTAAGCGAAGCTAAGCGAATCTAAGCGAAGCGAAGCAATCTAAGCGAAGCTAAGCGAAGCAAAGCGAAGCGAAGCGAAGCTAAGCGAAGCAAAGCAAAGCGAAGCGAAGAGAAGCGAAGAGAAGCAAAGAGAAGCGAAGAGAAGCAAAGCGAAGCTACGCAAAGTGAAGCGAAGCTAAGCGAAGCTATTAGAAGCGAAGCGAAGAGAAGCGAAGCGAAGCAAAGCGAAGCGAAGCGAAGCTAAGCGAAGCTAAGCGAAGCGAAGTGAAGAGAAGCGAAGCTAAGCGAAGCGAAGCGAAGAGAAGCGAAGAGAAGCAAAGCGAAGCTATGCGAAGTGAAGCGAAGCTATGCGAAGCTATTAGAAGCGAAGCGAAGAGAAGCGAAGCGAAGCAAAGCCAAGCTATGATAAGCGAAGCGAAGCTAAGAGAAGCAAAGCAAAGCTAATAGAAGCTTAGCAAAGCGAAGCGAAGCTAAGCGAAGCAAAGCGAAGCTAAGCAAAGCGAAGCGAAGCTAAGCGAAGCGAAGAGAAGCATAGAGAAGCGAAGCAAAAATAAGCGAATCTAAGCGAAGCAAAGCGAAGCTAAGCGCAGGTATGCGAAGCGAAGCGAAGCTAAGCGAAGCGAAGCTAAGCGAAGCTAAGCGAAGCGAAGCGAAGCGAAGCTAAGGGAAGCGAACCGAAGCTAAGGGAAGCGAAGCGAAGCGAAGCAAAGTGAAGTGAAGCTCGGGGAAGCTAAGCAAAGTAAAGCAAAGCAAAGCAAAGCTAAGCAAAGCTAAGCAAAGCGAAGCGAAGCTAAGCGAAGCGAAGCGAAGAGAAGCGAAGAGAAGCAAAGCAAAGCTATGCGAAGTGAAGCGAAGCTAAGCGAAGCTATTAGAAGCGAAGCGAAGCTATGTGAAGCGAAGCGAAGCTAAGCGAAGCAAAGCAAAGCTAAGCGAAGCAAAGCAAAGCTAAGAGAAGCTTAGCAAAGTGAAGCGAAGCTAAGCGAAGCGAAGCGAAGCTAAGCGAAGCGAAGCGAAGCGAAGCGAAGCTAAGCGAAGCGAAGCGAAGCTAAACGAAGCGAAGAGAAGCATAGAGAAGCGAAGCAAAAAGAAGCGAAGCTAAGAGAAGCAAAGCGAAGCTAAGCGCAGGTATGCGACGCGAAGCGAAGCTAAGGGAAGCGAACCGAAGCTAAGGGAAGCGAAGCGAAGCTAAGCGAAGCGAAGCGAAGCTTAGCGAAGCGAAGTGAAGCTCGCCGAAGCTAAGCAAAGCAAAGCAAAGCTAAGCAAAGCTAAGCGAAGCTAAGCGAAGCGAAGCAAAACTAAGCGATGCTAAGCGAAGAGAGGCAAAGCGAAGCTAAGCGAAGCGTAGCTAAGCGAAGCAAAGAGAAGCGAAGCTAAGCGAAGCTAAGCAAAGCTAAGCGCAGCAATGCGAAGCGAAGCGAAGCTAAGCAAAGCTAAGCGAAGCTAAGGGAAGCGAAGCGAAGCGAAGCGAAGCGAAGAGAAGCGAAGAGAAGCAAAGCGAAGCTAAGTGAAGCAAAGCGAAGCTAAGCGAAGCGAAGAGAAGCATAGAGAAGCGAAGCAAAGAGAAGCGAAGCTAAGCTAAGCGAAGTGAACCTAAGCGAAGCTAAGCGAATCTAAGCGAAGCGAAGCAATCTAAGCAAAGCTAAGCGAAGCAAAGCTAAGCGAAGCGAAGCTAAGCGAAGCAATGCGAACAGAAGCAATCTAAGCAAAGCTAAGCGAAGCAAAGCTAAGCGAAGCGAAGCTAAGCAAAGCAATGCGAAGCGAAGCAAAGAGAAGCGAAGCTAAGCGCAGCTATGCGAAGCGAAGCAAAGCTAAGCGAAGCGAAGTGAAGCTAAGGGAAGCGAACTGAAGCTAAGGGAAGCTAAGCTATGTGCAGCTATGCGAAGCGAAGCAAGGCTAAGCGAAGCTAAGAGAAGCGAACGGAAGCAAAGGAAGGCGAAGCGAAGCGAAGCTAAGCTAAGCGAAGCAAAGCAAAGCGAAGCGAAGCGAAGCTAAGCGAATCTAAGCGAATCTAGGCGAAGCTAAGCGAAGCTAAGCGAAGCTAAGCGAAGAGAAGCGAAGCAAAGCGATGCGAAGCTAAGCGAAACGAAGCGAAGCTAAGCAAAGCGAAGCTAAGCGAAGCAAAGCAAAGTTAAGGGAAGCAAAGCAAAGTTAAGGGAAGCTAAGCGAAGCGAAGCTAAGCGAAGCGAAAGGAAGCTAAGCGAAGCGAAGCAAAGCTAAGCGAATCTAAGCAAAGCTAAGCAAAGCAAAGCGAAGATAAGCGAAGCTAAGCGAAGCGAAGCAAAGCGAAGCGAAGCTAAGCGAAGCTAAGCGAAGCAAAGCGAAGAGAAGCAAAGAGAAGCGTAGCGAAGAGAAGCGAAGCTAAGAGAAGCAAAACGAAGCTTAGCGCAGCTATGCGAAGCGAAGCAAAGCGAAGCTAAGCGAAGTGAAGCTAAGGGAAGCAAACCGAAGCTAAGGGAAGCGAAGCTAAGCGAAGCAAAGCGAAGCGAACCGAAGCTAAGCTAAGCAAAGCTAAGCGAAGCGAAGCTAAGCGAAGCTAAGCGCAGCTATGCGAAGCGAAGCGAAGGAAGCTTAGCAAAGCAAAGCGAAGCATAGAGAAGCAAAGCGAAAACAAACGAAGCTAAGAAAAGCAAAGCAAAGGGAAGCGCAGTTATGCGAAGCGAAGCAAAGCTAAGCGAAGCTAAGCGAAGCGAAGCGAAGCTAAGCGAAGCGAAGCGAAGCTAAGGGAAGCGAACCGAAGCTAAGGGAAGCAAAGCGAAGCTAAGCAAAGCGAAGGGAAGCTAGGCGAAGCGAAGTGAAGCTAGGCGAAGCGAAGCGAAGCAAAGCGAAGCTAAGCGAAGCTAAGCAAAGCAAAGCGAAGCTAAGCGAATCTAAGCAAAGCTAAGCGAAGCGAAGCTAAGCGAAGCGAAGCGAAACTAAGCGAAGCAAAGCGAAGCTAAGCGAAGCGAAGCGAAGCAAAGTGAAACGAAGCAAAACTTAGCAAAGCGAAGTGAAGCAAAGCTATGCGAAGCTAGGCAAAGGTAAGCAAAGCGAAGCAAAGCTAAGAGAAGCTAAGCGAAGCTAAGCGAGGCAAAGCGAAGCTAAGCGAAGCGAAGCAAATCTAAGCGAAGCGAAGCGAAGCTAAGCGAAGCGAGGCTAAGCGAAGCGAACAGGAAGCTAAGCAAAGCGAAGCGAAGCTCATCGAAGCGAAGCTAAGCGAAGCGAACATGAAGCTAAGCGAAGCTAAGTGAAGCGAAGCGAAGCTAAGCGAAGCGAAGTGAAGACAAGCTAAGCGAAACGAAGCGAAGCGAAGCGAAGCTAAGCGAAGTTATGCGAAGCGAAGCGAAGCTAAGCGAAGCGAAGCTAAGCTAAGCGAAGCGAAGCGAAGCTAAGCGAAGCGAAGCTAAGCTAAGCGAAGCGAAGCTAAGCAAAGCTAAGCGAAGCTAAGCGAAGCGAAGCGAAGCTAAGCGAAGCGAAGCGAAGCTAAGCGAAGCGAAGCGAAGCTAAGCGAAGCGAAGCGAAGCTAAGCGAAGCGAAGCGAAGCTAAGCGAAGCGAAGCGAAGCGAAGCGAAGCTAAGCAAAGCGAAGCAAAGCAAAGCGAAGCAAAGCGAAGCGAAGCGAAGCTAAGCGAAGCAAAGCAAAGCGAAGCGAAGAGAAGCGAAGAGAAGCAAAGCGAAGCAAAGCGAAGCAAAGCGAAGCAAAGCGAAGCGAAGCGAAGCGAAGCGAAGCAAAGCGAAGCTAAGCGAAACTAAGCGAAGAGAAGCGAAGAGAAGCAAAGCAGAGCTATGCGAAGTGAAGCGAAGCTAAGCGAAGCTAAGCGAAGCTATTAGAAGCGAAGCGAAGAGAAGCGAAGCGAAGCTATGTGAAGCGAAGCGAAGCTAAGGGAAGCAAAGCAAAGCTAATAGAAGCTTAGCAAAGCGAAGCGAAGCTAAGCGAAGCGAAGCGAAGCTAAGCGAAGCGAAGCGAAGCTAAGCGAAGCGAAGCGAAGCTAAGCAAAGCGAAGCGAAGCTAAGCGAAGCGAAGAGAAGCATAGAGAAGCGAAGCAAAAAGAAGCGAAGCTAAGAGAAGCAAAGCGAAGCTAAGCGCAGGTATGCGAAGCGAAGCGAAGCTAAACGAAGCTAAGCGAAGCGAAGCTAAGCGAAGCGAAGCTAAGCGAAGCGAAGCTAAGCGAAGCGAAGCTAAGCGAAGCGAAGCTAAGCGAAGCGAAGCGAAGCTAAGGGAAGCGGACCAAAGCTAAGGAAAGCGAAGCGAAGCGAAGTGAAGCTCGGGGAAGCTAAGCAAAGTAAAGCAAAGCAAAGCAAAGCTAAGCGAAGCTAAGCGAAGAGAAGCGAAGAGAAGCAAAGCGAAGCTATGCGAAGTGAAGCGAAGCTAAGCAAAGCTATTAGAAGCGAAGCGAAGCTATGTGAAGCGAAGCGAAGCTAAGCGAAGCAAAGCAAAGCTAAGCGAAGCGAAGCGAAGCTAAGAGAAGGTTAGCAAAGCGAAGCTAAGCAAAGCAAAGCGAAGCTAAGCGAAGCGAAGAGAAGCATAGAGAAGCAAAGCAAAAAGAAGCGAAGCTAAGAGAAGCAAAGCAAAGCTAAGCGCAGGTATGCGACGCGAAGCGAAGCTAAGGGAAGCGAACCGAAGCTAAGGGAAGTGAAGCGAAGCTAAGCGAAGCTTAGCGAAGCAAAGTGAAGCTCGCCGAAGCTAAGCAAAGCAAAGCAAAGCTAAGCAAAGCTAAGACAAGCTAAGCAAAGCTAAGCGATGCTAAGCGAAGAGAGGCAAAGCGAAGCTAAGCGAAGCGTAGCTAAGCGAAGCAAAGAGAAGCGAAGCTAAGCGAAGCGAAGCGAAGCGAAGCGAAGCGAAGCGAAGCGAAGCGAAGCGAAGCGAAGCAAAGCAAAGCGAAGCGAAGCTTAGCAAAGCTAAGCAAAGCTAAGCGAAGCGAAGCAAAGAGAAGCGAAGAGAGGCAAAGTGAAGCTAAGCGAAGCGAAGCTAAGCGAAGCGAAGCTAAGCGAAGCGAAGAGAAGCGAAGCGAAGCGAAGCGAAGCGAAGCGAAGCGAAGCGAAGCGAAGCGAAGCGAAGCAAAGCGATGCAAAGCGAAGCTAAGCGAAGCGAAGCGAAGAGAATCGAAGAGAAGCGAAGCGAAGCTAAGCGAAGCAAAGCGAAGCGAAGGGAAGCTTAGCGAAGCGAAGCGAAGAGAAGCATAGAGAAGCAAAGCGAAAACAAGCGAAGCTAAGAAAAGGAAAGCAAAGTGAAGCGCAGGTATGCGAAGCGAAGCGAAGCTAAGCGAAGCGAAGCGAAGCTAAGGGAAGCGAGCCGAATCTAAGGGAAGCAAAGCGAAGCGAAGCGAAGCTAAGCAAAGCGAAGGGAAGCTAGGCGAAGCGAAGTGAAGCTAGGCGAAGCGAAGCGAAGCAAAGCGAAGCTAAGCGAAGCGAAGCGAAGCTAAGCGAATCTAAGCGAAGCTAAGCGAAGCTAAGCAAAGCGAAGCTAAGCGAAGCGAAGCGAAACTAAGCGAAGCGAAGCGAAGCTAAGCGAAGCAAAGTGAAACGAAGCAAAACTTAGCAAAGCGAAGCGAAGCAAAGCTGTGCGAAGCTAGGCGAAGCTAAGCAAAGCGAAGCGAAGCAAAGCTAAGCGAAGCTAAGTGAAGCGAGGCTAAGCGAAGCGAACAGGAAGCTAAGCGAAGCGAAGCGAAGCGAAGCGAAGCGAAGCGAAGCGAAGCGAAGCTAATCGAAGCGAAGCTAAGCGAAGCGAACATGAAAATAGAGTGAAGCGAAGCGAACACGAAGCTAAGCGAAAATAAAAGAAGCGAAGAGAAGCGAAGCGAAGCTAAGCAAAGCAAAGAGAAGCTAAGCGAAGCTAAGAGAAGCAAAGCGAAGCAAAGCGAAGCGAAGCGAAGCGAAGCGAAGCTAAGCGAAGTGAGGCGAAGCTAAGCGAAGCTAAGGGAATCGAAGTGAAGCTAAGCAAAGTTATGCCAAGCGAAGCGAAGAGAAGCGAAGCTAAGCGAAGCTAAGCGAAGCTAAGCGAAGCAAAGCGAAGCGAAGCGAAGCGAAGCGAAGCGAAGCGAAGCGAAGCGAAGCGAATCTAAGCGAAGCTAAGCGAAGCGAAGCGAAGCGAAGCGAAGCGAAGCGAAGCGAAGCGAAGCGAAGCGAAGCGAAGCGAAGCGAAGCTAAGCGAAGCTAAGCGAAGCGAAGCGAAGCGAAGCGAAGCGAAGCGAAGCGAAGCGAAGCGAAGCGAAGCGAAGCGAAGCGAAGCGAAGCGAAGCGAAGCGAAGCGAAGCGAAGCGAAGCGAAGCGAAGCGAAGCGAAGCGAAGCGAAGCGAAGCGAAGCGAAGCGAAGCGAAGCGAAGCGAAGCGAAGCGAAGCGAAGCGAAGCGAAGCTATGCGAAGCTAAGCGAAGCTAAGCGAAGCGAAGCTAAGCGAAGCTAAGCGAAGCGAAGCTAAGCGAAGCTAAGCGAAGCGAAGCGAAGCGAAGCGAAGAGAAGCGAAGCTAAGCGAAGCTATTAGAAGCGAAGCGAAGAGAAGCGAAGTGAAGCAAAGCGAAGCGAAGCGAAGCTAAGCGAAACTAAGCGAAGAGAAGCGAAGAGAAGCAAAGCGAAGCTATGCGAAGTGAAGCGAAGCTAAGCGAAGCTATTAGAAGCGAAGCGAAGAGAAGCGAAGCGAAGCTATGTGAAGCGAAGCGAAGCTAAGGGAAGCAAAGCAAAGCTAAGAGAAGCTTAGCAAAGCGAAGCAAAGCTAAGCGAAGCGAAGCTAAGCAAAGCTAAGCAAAGCGAAGCGAAGCTAAGCGAAGCGAAGAGAAGCATAGAGAAGCGAAGCAAAAAGAAACGAAGCTAAGAGAAGCAAAGCGAAGCTAAGCGCAGGTATGCGAAGCGAAGCGAAGCTAAGGGAAGCGAACCGAAGCTAAGGGAAGCGAAGCGAAGCTATGCGAAGTGAAGCGAAGCTAAGCGAAGCTATTAGAAGCGAAGCAAAGAGAAGCGAAGCGAAGCAAAGCGAAGCTATGCGAAGTGAAGCGAAGCTAAGCGAAGCTATTAGAAGCGAAGCAAAGAGAAGCGAAGCGAAGCAAAGCGAAGCTATGTGAAGCGAAGCGAAGCTAAGCGAAGCGAAACGCGGCGAAGTTAAGCTAAGCGAAGCAAAGCGAAGCTATGTGAAGCGAAGCTTAGCGAAGCGAAGTGAAGCTCGGCGAAGCTAAGCAAAGCAAAGCAAAGCTAAGCAAAGCTAAGCGAAGCTAAGCAAAGCGAAGCGAAGCTAAGCGAAGCGAAGCGAAGCGAAGCGAAGCGAAGCGAAGCGAAGCGAAGCGAAGCGAAGCGAAGCTAAGCGAAGCGAAGCGAAGCTATGTGAAGCGAAGCGAAGCTAAGCAAAGCAAATTTAAGCGAAGCTAAGCGAAGCTAAGCTAAGCAAAGCGAAGCTATGCGAAGCGACGCGAAGCTAAGCGAAGTGAAGCGAAGTGAAGAGAAGCGAACCGAAGCTAAGGAAAGTGAATCGAAGCGAAGCTAAGCGAAGCGAAGCTAAGCGAAGCGAAGCAAAGCTAAATGAAGCTGAGCGATGCTAAGCGAATCTAAGCGGAACTAAGCGAAGCTTAGCGAAGCTAGGTGAAGCTAAGCAAAGAGAAGCGAAGCGATGCTAAGCGAAGCGAAGCGAAGCTAAGCAAAGCAAAGCGAAGTGAAGTGAAGCGAAGCGAAGCGAATCTAAGCGAAGCTAAGCAAAGCGAGACGAAGCTAAGCGAAGCTAAGCGAAGCGAAGCGAAGCGAAGCGAAGCGAATTCAAGCGAAGCGAAGCTAAACGAACTGAAGCTAAGCGAATCTAAGCGAAGTGAAGCTAAGCGAAGCTAAGAGAAGCGAAGCGAAGCAAAGCGAAGCTAAGCGAAGCAAGGCAAAGCTAAGCAAAGCTAAGGGAAGTGAAGCGAAGCGATGAGAAGCGAAGAGAAGCTAAGCGAAGCTAAGCGAAGCTAAGCAAAGTGAAGCGAAGCTAAGGGAAGCGAAGCAAGCGAAGCTGAGTGAAGAGAAGCGAAGCGAAGCGAAGAGAAGCAAAGAGAATCGTAGCGAAGAGAAGCGAAGCTAAGAGAAGCAAACCGAAGCTAAGCGCAGCTATGCAAAGTGAAGCGAAGCTAAGCGAAGTGAAGCGAAGCTAAGCGAAGCAAACCGAAGCTAAGGGAAGCGAAGCAAAGCTAAGCGAAGCTAAGTGAAGCGAAGCGAAGCTAAGTGAATCTGAGCGAAGCTAAGCGAAGCGAAGCGAAGCGAAGCGAAGCGAAGGGAAGCGAAGCTAAGAAAGCAAAGCTAAACGAAGCTAAGCGAAGCTAAGCGAAGCTAAGCGAAGCTAAGCGAAGCTAAGCGAAGCTAAGCGAAGCTAAGCGAAGCTAAGCGAAGCTAAGCGAAGCTAAGCGAAGCTAAGCGAAGCTAAGCGAAGCTAAGCGAAGCTAAGCGAAGCTAAGCGAAGCTAAGCGAAGCTAAGCGAAGCTAAGCGAAGCTAAGCGAAGCTAAGCGAAGCTAAGCGAAGCTAAGCGAAGCTAAGCGAAGCTAAGCGAAGCTAAGCGAAGCTAAGCGAAGCTAAGCGAAGCTAAGCGAAGCGAAGCTAAGCGAAGCTTATCAAGGCTAAGCGAAGCGAGGCTAAGCGAGGCGAACACGAAGATACACTAACCATGCATGCAAAAAGCAAGTTGTTTGAGCACGCTCAATAGCAAGATAACCAAGTTGAGGTCTCGTAGGAAAATGCTCAAGTACTGGAAAAAGGAACACATACAATACCATAACATTTTGCACTCTTAGGTTTTGGATCTGAGCACAAGCCATGATTATCTTGAGCCCATGCACTAATTGTTCATGCAAAACAAGGGCTTAGAAAATGCTTTGTATATGAAAAACAAAATGAAAAGTTGAGCTTTTGTTGGGCAATGCTCAAGTGTTTAGTCGTGTGACAGTAGTTGACATACTATAACTTCCCAACCACTTGGATTTTGGATCTGAGCACAAGCCATGATGCTCTTGACGCCATACACTAGCTATGTATGCAAAGGGAAAGAGTTTTAGTGAACAAGATCCTAAATGAAAAAACAGGTTGTTGTTTGGTGGGGTACCACTCAAGGACTTGGACATGCGATGACGCTCGAGATGCCATAACTTCCCACACACCTGGGTTTTGCATCCGAGCACAGGCCAGCATGCTCTTGAGACCATACACTAACAATGCATGCAAAAAGCAAGATGTTTGAGCACGCTCAATAGCAAGATAACCAAGTTGAGGTCTAGTAGGAAAATGCTCAAGTACTGGAAAAAGGAACACATACAATACCATTACTTTTTGCACACTTAGGTTTTGGATCTGACCACAAGCCACGATTATCTTGACCCCATGCACTAACTGTTTATGCAAAACAAGGGCTTAGAAATTGCTTTGCATCTGAAAAACAAAATGAAAAGTTGAGGTTTTGTTGGGCAATGCTCAAGTGTTTAGTTGTGGGACAATAGTTGAAATATTATAACTTCCCAACCACTTGGATTTTGGATCTGAGCACAAGCCATGATGCTCTTGAGGCCATACACTAGTTATGTATGCAAAAGGAAAGAGTTTTGGTGAACAATATCCTACATGAATAAACAGGTTGTTGTTTGGTGGGGTACCACTCAAGAACTTGGACATGCGAAAACGCTTGACATACCATACCTTCCCACACACCTGGGTTTTGCATCCGAGCACAGGCCAGCATGCTCTTGAGCAAATACACTAACCACGCATGCAAAAAGCAAGATGTTTGAGCACGCTCAATAGCAAGATAACCAAGTTGAGGTCTCGTAGGAAAATGCTCAAGTACTGGAAAAAGGAACACATACAATACCATTACTTTTTGCACACTTAGGTTTTGGATCTGAGCACAAGCCACGATTATCTTGACCCCATGCACTAACTGTTTATGCAAAACAAGGGCTTAGAAATTGCTTTGCATCTGAAAAACAAAATGAAAAGTTGAGGTTTTGTTGGGCAATGCTCAAGTGTTTAGTTGTGGGACAATAGTAGGCATACTAAAACTTACCAACCACTTGGATTTTGGATCCGAGCACAAGCCATGATGCTCTTGAGGCCATACACTAGCTATGTATGCAAAGGAAATGAGTTTTGGTGAACAATATCCTAAATGAAAAAACAGGTTGTTGTTTGGTGGGGTACCACTCAAGAACTTGGACATGCGAAAACGCTTGAGATACCATAACTTCCCACACACCTGGGTTTTGCATCCGAGCACAGGCCAGCATGCTCTTGAGCCCATACACTAACCATGCATGCAAAAAGCAAGATGTTTGAGCAGGCTCAATAGCAAGATAACCAGGTTGAGGTCTCGTAGGAAAATGCTCAAGTACTGGAAAAAGGAACACATACAATACCATAACTTTTTGCACACTTAGGTTTTGGATCTGAGCACAAGCCACGATTATCTTGAGCTCATGCACTAACTGTTCATGCAAAACAAGGGCTTAGAACTTGCTTTGTATCTTAAAACAAAATGAAAAGTTGAGGTTTTGTTGGGCAATGATCAAGTGTTTAGTCATGGGACAATTGTTGACATACTATAACTTCCCAACCACTTGGATTTTGGATCTGAGCACAAGCCATGATGCTCTTGAGGCCATACACTAGCTATGTATGCAAAGGAAAAGAGTTTTGGTGAACAATATCCTAAATGAAAAAACAGGTTGTTGTTTGGTGGGGTACCACTCAAGAACTTGGATATGCGAAACGCTTGAGATACCATAACTTCCCACACACCTGGGTTTTGCATCCGAGCACAGGCCAGCATGCTCTTGAGCCCATACACTAACCATGCATGCAAAAGGCAAGATGTTTGAGCATGCTCAATAGCAAGATAACCAAGTTGAGGTCTCGTAGGAAAATGCTCCAGACGAAGTGCTGCTTTAGACGAAGTGCTCCAGACGAAAGAACTCCGGACAAAAGTGCTCCAGACGAATGTGCACTAGACGAGGTGCTCTAGACAATGTGCTCCGGACGAATTGCTCCAGACGAGTTGCTCCAGGCGAAAGTGCAACAGACTAAGTGCTCCAGACCAAGTGCTCCCGACCATGTGCTCTAGACCAAGTGCTCGAGACCATGTGCTCTAGACCAAGTGCTCCAGATAAAGTTCTCCAGACGAAAGTGCTCCAGAATGTGCTCCAGACAAAAGTGTTCTAGACGAAATTGCACTGGAGAAAGTGCTTCAGACGAAGTGCTCTAGATGAAGTGCTCCGGACGAAAGTGCTCTTGACGAAAGTGCTTCAGACGAAAGTTCCCGTGACGAAAGTGCACCAGATGAATGTGCACCAGATGAAGTGCTTCTGGCAAAGTGCTCCAGACGAAGTGCAGCAGATGATGCGCACTAGACGAAAGTGATTAAGACAAAAGTAATGTAGACAAAAGTGCACCAGATGACGTGCTCCAAGCGAAGTGCTCCAGACAAAGTTCTCTATACGAAAGTGCTCCACACAAAAGTGCTCCAGATGAAGTGCTGCAGACGAAAGTGCTCCACAAGAAGTACTCTAGATGAATGTGCTGCTGACAAAGTGCATCAAGCGAAGTGCTCAAGACGAAGTGCTCCGGACGAAGTGCTCTAGATGAAGTGCTCCTAAGAAAGTGCTCCTGACAAATGTGCTCCAGACAAAAGTGCACCAGACGAAAGTTCTCCAAGCAAAAATTCTCCGGATAAAAGTGCTCCAAACGAACGTGCACTAGACGAAGTGCCCCGGACGAAGTGCTCAAGACGAAGTGCTCCAGACCATGTGCTCCAAACCAAGTGCTCCAGAAGAAAGTGTTCCAGACGAAAGTGCTCTAGACAAAAGTGCACCAGACGAAGTGCGACAGACAAAGTGCTTCAGACGAAGTGCACAAGACGAAGTGCACCAGACAAAAGTGTACCAGACGACCTTCACCAGACGAAGTGCTCCAGACGAAATAGCACCAGACAAAGTGCTCCAGCCGAAAGTGCTACAGACCAAGTGCTCCAAATGAACGTGCTCCAGACGAAAAGGCACCAGACGACGTGCTCCATATGAAGTGCTCTAAACGAAGTGCTCCAGGCGAAGTGCTCCATGCGAAGTGCTCCAGACGAAGTGCTCCAGATGAAAGTGCTTTAGACGAAAGAAATCTGGACAAAAGTGCTCCAAACGAATGCGCACTAGACGAGGTTCTCTAGACAAAGTGCTCTAGACGAAGTGCTCCAGACGAAAGTGCTCCAGATGAACGTGCACTAGACGAAGTGCTCCAGATGAAAGTGCACCAGACTAAGTGCTCCAGAAGGAGTGCTCAAGAACAAGTGCTCCAGACCAAGTGCTCCAGACCAAGTGCTCCAAACAAAGTGCTCCAGACGAATCGCTCCAGAAGAAGTGGTCTCGACAAAAGTGCACCAGAAGAAGTGCTCCAGACAAAGTGCTCCAAACGAAGTGCACAAGACGAAGAGCACCAGACGAAGGTGCTCCAGATGAAAAAGCACGAGACAAAGTGCTCCAAACGAAACTGCTCCAGACGAAGTGCTCCAAACGAAAGTGCTCCAGACGAAGTGCTCTGGACGAATGTGCACTAGACGAATTGCTCTAGACCAAGTGCTCCAGACCATGTGCTCTTGACCAGGTGCTCCAGATAAAGTTCTCTAGACAAAAGTGCTCCAGAAAGTTCTCCACACGAAAGTGCTCTAGACGAAAAGGCACAGGACGAAGTGCTCCAGATGAAGTGCTCCAGACGAAAGTGCTTCAGACAAAAGTGCACCAGACGAAGTTCACCAGACGAAAATACTGAGGACTATGTGCTCCAGACGAAGTGCTCAAGACAAACGTGCTCTAGATGGAAAAGCTCCAGACAAAGTGCTCCAGACAAAGTGCTCTAAACGAACGTGCTCTAGACCGAAAAGCACCAGACAAAGTGCTCCAAACGAAGGGCTCTAGACAAAGTGCTCCAGACGAAAGTGCTCCAGGCAAAGTGCTCCAGACGAAAGTTCTCCAAACAAAGTGCTCCAGATGAAAGTGCTCCAGATGAAAGTGCTCCGGATGAACGTGCTCCAGACGAAGTGCTCCAAACGAACATGCTCCAGACCAAAAAGGACCGATCAAGTGCTCCAGATAACGTACTCTAAACGAAGTGCTCAAGACAAAGTGCTCTGGACGAAAGTGCTCCAAGCGAAGTGCTCCAGGCAAAAGTTCCCCGAACGAAAGTGCTCCAGATGAATGTGCACTAGACGAAGTGCTCCAGGCGTAAGTGCACCGGACTAAGTGCTCCACATGGAGTGCTCGAGAACAAGTGCTCCAGACCAAGTGCTCTAGACCAAGTGCTCCAAACAAAGTGCTCCAGACGAAGCGCTCCAGAAGAAAGTGCTCTCGACAAAAATGCACCAGAAGAAGTGCTCCATACGAAGTGCACAAGACAAAGTGCACCAGACAAAGGTGCTCTAGATGAAAAAGCACGAGACAAAGTGCTCCAAACGAAAGTGCTCCCGACGAAGTGCTCCAAACGACGAGAACTTTCGTCCGGAGCACTTCACCTGGAGCACTTTCGTCTGGAGCACTTTGTCTAGAGCCCTTCGTTTGGAGCACTTTGTCTGGTGCTTTTCGGTCTAGAGCACGTTTGTTTAGAGCACTTTGTCTTGAGCACTCTGTCTGGAGCTTTTCCGTCTAGAGCACGTTCGTCTTGAGCACTTCGTCTTGAGCACATAGTCCTGAGTATTTTCATCTGGTGAACTTCGTCTGGTGCACTTTTGTCTGGAGCATTTTTTTTTGGAGCACTTTATTAGGCGCACTTCGTCTAGAGCACTTTGCGTTATGCACTTTGTCTGGAGCACATTCGTCAAGAGCACTTCGTCTAGAGTACTTCTTGTGGAGCACTTTCGTCTGCAGCACGTCATCTGGAGCACTTTTGTGTGGAGCACTTTCGTATAGAGAACTTTGTCTGGAGCACTTCATCTGGAACACGTTGTCTGGTGCACTTTTGTCTGAATTACTTTCGTCTGAATCACTTTCGTCTAGTGCGCTTCGTCTGCTGCACTTCGTCTGGAGCACTTCATCTGGAGCACTTCGTCCGAAGCACTTCATCTGGTGCACATTCATCTGAAGCACTTTGTCTAGAGCACCCCGTCTAGTGCACGTTCGTCTGGAGCACTTTTGTCTCGAGTTTTTTCGTCTGGAGCACTTCATCTAAAGCACTTTCATCTGGAGCATTTCGTCTCGAGCACTTCGTCTAGAGCCCTTCGTTTGGAGCACTTTGTCTGGTGCTTTTCGGTCTAGAGCACGTTTGTTTAGAGCACTTTGTCTGGAGCGCTTTGTCTGGGGCATTTCCGTCTAGAGCACGCTCGTCTTGAGCACTTCATCTGGAGCACATAGTCCTGAGTACTTTTATCAGGTGAACTTCGTCTGGTGCACTTTTGTTTGGAGCACTTTATCAGGAGCACTTCGTCTAGAGCACTTCGTCCGGAGCACTTTGTCTTGAGCCCTTTGCTTAATGCACTTTGTCTGGAGAACATTCGTCTAGAGCAGTTTGTCTAGAGTACTTCTTGTGGAGCACTTTCATCTGCACACTCCATCTGCAGCACTTTCGTGTGGAGCACTTTCGTATAGAGAACTTCGTCTGGAGCACTTCGTCTGGAGCACGTTGTCTGGTGCACTTTGTCTAAATTACTTTCGTATGAATCACTTTTGTCTAGTGCGCTCGTCTGCTGCACAACGTCTAGAGCACTTTATCTAGAGCACTTCGTCCAAAGCACTTCATCTAGTGCACATTTATCTGGTGCACTTTCGTCTTGAGAACTTTCATCTGATGCACTTTCGTCTAGCGCACTTTCGTCTGGAGCACTTCATCTGGAGCACTTCGTCTGGAGCACTTCGTCCGGTGCACTTTCGTCTGGAGCACTTTTGTTTGGAGCACTTTCTGGGGCACTTTCGTCTGGAGAACTTTATCTGGAGCACTTGGTCAAGAGCACATGGTCTGGAGCACTTGGTCTAGAGCACTTCGTTAGGAGCACTTAGTATGTTGCACTTTTGCCTTGAGCACTTCGTCTGGAGCACTTCGTCTGGAGCACTTTTTCTAGAGCACCTCGTCTAGTGGACGTTCATCTGGAGCACTTTTTCCGGAGTTCTTTCGTCTGGAGCACTTCATCTAAAGCACTTTCATCTGGAGCACTTCGTCTGGAGCACTTTGCCTAGAGCACTTCGTTTAGAGCACTTCATCTGGAGCACTTCGTCTGGTGCCTTTTTGTCTGGAGCGCGTTCGTTTGGAGCACTTCGTCTGGAGCACTTTCGACTGGAGCACTTTGTCAGGTGCTATTTCGTCTGGAGCACGTTTGTCTGGAGCACTTCGTCTGGTGAACTTCGTCTGGTACACTTTCGTCTGGTGCACTTCGTCTTGTGCACTTCGTCTGAAGCAATTTGTCTGGAGCGCTTCGTCTGGTGCACTTTTATCTAGAGCACTTTCGTCCTGAACACTTTCTTCTGGAGCACTTTGTTTGGAGCACTTGGTCTGGAGCACTTCGTCTTGAGCACTTTGTCTGGAGCACTTCATCTAGTGCATGTTCGTTTGGAGCACTTTCATCCGGAGAATTTTCGCTCAGAGCACTTTCGTCTGGAGCACTTCGTTTGGAGCAGTTCGTCTGGAGCACTTCGTCTAGTGCTTTTTGGTCTGAAGCACGTTCGTTTGGAGCACTTCGTCTGGAGCACTTCGTCTGGAGCACTTCTTCTTGAGCACTTCGTCTGGTGCACTTTCGACTGGAGCACTTTCGTCAGGAGCTCTTTCGTCTGGAGCACTTTTGTCTGGAGCACTTTTGTCTGGAGCACTTTCGTCTGGAGCACTTCGTCGGGAGCACTTCGACTGGAGCAATTCGTCTAGAGCACTTTGTCTGGTGCAATTTTGTCAGAAGCACTTTTGTCCGGATCACATTCATCTGGAGCACTTCATCTGGAGCAGTTGGTCTAGAGCACATGGTCTGGAGCACTTTCTCTGGAGCACTTGGTCTAGAGCACTTCGTCAGGAGCACTTAGTCTTGTGCACTTTCACCTGGAGCACTTTGTCTGTACACTTCGTCTGGCGCACTTCGTCTGGAGCACTTCGTCTTGAGTACGTTGTCTGGAGCACTTTGTCCGGTGCTTTTTGGTCTGGAACACGTTCGTTTGGAGCACTTCGTCTGGAGAACTTTTGTCTGGATCACTTCGTCTGGAGCACTTCGTCTGGTGCACTTTTGTCGAAAGCAGTTTCATCTGGAGCATTTTTGTTCAGAGCACTTGGTCTGGAGCACTTGGACTGGGGCACTTGGTCTTGAGCACTTTGTCTGGAGCACTTAGTCTAGTGCACTTTCGTCTGGAGCACTTTGTCTTGAGCAGTTTGTCTGGAGCACTTCATCTAGTGCGTTCGTCTCGAGCACTTTGGTCTGGAGAACTTTCGTCTGGAGCACTTTGTCTGGAGCACTTTCGTTTGGAGCACTTCGTCTGGAGCAGTTTGTCTGGAGCACTTCGTCTGGTGCTTTTTGGTGTGGAGCACGTTCGTTGGGAGCACTTCGTCTAGAGCACTTTGTCTGGAGCACTTCGTCTGGAGCACTTTGTCTGGTGCACTTTCGACTGGAGCACTTTCGTCTGGAGCACTTTCGTCTGGAGCACTTTCGTCTGGAACACTTTTGTCTGGAGCACTTCCGTCTGGAGCACTTCGTCGGGAGCACTTCGACTGGAGCAATTCATCTGGAGCACTTCGTCTAGTGCATTTTTGTCTGGAGCACTTTTGTCCGGAGCACATTTGTCTGGAGCACTTCATCTGGACCAGTTGGTCTAGAGCACATGATCTGGAACACTTTGTCTGGAGCACTTGGTCTAGAGCACTTCGTCAGAACCACTTAGTCTTGTGCACTTTCGCCTGGAGCACTTCGTCTGGGGCACTTCGTCTAGTGCACGTTCATCTGGAGCACTTTCGTTCGGGGAAATTTTGCCTGGAGCACTTCGCTTGGAGCACTTTCGTCCAGAGCACTTTCTTTGGAGCACTTCGTCTGGTCCTTTTTGGTCTGGAGCATGTTCGTTTGGAGCACTTCGTCTGGAGCCATTTCATCTGGAGCACTTTCGTCGGGAGCACTTCGTCTGGAGAACTTTCGTCGAGAGCACTTCGCCTGGAGCACTTTCGTCTAGAGCCCTTCATTTGGAGCAATTCGTCTGGTGCTTTTCGGTCTAGAGCACGTTCGTTTAGAGCACTTTGTCTGGAGCACATTGTCTGGAGCTTTTCCGTGTAGAGCACCTTCGTCTTGAGCACTTCGTCTGGAGCACATTGTCCTGAGTACTTTTATCTGGTGAACTTCTTCGGGTGCACTTTTGTCTGGAGCACTTTATCAGGAGCACTTCGTCTAGAGCACTTCGTCCGGAGCACTTCGTCTAGAGCACTTTCGTCTGGAGCACTTTCGTCTGGAGCACTTCGTCGGGAGCACTTGGACTGGAGCAATTCGTGTGGAGCACTTCGTCTGGTGCACTTTTATCTGGAGCACTATTGTCCAGAGCACATTCGTCTGGAGCACTTCATCTAGAGCACTTAGTCTTGTGCACTTTTGCCTGGAGCACTTCGTCTAGTGCACGTTCATCTGGAGCACATTCTTTCGGGGAACTTTTGCCTGGAGCACTTTGCTTGGAGCACTTTCGTCCAGAGCACTTCGTCTTGAGCACTTCGTCTGGAGAACGTTATCTGGAGTACTTCGTCTGGTCCTTTTTGGTCTGGAGCACGTTCGTTTGGAGCACTTCGTCTGGAGCACTTTCATCTGGAGCACTTTTGTCTGGAGCACTTCGTCTGGAGCACTTTGTCTGGAGCACTTGGTTTGGAGCACTTGATCTGGAGCACTTGGTCTGGAGAACTTAGTCTCGTGCACTTTCGTCTGGAGTACTTCGTCTGGAGCACTTCGTCTGGAGCACTTCATCTAGTGCACATTCGTTTGGAGCACTTCGTCTGGAGCACTTTGTCTGGTGATTTTTGCTCTAGAGCACGTTTGTTTGGAGCACTTTGTCTGGACCAGTTTCGTCAGGAGCACTTTGTTTGGTGCTTTTCCATCTGGAGGACTTCATCTGGAGCACATAGTCCGGAGCACTTTCGTCTGGTGAACTTCGTCAGGTGTACCTTTGTTTGTAGCTCTTTCGCCTCAAGCATTCTGTCTAGAGCACTTCGTCTAGAGCACTTTGTCGGGAGCACTTCGTCAAGAGCACTTTTTCTGTTGCTTTTTCGTATTGAGCACGTTCGTCTGGAGCACTTTGTCTGGAGCACATAGTCTGGAGCACTTTTGTCTCGTGAACTTTGTCTGGTGCACTTCGCGTGGTGCACTTCATTTGGAGTACTTTGTCTAAAGCACTTCATCTGGTGCACTTTGTCTGGTGCGCATTTGTCTGGAGAACTTTCATCTGGAGCACTTCGTCTGGAGCACTTTCGTCAGGAGCACTTTGTCTGGAGCACTTCGTCTAGAGCACTTCGTCTAGAGCACTTCGTTTGGAGCACTTCGTCTTGAGCACTTTATCTGGAGCACATCGTCTGGAGCACTTTGTCTGGAGCACTTCGTCTGGAGCACTTCGCTTGGTGCACTTTGTCTGGAGCACATTCATCTGGAGCACTTCATCTAGAGTACTTCTTCTGGAGCACTTTAGTCTGCAGCATTTCATCAAGAGCACTTTCGTGTGGAGCACTTCGTCTATAGCACTTCGTCCGGAGCACTTCGTCTGGAGCACTTCGTTTGGAGCACTTTGTTCAGAGCACTTCATTTGGTGCACTTCGTTTGGTGCACGTCGTCTTGTGCACTTTCGTCTAAATCACTTTCGTCTAGTGCACATCGTCTACTACACTTCGTCTAGAGCACTTCATCTGGAGCACTTCGTCCGGAGCACTTTGTCTGCTGTACATTTATCTGGTGCAATTTTGTTTCGAGAAATTTCTTCTGGTGCATCTTCGTCTAGAGCACTTTCGTCTGGAGCACTTTGTCTGGAGCACTTCGTTTGGAGCACTTCATCTTGTGCACTTTCGTCTGGAGCACTTTTGTCTGGAGCACTTTCGTCTGGTGCACTTTCGTCTGGAGCATTGGGATTGTTCGAAGACTTGCTTGCAAGGAAACAGCAGCTATGAAATCTGTTGCCTTGCAGGAACCTGCAGCCAAGAACAGCGGGAGAAACAAGCTGCAGAAAATTCCTCCAACACACACCCAGAGCATGTTCAGTTGAATTCTAGAGAACCGACTTCAGTTTCGGTTTCGGACTTGGTGTCGGTTACCGAAATCCGAATTCCGCGGTTGCCAGAATTTTGCGGTTTGCAGAATTCCGCGTGTTATGAATTATAACTCAGAGTATAGCGCAGAATACTATAGGGGAACGTGATTACAGAGTGTCCTATCCAAATGAGACCTAGGGCTTATATAGTGCGAGTTGACCAGGTGGAATGTCGAGGGTTGGACCAGTCAAGGGCTCGACAGTCCGAGGGTGACGGGGTCAAAACGGGTTCATGGCGACTCGGGGTCAGGTTGGGGCCGAAAAGGTCGTTGGGGGCGGGTTTGGCATAGCCGAAGCATATTATGCATCAGACAGCACAGTAGCAGAACCTTCTACAGCTCTGCAGTCGTCTACATCAGAAGCTGCACAAGGTCCTTCCTCCCGTGACACAACACTTTTCGAATCATATATTCATTCGACACGTGCCAACAACATAGAAACCCCGCTCTTCATTCCCCTCTCGGACCCCTTGAGTCTTACCTATAATTATGAGGAGCACCTGCGCCGACAAAAAACAGACGCAGCATCACATGATGGTGCCCGCCATCTGCCATCCGAAATTGACGACAATGACGTCGTCGAATTTTGCCAACCTCATCCTCGTGGTGATCAATCGGCTCTTCAAATCCTTGGCCTCGCTGTTGCATTTCAGCAACCAACGGTTGGGATTGAGCCCAAAATAGTCAAGCAGACCCTCTCTGACTCTAATGCTGACAAGTGGCGAAAAGCTATGGATGCAGAGGTAGCAGCTCTCGAGAAGCGGAAAGCATGGAAACTCGCTCCATGCGAAGCAGCACGCGGCAAGAAAATACTTTCGGGCAAGTGGGTTTTTCGCATAAAGACAAACGCAGCAGGCGAACTAGACAGATTCAAGGGGAGATGGGTCATTCGAGGTTTCGAACAAACCCATGACATCAACTACGACCAGAATTTTGCTCCGGTCAGCCGCCATACCTCAGTTTGAATTCTTCTCGCCATTGCTGCCAGCCGCCATCAGCTGCTACGTGGTGAGAGGGTCACCAGTAGCGGCCTATGTACAGACTGCGCAGTCAATGGCCAATGGCTCTTCAAGGTGAAGCGCCCTCCTGGAGAGCTGCCTGTCTTTAAGGCGTGCTATGTTGCTCGTTGCTTCAGTCAGCGTGAGGGGGTGGACTTCTTTCAGACCTTCGCCCGGACCCCGAAGATGACTAGTCTTCGGGCATTACTACACGTAGCAGCACAGCGTGACTATGAGCTGCACTCCCTCAACTTCTCCATAGCTTTCCTCCAGGGTAGTCTACATGAGCAGGTCTACATGTGCCGCTCCCAGGGCTTCTCCGGTACCTTTCCCCCTGGTACCGAGTGGCCCCTCCGGTGCCCAGTCTACGGCTTGCGACAGGCGTCCCGTGAGTGGTGCGACACGCTGCGTGCTACACTTGCTGACCCCTCGCTCTTCGTCCGTTCTGGCCAGACTCCGTTCTACATCCTTGTCTACGTAGACGAACTGATCTTTGCTACTGCAGACAGAGACGCGCTGGCCTCCGTGAAGACCGGGCTGCAGAGGAGACACACCTACACTGATCTAGGAGAGCTGCGCCGCTACCTTGGCTTGCAGATCTCCAGGGACAGAGCAGCACGCACCATCAGTCTCTCACAGTCACACTTGGTGCGCCAGGTCTTTCAGAGATTCGGCCTTCAGTTCTCTTCCGCACAGCCAACCCCTCTACTAGTAGACCACAGACTCTCTGCTCCAGTCCCGTAGGAGGCTGTAGAGCCTAGTGGTCCCTATGCAGAGCTGGTGGGCTGCCTCATGTACCTGATGACTTGCACTCGTCCAGATCTCGCATACCCTCTCAGCATCCTGGCTCGCTTTGTGGCCACCGGCAGACATCGACCACATCACTTGTCGGTAGCTAAGCGGGTTTTGCGTTATCTAGCATGTACAACAGGCATGGGGCTAGTGCTAGGAGGACGCAGACTAGTGGTCCTTACCGAGCACACAGACGCTTCTTGGGCAGACGACGCCGAGACTCTCAGGTCCTCCCAGGGCTACTGCTTTAGCCTTGGTTCAGGTGCCCTCTCGTGGAGGTCCACTCGCTCCTTGTTTGTTGCCCAGTCTAGCTTTAAGGCTGAGATCTACGCCGGTGCCATGGCGGCACATGAGCTCCGCTGGCGGACATTCTTGCTCACCGACTTAGGTGAGCGGCCTAGCTCTGCCCCGGTTCTATACGCTGACAACAGGGCCATGATCCTCCTGTGTCGAGAGCCTAGACTCGAGGGCAGAGCGAAGCACATCCTTCCTCCTGCGTGAGCTACAGCAGTGTTGCCAGGCCCGCGTAGTGCACTTGGCCTCCGGTGCCAACACAGCTGACATCTTTACGAAGGCGCTTGCACCGAAAGATCATCAGCGGTACTGTGTACACCTAGGTCTCGTTCCTGTAGCCTCTCATTTGCTAGGACCTTGATTTTGTACATACCTTTATATATATATATATTACCCTGACTGGCCTTGTGGCCTCTTCCCAGTGACTGGACTTGTAGTGCCACCCTGGACTTGCTCTTGCCTTGTTTGTACTCGTTTGACTAGTCTGATAGACCCTTGCCTCAGAGGCTGGACTAGTAGTGCCTCCTTGAGATGCTTGCCTCTCACCAGGCACTGCCCCTATCCAATCTAGTGGGTGTGTCAAACATATCCTTGTATGTTGTTATAGATTACACAGGGTTGTGCCTCAGAGAGTACAACCCACTAGGTTATATTCCCTTGTATGCCATGGTTCTAGTCATTCGTTAATTTTGATACCTCCCTCACTTCCCACCTCTATACTCAGGGTCTAAACCTCCCTCACTTCCCACCTCTATACTCAGGATCTGAACCTCCTTCACTTCCCTTCTCTACACATGGGGTCTAAACCTCCCTCACTTCCCACCTCTATACTTGGGGTATGAACCCCCTCACTTCCACTTATGTATTTGGAGTCTGAACCCTTAGGTTCCAACACTTAGGTATATCTGTGTGTACTCTCACTCTACCATTCATTCACTTCTCTTATTCTGATATGGTATAACGCGTAGGTTAGGATCCCCCCCCACCTACCGCTTCCGCTCGCGACCCCCCTAGCCCCTCGCGCCCTTCCTGGGCCCCGACGCGCCCCTCCTGGGCCCCGTAGCGCCCCTCCTGGGCCCCGTCGCGCCCTTCCTGGGCCCCGTAGCGCCCCTCCTGGGCTCCGTAGTGCCCCTCCTGGGCCCCGTTGCGCCCCTCCCAGGCCCCGTCGCGCCCTCCTGGGCCCCGTAGCGCCCCTCCTGGGCCCCGTCGCACCCCTCCTAGGCCCCGTAGCGCCCCTCCTGGGCCTCGTCGCGCCCCTCCTGGGCTCCGTAGCGCCCCTCCTGGGCCCCATCGCGCCCCTCCTGGGCCCCTGTAGTGCCCCCGACCCTGGGCCGCGTCGAGAGCGCTACTTCCTTGTGCTTGTCGACGACTTCACTCGTTACACCACAGTCTTTCCCCTGGAGCACAAGGCCGACGTGCCTGGCGCTCTCATCCCCTGGCTTGTCTCTGCGCGTGTCCACCGCGGTCTCCCTGTCTTGCGTCTTCACTCAGACCGTGGTGGCGAGTTTGCCTCCGGTGTTCTTGGTCGCTTTTGTCGTGCGGAGGGCATCACCCAGACGTTCACCATACCGGACTCCCCACAGCAGAATGGGGTCGCTGAGCGACGCATCGGTTTGGTCATGGAGGTGGCTCGCACCTCCATGATCCATGCCGGTGCACCCCATTTTCTGTGGCGTTCGCTGTGCGCTACGCTACTCACCAGCTTAACCTGTGGCCGCACCCTCAGCAGCCGCAGGTTTCGCCGACCCGTCTTTGGACTGGGTCTCCTGGTGACGCGTCTGCGTTCCACGTCTGGGGCTGCCTTGCTCACGTTCGTGCCTCCGGCACGGACAAGCTCACTGCCCGCACCCTTCCCTGCGTCTTCCTCGGTTTTCCTCTTGACGCGTCCGACTGGCACTTTTACCACCCGCCGTCTCACCGCTTCTTTCACTCTCGTGACGTCACCTTTGACGAGTCCGTCCCCTACTACCGTCGCTTCCTCCACCGTGGTCACCCGGTTACCCCCCCCCTGTTCCTGGTCACTCCTTCCCCGGTAGTCCCTGCCCCTCCTCCTCCTCCTCCCCGTCCCGCCCCCTTTGGTGTGTCCCACGTCACCCCCCTTCCGTCGGAGGACCCGGTTGAGGAGTCTTCTGACTCTGGTGGCCCTCCTGTGCAGTCCTCGCCGGCCGCCCCTCCCCCGGCGTCCCCTCCCAAGTCCCCTCCTCCACCGCCTCTGCCGCCGCTGCAGCCGTCGTTGTCGCTGCCGCCGCAGCCGCCGCCGCCGCCGCCGCCACCGTCGCAGCCCCCGTTCGCTGACTCTGGGGGTGCTGGTGTGGAGAGTGCCAGTGGTAGCCGAGGAGCAGCTTGCGGTCCAGGTGTCGCCGTTGTGCCGCCGCAGCAGCAGTCCCCGCCGGTGTCAGCCCTTCGCCTGCTCGGCCTTTCCGTTTCCCGACCCTGCGTCTGTTCCTCCCCGACCGTCTCCTCCTCTTCCTGTCTACGGCCCTGTTTTCCCTCCGCCGGACTCGTCCCCGGCCTGTCTCCCCCCTCGTTCCCCTCCTGTGTCCCTCCTCTGTCCCCTGACCCGAATCCTCCGTCGCACGTCTGGTCTCACCGTCCCTCCCGTTCTCGTCCTGCCTTGCCTGTCTTGCGCTCCCACTTTATGTTGCTTCGTTCCCACGCGTCTCGTCCTCCCCTTCTGCCGTCGCCTCCTCCGTCCTCCCTTGTTGTTGCACCCCCCCCGCTGTCTGACTACCTTCGTGCCACTCGTCCCCTTGTTCCTCGGGTCCTTGCCTCTCTCGTTACCGACCCGTCTGTTCCGGTCTCGTGCCTCGACGCTCTTGTCGCTGACTTCGCCTCTACCCGCCGCCTTGACTACGCCACAGCTCTGGTCTCTGACCCTGCCTGTCCTCCGTCTGTCGGGGGTGCTCCTGCCCTTGGCAGTGACGTCCTGGAGGACCGCCAGTTCGAGCTTGCTTTCCTCTCCGAGGCTGCTCCCCATCTCTGTTCCATGCTGCTAGTCCCTGAGGGTGACCCAGACGCTTTCGACATCCCGACCCCTCGCACTTACGCTGAAGGCGACCTCGGGACCCTGGGCCTCGCAGTGGATAGCTGCCATGGAGCAGGAGATGGCATCTTGGAGATCCACCGGCACCTTCGTCGACGCAGTTCCCCCGCCTGGGTGAACGTAGTCGATGGCCGCTGGCTCTTCAAGGTGAAGCGCCCTCCTGGAGAGCCGCCTGTGTTCAAGGCGCGCTATGTGGCTAGAGGCTTCAGTCAGCGCGAGGGGGTGGACTTTTTCCAGACCTTCGCTCCGACCCCGAAGATGACTACTCTTCAGGTTCTGTTACACCTAGCTGCTCAGCGTGACTACGAGCTTCACTCCCTCGACTTCTCCACTGCCTTCCTTCAGGGCAGCCTACACGAGCAGGTCTACTTGCGTCGCCCTCAGGGCTTTACTGGCACCTTCCCTCCTGGGACCCAGTGGCTCCTGCGGCGCCCCGTCTACGGCCTGCGCCAGGCTCCCCGTGAGTGGCACGACACTCTCCGTGCTACGCTTGCTGACCTGCAGTTCTTTCCGTCTTCGTTCGTTGCTGGCCAGACTCCGTTCTACATCCTTGTTTACGTTGACGACCTGGTCTTTGCCACAGCAGACAGGGACGCACTGGCCTCCATGAAGGCAGAGCTGCTGAAGAGACACACGTGCACTGACCTTGGAGAAATTGCGCCGCTACCTTGGCTTGCAGATCTCCAGGGACAGAGCATCGCGCACCATCACCCTGACTCAGTCACACTTGGTGCGCCAGGTCCTTCAGAGGTTCAGCTTCAGTTCTCCTCTGCACAGCCCACCCCTCTGCCTGTAGACCACAGACTCTCCGCTCCAGTGTCTGAGGAGTTTGGTAGAGCCCAGCGGCCCCTACGCAGAGCTGGTGGGTTGCCTCATGTACCTGATGACTTGCGCTCGCCCAGATCTCGCATACCCTCTGAGCATCCTGGCTCGCTTTGTGGCACAAGCAGACACCGACCGCAGCACTGGTCTGCCGCTAAGAGGGTTCTGCGCTATCTTGCTAGTACATCGGCATGGGGTTTAGTGCTAGGAGGACGCAGGCCAGTGGTCCTTACTGGACACACAGACGCTTCGTGGGCAGACGACGCCGAGACACTCAGGTCTACCCAGGGGCTACTGCTTCAGCCTTGGCTCAGGTGCCGTCTCGTGGAGAGCTACCCGCTCCTCGTCTGTTGCGCAGTCCAGCTGTGAGGCTGAGATCTACGCTGGTGCCATGGCGGCACAGGAGCTCCGCTGGCTGACCTTTCTTGCTCACTGACTTAGGTGAGCGGCCTAGCTCTGCCCCCGGTCCTGTTCGCTGACAACAGGGCCATGATCCTCCTGTGGTCAGAGAGCCTCGACTCGAGGGCAGAGCGAAGCACATTCAGCTGCGGTACTTCCTCCTGCGTGAGCTACAGCAGCGACGTCAGGCTCGCGTAGTACACTTGGCCTCAGGTGCCAACACGGCTGATATCTTTACGAAGGCGCTTGCGCCTAAAGATCATCAGCGGCACTGTGTACAGCTTGCGTCGTAGTTCCTGTAGCCTTTCACTTGCTAGGACCTTGACTTTGTACTGTCCTTTATATGTATACTCAGACTGGACTTGTGTCCTCTTCCAGTGGCTGGACTAGTAGTGCCGCCCTGCTTCTTGTTCTTGCCTTGTCTGCTTACCCCTTCTGACTGGTCTCTCAGACCCTTGTCTCAGAGGTTGGATAGTAGTTGCCGACCTGAGCTGCTTGTTTAGGACATTCCCCTATGCAGTCTAGGGGGTGTGTCAAACATGTGTATTTGTCATGTTTGTATAGATGTATAGGGTCACCTCTTAGAGGGTACACACTTAGGTATTCTGTGTGTACTCTCACTCTACCATTCATTCACTTCTCTAATTCTGATACAACTCCCCCCTCTCTTCCCTCTCCACACTAGGGTCCTGAACCCCTTCACTTCCCACCTCTATACTTGGGGTTTGAACCCCCCTCACTTCCGTACCTCGATACTTGGGGTCTGAACCCCCCTTACTTCCCTATCTCTATACTTAGGGGTCTGTATCAGAATTGAGAGTTGAATGTTAGATAGAAAGAGAGTACACAAGTATATACCTCAGGGTTTGTACCCTCTAAGAGACTACCCTATACAGTCTATACAAACATGACAAGTACACATGTTTGACACACCCCCTAGACTGCATAGGGGAATGTCCTAAACAAGCAGCTCAGGGGCGGCACTACTAGTCCAACCTCTGAACAAGGTGTCTGAGAGACCAGTCACAAGGAGTACAGACCAAGGGCCAACGAGCAAGAGCAGGGCCGGCACTACTAGTCCAACCACTGGGGAGAGGACACAAGTCCAGTCTGAGTATACATATAAAGGACAATACAAAGTCAAGGTCCTAGCAAGTGAGAGGCTACAGGAACTAGACCAAGCTGTTACACAGTGCCGCTGATGATCTTTAGGCGCAAGCGCCTTCGTAAAGATATCAGCCGTGTTGGCACCTGAGGCCAAGGTGTACTACGCGAGCCTGACGTCGCTGCTGTAGCTCACGCAGGAGGAAGTACCGCAGCTGAATGTGCTTCGCTCTGCCCTCGAGTCGAGGCTCCTGACACAGGAGGATCATGGCCCTGTTGTCAGCGAACAGGACCGGGGCAGAGCTAGGCCGCTCACCTAAGTCAGTGAGCAAGAAGGTCAGCCAGCGGAGCTCCTGTGCCGCCATGGCACCAGCGTAGATCTCAGCCTCACAGCTGGACTGCGCACAGACGAGGAGCGGTAGCTCTCCACGAGACGGCACCTGAGCCAAGGCTGAAGCAGTAGCCCTGGGTAGACCTGAGTGTCTCAGCGTCGTCTGCCCACGAAGCGTCTGTGTGTCCAGTAAGGACCACTGGCCTGCGTCCTCCTAGCACTAACCCCATGCCCGATGTACTAGCAAGATAACGCAGAACCCTCTTAGCGGCAGACCAGTGCTGCGGTCGGTGTCTGCCTGTGGCCACAAAGCGAGCCAGGATGCTGAGAGGGTATGCGAGATCTGGGCGAGTGCAAGTCATCAGGTACATGAGGCAACCCACCAGCTCTGCGTAGGGGCCGCTGGGCTCTACCAACTCCTCAGACACTGGAGCGGAGAGTCTGTGGTCTACAGGCAGAGGGGTGGGCTGTGCAGAGGAGAACTGAAGGCTGAACCTCTGAAGGACCTGGCGCACCAAGTGTGACTGAGTCAGGGTGATGGTGCGCGCAGCTCTGTCCCTGGAGATCTGCAAGCCAAGGTAACGGCGCAGTTCTCCAAGGTCAGTGCACGTGTGTCTCTTCAGCAGCTCTGCCTTCACGGAGGCCAGTGCGTCCCTGTCTGCTGTGGCAAAGACCAGGTCGTCGACGTAAACAAGGATGTAGAACGGAGTCTGGCCAGCACGAACGAAGAGCTGCGGAAGACGGAAAGAACTGCAGGTCAGCAAGCGTAGCACGGAGAGTGTCGTGCCACTCACGGGGAGCCTGGCGCAGGCCGTAGACGGGGCGCCGCAGGAGCCACTGGGTCCCAGGAGGGAAGGTGCCAGTAAAGCCCGGAGGGCGACAGGTAGACCTGCTCGTGTAGGCTGCCCTGAAGGAAGGCAGTGGAGAAGTCGAGGGAGTGAAGCTCGTAGTCACGCTGAGCAGCTAGGTGTAACAGAACCCGAAGAGTAGTCATCTTCGGGGTCGGAGCGAAGGTCTGGAAGAAGTCCACCCCCTCGCGCTGACTGAAGCCTCTAGCCACATAGCGCGCCTTGAAGACAGGCGGCTCTCCAGGAGGGCGCTTCACCTTGAAGAGCCAGCGGCCATCGACTACGTTCACCCCAGGTGGGGGAACTGCGTCGACGAAGGTGCCGGTGGATCTCCAAGATGCCATCTCCTGCTCCATGGCAGCTATCCACTGCGAGGCCCAGGGTCCCGAAGTCGCCTCAGCGTAAGTGCGAGGGGTCGGGATGTCGAAAGCGTCTGGGTCACCCTCAGGGACTAGCAGCATGGAACAGAGATGGGGAGCAGCCTCGGAGAGGAAAGCAAGCTCGAACTGGCGGTCCTCCAGGACGTCACTGCCAAGGGCAGGAGCACCCCCGACAGACGGAGGACAGGCAGGGTCAGAGACCAGAGCGTGGCGTAGTCAAGGCGGCGGGTAGAGGCGAAGTCAGCGACAGCAGCGACAAGAGCGTCAAGGCACGAGACCGGAACAGACGGGTCGGTAACGAGAGAGGCAAGGACCCGAGGAACAAGGGACGAGCGGCACGAAGGTAGTCAGACAGCGGGGGGGGTGCAACAACAAGGGAGGACGGAGGAGGCGACGGCAGAAGGGAGGACGAGACGCGTGGGAACGAAGCAACATAGGGTGGGAGCGCAAGACAGGCGAGGCAGGACGAGCACGGGAGGGACGGTGAGACCAGACGTGCGACGGAGGAGTCGGGTCAGGAGACAGAGGAGGGGACACAGGAGGGGAACGAGGGGGGAGACGGGGGACGAGTCCGGCGGAGGGAAAAGGGCCGTAGACAGGAAGAGGAGGAGACGGTCGGGGAGGAACCGACGCAGGGTCGGGGGACGGAAGGCCGAGCAGGCGAAGGGCTGACACCGGCGGGGACTGCTGCTGCGGCGGCACAACGGCGACACCTGGACCGCAAGCTGCTCCTCGGCTACCACCGGCACTCTCCACACCAGCACCCCCAGAGGGACCACCCCCAGGGCGACCGGGACGAGCACCCCCAGAGTCAGCGAACGGGTGCTGCGACGGGCGGCGGCGGCGGCGGCAACGACGGCTGCAGCGGCGGCAGAGGCGGTGGAGGGGAGGGGACGCCAGGGGAGGGGCGGCCGGCGAGGACTGCACAGGAGGGCCACCAGAGTCAGAAGACTCCTCAACCGGGTCCACCGACGGAAGGGGGTGACGTGGGACACACCAGAGGGGGCGGGACGGGGAGGAGGAGGAGGAGGGGCAGGGACTACCGGGGAAGGAGGACCAGGAACAGGGGGGGGTAACCGGGGGACCACGGTGGGGGAAGCGACGGTAGTAGGAGACGGACTCGTCAAAGGTGACGTCACGAGAGTGAAAGAAGCGGTGAGACGGCGGGTGGTAAAAGTGCCAGTCGGACGCGTCAAGGGGAAAACCGAGGAAGACGCAGGGAAGGGTGCGGGCAGTGAGCTTGTCCGTGCCGGAGGCACGGACGTGAGCAAGGCAGCCCCAGACGTGGAACGCAGACGCGTCACCAGGAGACCCAGTCCAAAGACGGGTCGGCGAAACCTGCGGCTGCTGAGGGTGCGGCCACAGTTAAGCTGGTGAGAAGCGTAGCGCACAGCGAACGGCCACAGAAAATGGGGTGCACCGGCATGGATCATGGAGGTGCGAGCCACCTCCATGACCAAACCGATGCGTCGCTCAGCGACCCCATTCTGCTGTGGGGAGTCCGGTAGGGTGAACGTCTGGGTGATGCCCTCCGCACGACAAAAGCGACCAAGGACACCTGAGGCAAACTCGCCACCACGGTCTGAGTGAAGACGCAAGACAGGGAGACCGCGGTGGACACGCGCAGAGACAAGCCAGGGGATGAGAGCGCCAGGCACGTCGGCCTTGCGCTCCAGGGGAAAGACTGTGGTGTAACGAGTGAAGTCGTCGACAAGCACAAGGAAGTAGCGCTCTCGACGCGGCCCAGGGACGGGGGCGGGGCCCCAGACGTCCAGGTGCAGGGTCTGCAGCGGCGCGGCGGTAGGGGGAAACGAGGAGGAGTGAGGGGCACGGCGAAGCCGACCCTCGACACAAGGCGTGCAAGGTGGGGCTGGGGAGGAGGGAAACGCGGGGAGAACCTGGGAGACCAAGGACAAGACCGTGCTGGGACATGTGACGCAGACGCGGGAGCGCAGGGTGACCTAGGCGGTGGTGCCAAAGAGGGTCGGGTGAGTGAGGGACCGACAGGAGCAGGCAGCAGCAACCTGGGAGCGCTCCAGCCGGGGGGGTCACGGTGTCCAGAGTGAACAGGCCGGACACCGGGTCCCGGGGGAACGTGGACAGGGGGGCACCAGTGGCGGCCTCGGTACAGACAGCATACCGCTCGTGACCAGGGAACGTAGTGGTGACGCCAAGGTCCTGGAGGCAGCCGACACCAACTAGGTTCCTGGAGAACGAGGGGATATGCAGACCTGTGAGAGCCCGAAGGAACCGCCGGACAGGGAAGGGTGGTGGAACTGCGGGCGACTACCGGACCGCCGGAGGGGTCAGCAAGAGAAACGGCAGCAGGAACAGGAAGCGGCGTCAGGGTGGTGGAGTCGCGGAAGAAACACCGAGAAGCGCCAGAGTCCAAGGTGAAGGAAAGCGAAGCAGAGGCGTCTGGCGACGGAACGACGGCGGAAGCACCAAGACTACACAAAGCAGGGATCCTACGCCTGACGCAGCAGGGGAGGCTAAGCTAGGCACACCTACACTAGGCAACAGTGAGTAATAAGCGGAAGCACACTAGAGTCATCAGCATACATCACATGCAGAGCAGAAACAATGGCATCCATGTCCATATCAAAGATCTGAATCTGACGACTAAGCAAACTGTGCCAGTCCGGGAGGTCTGGCGACGGGCCGAAGCGCTGACGAAAGAGGTCGTCCAGGCGACGAAAACAGCGGGGAGTGGAGTGACCGATCTTACCGCAAACGAAGCCGCGGCGAGGACCGGTCTGGATCTGGTACTGACAGCGCCCGCCGCCACTCGACACACCACCACGCGCCCGGCCACCGCCAGCGCCGGGCCACCCGGCGGGAGGACACTCGTCTGCCGCGTCTGCGACGGCTGCTGCGGCTGCTGCGAAGGCTGCGACTGCGGCGGCTGCTGCAACTGCAGGGGCGGCGACTCAGCTGGACTGGGCAGGGTCCCCTCGTCCGCTCCAGCACCAGACGACCCGACCCCACCACTACCCCCCCGCACCCCCGCCTCCCTCCGCCGCGCCCAACCTTGGGGCGGCGGCCCTTCCCCGAACGAAACTGCGCTGCAGCAGCAGTCTCAGCCACTGCGGCAGAGCCGTCGGAGAAGGTACACTGGCGGGGGCACAACCCTGAAAGATAGGGACCGGCACGACACCGCTCGCCTGGGCGATGGAGCGGTGACGGGTCTCTATCACAGTCAGGGTGTCTACAAAGTCAGTGAGGGTGAGGTCTGCGGGGTGAAGCTAAGGAAGCGGTCGCGGGCGACAGCAAGGCGGTCAGGGAGGCGGGTGGCAAGCAGGTAGAGGGTAGAGGTAATGGGCGGCTGGTGGGCTCTAAGCTGTGCGTCAGTGCAGGCGGCGCGCCAGGTCTCCTCTATCGAGCGCAGGTGGGCAGCGAGGTCAGAGACAGTGGGGAAAGATGCAAGGTCAGGAAAGAGCATCGGGAGGATCAGGCGACCCACCGAGGCAGCCGGAGGGGTGGAATAGCGCTTGATGACAGCATCTAAGTATGCCTGAGCAGTAGTGAGGGACCTAAAGCGAGGACGCTCGGACGGGGGAGGGCGTTGCTAATGGCAAGCTGGGCGACAGCATCGCGAGAAAGCCAGACAGAGCGCGCACGGGCAGTGGCAGCAGTAGACTCACGCTCAGTGGGTGTGGGGTCAGCGGGCAGAATAGCAGGGGGGTCTGGGCAGGGGAGCGTACCGTCAAGGTGTGCGGAAAGCGGTTCACCATCCTGCCGCTGGCCAGTGAGTTGGCGGCGGAGGTCGGCAAGCCACGCCTCGAACTCTAGGGGCTGACCTTCAGCGTCGAAGCGAAGCTCCGCCGCCATCAGGAACAGTCCAGTGCGGTGCAGGGCAGTGCAGCTAGGTGGGGCGCGTGCAGTGCGGTACAGTGCGGTGCAGTGCGGTACAGTGTGGTGCAGTGCGGTGCAGTGCGGTGCAGTGCGGTGCAGGCAGTACAGTGTGGTGCGGGGGGGGGAACCGTACCAGGAGGAGGACGGGCCGGGGCTGGCGCGACGGGGCCGGGCGGGCGCGACGGGGCGGGGCGCGACGGGGCCGGGCGGGCGCGACGGGGCCGGGCGCGACGGGGCCGGGCGAGGCGGCAGGGCCGGGCCGGTGCGACGGGGCCGGGCGAGCGGGACGGCGGCCGGGCGGGGCGACGGGGCCGGGGCTGCGACGGGGCCGGGCAGGTGCGACGGGGCCGGGCGGCGCGACGGGGCCGGGCGGTGCGACGGGCCGGCGGGGCGACGGGGCCGGGCGGGCGCGACGGGGCCGGGCGGGCGGCGGGCCGGGCGGCGACGGGGCCGGGCGGCGGGACGCGCCGGGCGGTGCGACGGGCCGGCGGCGCGACGGGGCCGGGCGGGCGCGACGGGCCGGGCGGGGCGACGGCGGGCAGGCGGGCGACCGGCCCAGGAGGGGCGCGACGGGGCCCAGGAGGGGCGCGACGGGGCCCAGGAGGCGCTACGGGGCCCAGGAGGGCGCGACGGGCCCAGGAGGGGCGCTACGCCCAGGAGGGGCGCGACGGGGCCCAGGAGGGGCGCTACGGGGCCCAGGAGGGGCGACGGGGCCTGGGAGGGCGCGACGGGGCCCAGGAGGGGCGCTACGGGCCCAGGAGGGCGCGACGGGGCCCAGGAGGGGCGCTACGGGCCCAGGAGGGGCGCGACGGGGCCCAGGAGGGGCGCTACGGAGCCCAGGAGGGGCGCGACGGGGCCTGGAGGGGCGCGACGGGGCCCAGGAGGGGCGCTACGGGGCCCAGGAGGGCGCTACGGGGCCTGGAGGAGCGCGACGGGGCCCAGGAGGGGCGCTAGGGGCCTGGAGGGGCGACGGGGCCTGGGAGGGGCGCGACGGGGCCTGGAGGGCGCTACGAGGGCCCAGGAGGGGCGCTACGAAGCCCAGGAGGGGCGCGACGGGGCCTGGAGGGGCGCTACGCCCAGGAGGGGCGCTACGGCCAGGGGGGCGCGACGGGCCCAGGAGGCGCGAGGGGCCTGGGAGGCGCGACGGGGCCCAGGAGGGGCGCTAGGGGCCTGGGAGGCGCGACGGGCCCAGGAGGGGCGACGGGGCTAGGGGGTCGCGACTGGGCTAGGGGCTAGAGGGGTGAGCGGAAGCGGTAGGTGGGGAGGGATCCTACCTACGCGTGATACCATATCAGAATTGAGAGTTGAATGTTAGATAGAAAGAGAGTACACAAGTATATACCTCAGGGTTGTACCCTCTAAGAGACTACCCTATACAGTCTATACAAACATGACAAGTACACATGTTTGACAGTCTGAACCCCCTCACCCACGAAACGAGCCTCCGTGAAATTGAGGGCGAATTCCTACAACCAGGATTAGAATCAAGTTGAATCAGAAACGTTAAGTACTGTGATGTGCCGGTGTTTGAAAACACATTTTAGTTCGGTTTATTTTGGTTATTCTTGTTTTTTCATTATGATATTTCTAGCTAGGAATTCGCCCCGACGCAAAATTCTCGGTCCCTGAAAGACCAGATGGACCTACCAAGATCTATCTCGCTTAGATCCTAGTTTGGTATATTTTACCTGAGAAACACGCCCTTGATAAACTTTGTGTTTGTGCTTTACATGGGAGACCTTTTTGTAAGAAGTTACATCTATTTC
>BQMB01002015.1:0-53636 GCA_027943415.1 Closterium sp. NIES-67
ATTACTAGAGGTGGAAACCTAGAACAAATACTAGTTGGTTGTACTCACTAGAAGCATACCTCAGTCTAGCCTATAACTTCTACATAGATAATATGTATAAGTTGACACACCCCCTAGGCTAGACAAGGGGTGAAACTAAACAAGAAGCAAACAGCTCAGGGCGGCACTACTAGTCCAACCACTGAGGCAGGGGTCTGGAGACCAGTCAGCAAGAATACAACCAAAACTGAAGCAAGCCAGGGTGGCACTACTAGTCCAGCCACTGGAGGTAAGGCCACAAGGCCAGTCTGACAAGCATATAAAATAGAGAGTACACAATCAGGATCCTAACAGGGGAGCAGCTATAGGAACAAGACCAAGCTGTACACAGTGCCGCTGATGATCTTTAGGCGCAAGCGCCTTAGTAAAGATATCAGCTGTGTTGGCACCTGAGGCCAAGTGAACTACGCGGGCCTGGCGGCGCTGCTGTAGCTCGCGCAGGAGGAAGTACCGCAGCTGGATATGCTTCGCTCTGCCCTCAAGCCGAGGCTCCTGACACAGGAGTATCATGGCCCTGTTGTCAGCGTACAGGACCGGGGCAGAGCTAGGCCGCTCACCTAAGTCTGTGAGCAAGAAGGTCAGCCAGCGGAGCTCCTGTGCCGCCATGGCACCAGCGTAGATCTCAGCCTCACAGCTAGACTGAGCCACAGACGACGAGCGAGTGGATCTCCAAGAGATAGCACCCGAACCAAGGCTAAAACAGTAGCCCTGCGACGACCTGAGCGTCTCAGCGTCGTCTGCCCAAGAAGCGTCTGTGTGCCCAGTAAGGACCACTGGCCTGCGTCCTCCTAGCACTAACCCCATGCCTGATGTACTAGCAAGATAACGCAAAACCCTCTTAGCGGCAGACCAGTGCTGAGGTCGGTGTCTGCCTGTAGCCACAAAGCGAGCCAGGATGCTGAGAGGGTATGCGAGATCTGGGCGAGTGCAAGTCATCAGGTACATGAGGCAACCCACCAGCTCTGCGTAGGGGCCACTGGGCTCTACTGGCTCCTCAGGAACGGGAGCAGAGAGCCCATGGTCTACGGGTAGAGGTGTGGGCTGTGCGGAGGAGAACTGAAGACCGAACCTCTGAAGGACCTGACGCACCAAGTGTGACTGGGTCAGAGTGATGGTGCGTGCTGCTCTGTCCCTAGAGATCTGCAGGCCAAGATAGCGACGCAGCTCTCCAAGGTCAGTGCAGGTGTGTCTCTTCAGCAGCTCAGCCTTCACAGAGGCCAGTGCGTCCCTGTCAGGAGTAGCGAAGACCAGGTCGTCTACGTAGACAAGGATGTAGAACGGAGTCTGGCCGGAACGCACAAACAGTGAAGGGTCAGCAGAGGACGGAAAGAACTGCAGGTCTGCTAACGTGGCACGTAGCGTGTCGTGCCACTCGCGGGGAGCCTGACGCAGGCCGTAGACCGGGCGCCTGAGAAGCCACTGGGTCCCAGGAGGGAAGGTACCAGTGAAGCCCTGTGGTCGGCGCAGGTAGACCTGCTCGTGTAGGCTGCCCTGAAGAAAGGCAGTAGAGAAGTCGAGAGAGTGAAGCTCGTAGTCACGCTGTGCTGCTACGTGTAGCAGCGCCCGAAGAGTGGTCATCTTCGGGGTCGGGGCGAAGGTCTGGAAGAAGTCAACTCCCTCGCGCTGACTGAAACCTCTGGCCACGTAGCGCGCCTTGAAGACAGGCGGCTCTCCAGGGGGGCGCTTCACCTTGAAGAGCCACCGACCATCGACTACGTTCACCCCAGGCGGGGGAACTGCGTCGACGTAAGTGCCGGTGGATCTCCAAGATGCCATCTCCTGCTCCATGGCAGCTATCCACTGAGAGGCCCAAGGTCCCGAGGTGGCCTCAGCGTAGGTGCGAGGGGTCGGGATGTCGAAGGCGTCTGGGTCACCCTCAGGGACTAACAGCATGGAGCAGAGATGGGGAGCAGCCTCGGAAAGGAAAGCCAGCTCGTACTGCCTGTCCTCTAGGACGTCACTGCCAAGGGCAGGAGCACCCCCGACGGACAGAGGACGGGCAGGGTCAGAGACCAGAGCGGTAGCGTAGTCAAGGCGGCGGGTAGAAGCGAAGTCAGCGACAGCAGCGACAAGCGCGTCAAGGCGCGAGACAGGAACAGCAGGGTCGGTAACAAGAGAGGCAAGGACCCGAGGGACAAGGGGACGAGCAGCACGGAGGTAGTCAGAGAACGGAGGAGGTGCAACAGCAAGGGACGAGGGAGGAGGGGACGGGAGGAGGGGAGGACGAGACGAGTGGGAACGGAGCAACATAGGGTGGGTGGGCAGGACAGGAGAGACGGGACGAGCACGGGAGGGACGGCGAGCCCAAACGTGAGACGGAGGGGTAGGGTCAGGGGACAGCGGAGGAGACACAGGAGGGGAACGAGGAGGAAGACGGGCCGGAGACGAGTCTGGCGGCGGGAACACAGGACCGTAGACAGGGAGGTCAGGAGGCGGTGGGGGAGACACCGGCGCGCGGTCCGGGGAGGGAAGGCCGAGCAGGCGGAGAGCGGAAACCGGCGGCGACGGCTGCTGTGGCGGCGACGACGGCTGGGCCGGAACTCTGGACCAGCAGAGGCAGAACGACCGTCGGCAGAACACTCAACAGCAGCACCCCCAGAACCAACACCCCAAGAGCGAGAACCCCCTCCAACACCAGCGGCACCCCCAGAAGCCGCAGGACGAACACCCTCCTCCACACCAGCACCCCCAGGGGCCGAGAGCAACGGCGGCAGTGGCGGCGACAGCGGCGACGGCTGCGGCGGCGACGGCGACGGCGGCGGCAGCGGGGTCGGCGACTGCGACAGTGGGGCGGAGGCACCGGGGAAGGGGGACGCGGCAAGGACGGACCGGGGGTACCACCAGAGTCAGCAGACTCCTCAACGGGGACAACCGACGGGAGGGGAGTGACGTGGGAGACACCAGACGGGGCAGGACGAGGCGGGAGAGGGCAGGGGCTACCGGGGGAGAGGGAGCAAGGAAAAGGGGGGGGGCAACTGGGAGACCTCGGTGAGGGAAGCGGCGGTAGAAGGAGACGGACTCGTCAAAGGTGACGTCACGAGAGTGGAGGAAGCGGTGAGACGGCGGGTGGTAGAAAAGCCAGTCAGACGAGTCCAGGGGGAAACCGAGGAAGACACAGGGGACAGTGCGGGCAGTGAGCTTGTCCGTGCCAGAGGCACGAACGTGAGCAAGGCAGCCCCAGACGTGGAACGCAGACGCGTCACCGGGGGACCCGGTCCAAAGGAGGGTCGGCGAAACCTGCGGCCGCTGGGAGCGTGGCCACAGGTTAAGCTGGTGAGCCGCGTAGCGAACAGCGAACGGCCACAGAAAATGGGGGGCATCGGCATGGATCATGGAGGTACGGGCGACCTCCATGACCAAGCCGATGCGGCGCTCAGCAACCCCATTCTGCTGTGGCGAGTCCGGCAACGTGTACGACTGGGTGATGCCCTCCGCACGACACAACTGTCCAAGCCGACCAGAGGCGAACTCGCCGCCACGGTCGGAGTGGAGACACAACACGGGGAGACCGCGGTGGAGACGCGCAGCTACAACCCACGGGAGAAGAACGTCGGGCACGTCGGCCTTCCGCTCCAGGGGAAACACCGTGGTGTAGCGCGTGTAGTCGTCAACGAGCACAAGGAAGTAGCGCTCACCGCGCGGTCCGGGGACGGGGGCAGGGCCCCAAACGTCCAAGTGCAGGGTCTGAAGGGGGGCAGTAGCAGGACGCAGCGAGGAGGAGTGAGGAGCACGGCGGAGCCGACCCTCGACGCAAGGCGTGCACGGTGGCGCAGTCGAGGGAGGAAGGGCAGGGAGCGACGCGGGGAGACCTAAGACAAGACCGTGCTGGGACATGTGACGCAGACGCGGGAGAGCAGGGTGACCTAAGCGGTGGTGCCAGAGAAGGGAGGGGTGAGTGAGGGACCGACACGAGCAAGCTGCAGCGACCTGGGAGGACGCACCAACCGGGGGGGAAGCGGTGTGTAGGGTAAACAGACCGGACACCGGGTCCCGGGGGAACGTCGCAAGGGGGGAACCTGAGACAGCCTCAGAACAGACAGCGAACCGCTCGTGCCCGGGGAACGTGGTGGTGACGCCGAGGTCCTGGAGACAGCCGACACCAACCAGGTTCCTGGAGAACGAGGGAACGTGGAGGCCAGTAAGGGAGCCCGAGGGAACTGCCGGACAGGGAAGGGACGTAGAACTGCGCGCGACGACCGGACCCGCAGAGGGGTCAGCGAGAGAGACAACAGCAGGTGCAGCAAGCGGCGTGAGCGTGGAACGGTCGCGGAAGAAGCAGGCAGAAGCACCAGAGTCGAGAGTGAAGGACAGCGACGCAGTGGCGGAGGCCGCGGACGGAGCCGGTGCAGCGACTAGACTAGGCAACCTAGGCAGTCCTACGCCTGTCGCAGCAGGGGAAGCTAAGCTACACAAGGGTGAAACACCTAAACTAGAGTACACATGGTAGTAAGATCCATCAACACTAGAAGCGTCAGCATACAAAGCATGCAAAGCAGCACCTATCTGATCCATGTCTAACTCAAAGATCGGCACGCCCTGGCGGAGCAGGCTGTGCCAGTCAGGGAGGTCCGGGGCCGGGCCAAAGCGACGACGAAAAAGATCGTCGAGGCGGCGGAAACAGTGGGCGGTCGGGTGCGGGCGGCGGCACAGAGTGCCGCGGAGAGGCCCGGTCTGAAGCTGGTACTGGCAGGTCACAGCACTGGAGCCGCTGGTAGACGCCAAGCTGCGCGGGCCGCCACCACGGCCACCGCCTCCGGAGGTGCCGGGCCAACCAGGCGGGAGACGAGCCCACGGCTGCGGCGGGTGCTGCTGGGACGGCGGCTGCGGCTGGGGCTGGTCCTGCTGCTGCTGGGACTGCTGCTCCTGCCCACCGGTGGTAGTCCCCTCAGGCGGACTACCGTCACCACCACCACGACCACTACCACCTGCGTCACCACCCCTACCTCCCTGGCGGCCACGGCCACCGCGACGCGAGCGCTGCTGCGGGTGGACAGCAGCAGCCGTCTCGGTAAGAGGGGTCGCCGTGGCGACCGCAGCCGAAACGTCAGTGAACGTGCACGGGGATGGGGCACAACCGTGAAAGATAGAGACTGCCGGCGCACCGCTCGACTGAGCGATAGTGCGCTGGCGAGTCTCGATCTCAGTGAGGGTGTCGACAAAGGCGGTCAGGGTGAGGTCACCCGGGTGCTGGCTAAGAAAGTGGTCGCGAGCACTAGCGAGGCGGTCTGGCAGGCGCATAGCGATAAAATAGAGCGTCATGCAGAAAGGAGGGGGGAGCGCAGTGAGCTGGGCAGCAGTGCTGGCAGTGCGATAGCGAGTCTCTAGGGCACGCAAATGAGTGGCAAAATCTGCGACAGTAGGGAAGGCAGCCAGGTCTGGGAACAGCATCGGAAAGAGCAAGCGGCCAGCAGAAGCGGAGGCAGGGGTGGAATAGCGAGCAATAACGGCTTCTAAATAAGCTTTGGCCGTTTCAACAGTAGCAAAACGCGAGCGCTCAGACACAGGGAGGGCGTGACTAATAGCAACCTGAGCTACTGCATCGCGTGAGTCCCAGACCGCACAGGCTAGCGCAGCAGTAGAGAAAGCCTCACGGTCATCAGAGGAGGGGTCAGCAGGGAGGGGAGTAGGTGCAGGGGGACGGGGGAGCAAGCCATCAGCATGGACAACCAGAGAGTGGCCATCCTGGCGCTGACCTGTAAGCTGGCGGCGAAGATCGGAGAGCCAGGCGGCGAAGTCAACCGCGTGGCCCTCAGCGTCCAGGCGGAGCACAAAGTCAGCCATCGTGCAGGGTCAGCGGCACAGCTCCTCAGCGACACAGCGGCACAGCAGCACAGCTCCTCAGCGGCACAGGAGCACAGCGGCGCGGGGACACGGCGGCAGCACTCTCCAGTAGGGCAGCAGCTAGGCGTCCCAGCGCAGGCAAGCAGAAGACACAGGGCCCGAGAGGACACGGCAGGCCGAGCAGGGGAGGCGGGCAGGTGCTCTGGGGCCGGGCTGGTGCTGGGAGGGGCCAGGCTGGTGCTGCTGGGGCCGGTCGGGCACGAGGAGGGGCCGGGCAGCGCTGAGGAGAGGCCGGGCGGCGCTAGGAAGGGGCCGGGCGGCACTAGGAGGAGGCCGGGCGGCACTAGGAGGAGGCCGGGCGGCACTAGGAGGAGGCCGAGCGGCACTAGGAGGAGGCCAGGCGGGCGAGCGCTAACAGCAGGCGCGACAGGGGCCAGCGGGCGCGACGGGGCCTAAGGGGCGCGACGGGGCCCAGCGGGCACGACGGGGCCCAGGGGGGGCGCGACGGGGCCGAGGAGTCGCGACGGGGACCAGCGGGCACGACGGGGCCCAGCGGGGCCGCGACGGGGCCTAACGGGCGCGACGGGGCCCAGGGGGGGCGCGACGGGGCCTAGCAGGCGCGACGGGGCCTAGGAAGCGCGAAGGGGCCCAGCGGGCGCGACGGGGCCTAGGAGGGGCGCGACGGGGCCGAACGGGCGCGACGGGGCCCAGAGGGGGGGACGCGACGGGGCTTAGGAGGCGCGACGATGCCTAGGAGGCACGACGGGGCTCAGCGGGCTCGACGGGGCCCATGGGGGGGCGCGACGGGGCCTAGGAGGCGCAACGGGGCCCAGCGGGGGCGCGTTAGGGCCTAGGGGTCGCGACGGGACCCAGTGGGCACGACGGGGCCCAGGGGGGGCGCGACGGGGCCTAACGAGCGCGACGGGGCCCAGGGGGGGCGCGACGGGGCCTAGGGGGCGCGACGGGGCCTAGGAGGCGCGACGGGCGGAAGCGGTAGGCGGGGGGATCCTAACCTAAGCGTGATACCATGTTAACGTAGAAACGAATGATTACTAGAGGTGGAAACCTAGAACAAATACTAGTTGGTTGTACTCACTAGAAGCATACCTCAGTCTAGCCTATAACTTCTACATAGATAATATGTATAAGTTGACACACACGGCCATATAAATAGACACATATTCATTTAGACGCTACATCTGCCACTTTTCATCTTTTTCTTATTAGGCAAACATATACGAGTCCCTTGCTTCAGCTTGTCCAAGCAATCATAGCCGTTGATTCTCTTGTAGCACCCCTTGATGCCACGGAAATACTTGATTTGAATAGTGCTGCACCGATCATTGTTAGTTACCAAATAGAAGTTGGAATATGGGCAGGAGCCAGCAGTGTAGCTTGTTTCGCTTTGTATGCAAGCCTGATGAGTAAGGGGGTAGAGAACCCAACAAACAAGAGTAAGAACGAAAGTGGAGCTTAGTGGAAAAAAATTCACTTTCTTTGGTTTGGTGAAAGTGCTAACAGAAGGGAAAGAGTGTATGCAAGCAGCTGGGGGAAAGGGTGAGTGCAGGTACTTGCATGCATACGTAGTTATTCGGATGATTGACATGCCTGTGCACACACAACCCTGTGCATGCACATGTCAGTGCCTGCCTGCATGCAGTCCCGTGTGTGCCTTCAGACTTCAGTGCCTAGATACATACATACATGCATGCATGCACCCATGTGTGACACAAAAGACGCCATTAGCCACTCACCTCAAACCCGGTAAAACTGTCCGCCGAGGTCTTAGGCACGAGACGCGAGCAGCGAATGCCCGGGTTGAGGCGGAAGAAGTCAACGGGGGAGAGAGGCGGGTTGGGCACGTTGCGAATGGACTCGCACGTCTCACCGCTCTGCACCAGGTAGTACTGTGAGCACACTGGGATGGCCTGCCCTGCGCCCTCTCCCACCCCCCCTCTGCGGCGCTCCACACACACCACCTGGTTGGGCTGCAGTTGCCCCCCCCCCTCCCCCCCGTCACAGTCCAGCCCGGGGTTTAGCGCCTGCAGGGCTGCCTCACACGGGGTGCTGCTGGGAGTGCACTGATGAGTCAGCTGGAAGTAGGCTGCCAGGGATTGGCACATGTCACCCTGGGATAGGTGGAGGTAGGGAGTGAGGGAGGGCGGATTGAGGTCCATGGATGAAAGTGCACGTTCATCCGTGTGTGTGCATTTGTGCACACGTGTTGGCATGCATGCATGCATGCCTCCTACGTTTTGAGAGTCATGCATGCAGCTGAGACCATCTGGAAAACTTTCACGAAGCATAGGCACTGGAACACGTGCACTGACAAGGCCGTGGCAGTCAGTAGCAGAGTGTGACAGTAACAGAGGCTGGGTTGTACCTGGTCTTTGCGTGTGTGACACTATCAGAAGGTGCGGCATACCTGGTTGGTGTGCGGCTGACCTGGTCGGTGTGCAGCTCACCTGGTCGGTGGTGTAGTAGACGGAGCACGGGGAGAGGCCGTTGGGAGGAGTGACATTGACGCGCGTGCCCACTGGCAGTGGGGCACTGCAGCTCACATCCTGGCATGCAGAGGGGAAGGGAGGGGAGGGGAGTGGAGAGGAGACGGGAGGAGAGGGGAGGGGAGGGGAGCGGAGAGGAGACGGGAGGAGAGGGGAGGAGAGGGGAGGGGAGGGGAGTGGAGAGGAGCCGGGAGGAGAGTGGAGGGGAGCTGAGTGGAGAGATGGGAGGAGAGGAGAGGAGAGGAGAGGAGAGGAGAGAAGAAGAGAGGAGTGGAGAGGGGAGGAGAGGAGAGGAGGGAGGAGGAGAGGAGAGGAGGGGGGAGGAGAGGAGAGAAGGGGGGAGGAGAGGAGAGGAGGGGGGAGGAGCACAGAACGCACAAATTGATCAGACAGGCCATGGGGACGTGTGGAGCACAGAAGGCCGTCACTTCACACGGGCACAGAGAGAGAGGCCTCTGGGGGTGCGAGGGGAGCATGAGATGAGGTGGGAACACGATGCGCAGTCATGGGCCAGTGGAGACCACTTGTGAGTCGACTCGACAGCATACTCAATTTGGGGGTGCGAGGGGAGCATGAGATGAGGTGGGAACACGATGCCCAGTCAAGGGCCAGTGGTGGAGACCAGCCCGTAGCGGGAGAATGCCAAGCAAGTGCGGTGTTACCGGGTTCTGTGCGGTGAACTGCGGCAGAGTGAGGCCATAGACGGGGTGGATGGCGGCACATGTGAGGCCGAGGGAGAGAACCGTGTAGCTGCTGTCAGCGTCGCCTGGGGGGAATGGGTAGGGGAAGCGAGTGTGGGGGAGAGAGTGGGGGGAGAGAGTGGGGGGACAGAGTGGGGAGAGGAGAGATGATTGCAGAGTTGAGGAGAAAATACAAAAGACCAATTGCCCCTCTCCCATGCCTGTACCCTATTTCTATCTAATACGAAAGACCAATTGAGAATGAGGCAGGGAGGATGAGGAGCCTCCTGTATGCATGTCTAGCTTACCTCGCCTGTACCATTGGCATCTAATACAAAGGGCCAGTTGGGAGGATAAGGAGAGAATCAATGAGGGGCGAGAGGGAGAACACGAGGCAGGGTGGAGAAGGAGCGAGAAAACAGGCAGGAGAAGGACAGAGGGGAGCAAGAGAAGGTACCTGGAGCGCAGGAGAAGGTACCTGGAGCGCAAGAGAAGGTACCTGGAGCGCAGGAGAAGGTGCCATCCACAGTGGTGCCCTGCCTGAAGCCCGGAGGACACACACACGAGTACGTCCCCGCCCCGTCATTCACACACGTGCCCACCGCACACGGGTTGCGGTACGACGCCCGACACACGTCAACTGCAGCAGCAGCAGCGGCGGCGGCGGCGGCAGTGGTAGCAGAAGCAGCATGGAGGAATGGGTGAGCAAGCATGCAGCAGTGAGAAGGCGAACAAAGTAAAGGTTGCACCAGGGCTCGACCTTCAGAGGGACATCCAGTCCTCAATTTAAGCGCATACCCTCTTTAAAACAACACATCCGCACTTCTTAGATCACGGCCTCACCATAAGCGCAGGTGCGCGAGCCATCAGCATTGGCAGCCTCCACAAGGCGGGGATCGTTGCAGTGGCAGCAGTTAGTGCTGCCCTGTGCGCGGCACACGAACCTCGGAAACAACATCACTTCTTCAACCTCGCTTCTTAAACCTCGGCCTCACCATAAGCGCAGGTGCGCGAGCCGTCAGCATTGGTGGCCTCCACGAAGCGGGGATCGTTGCAGTGGCAGCGGTTGGAGTCCCTCTCCACCCGGCACGTGAAGTTGCCACATGGGTTCAGCACAGGGCCCAGGGGACCCTTGCGCGCCTGCCTGTTGCATGGGTCACGAGATGCTACAGGAAGTGACAAGGGCCGGTGGGGGGGGGAGGGAAGGGAAATGGAGGTGGGTGGGACGGGACTTGACTGGGCTGGAGGGCTTGATAGGTGGCTACTCCTCAAGAGAGAAGGGCATGGCTGACTGAAGCATGGAGCGTGAGGTGCCTCAAAAATCGTCCAAGAGAAAACAGCAGCACTGCACACCTAACTGAAGCGCGGACAACTGGCTGGCGCTAGAGTCACTGTTGATTCTGACAGGAGTCTAGTTTTGAGGCGCCTCAAACTGGAATCACTGCTGGATCTGACAATTCACAGCCGATGCTCGAGAATCCTACAAAAAAGCATAACCCCCCCATCCAAACCTAATTTGTGAAAAGACACACATTTGACGATGGGGTAGAGGCCCGGCAGGGAGTTGATGCCGCACACCCCGTCGCCCCCCTGGATGTCCATGCGCATGTGGCCCCCATCGCCCCACTCCGCGCCCCACGAGTTGCGGATGATCCAATAGGGTGGAGCCATGTGGGGAGCAGTGTCATCGCTCCCCACCAGGCGGTACCCCACCAGCAGCACCACGTGATTCAGGTTGTACGTGAAACAGGCTGGGTCCTGGTACTTTGATAGCTGGGGTAGGCGAGGATACGAAACATGGAGAGAGGTAAAGGAAGGAGAGGGTATGGCACCACGTGATTCAGGTTGTACGTGAAGCACGCGGGGTCCGCGCGAACTTGGATAGCTGGGTAGCGGCAAGGGCGAAATGGGGTACAGCCGACCTCTCATCTAAAAAAACTGAGCTTTTCTGTGTAGCTTTGATGGACCCATATTCACACATCATCATCATCCCTCATGATGCTCAAAGCCCCTCATCCGTCTCACCCCATACACACGTCCCATGCACTAACCCCACCCACCCACCCACCAACCCACCCACTCACCCCATCATACTGCTTGAAGGAATCAGCCGATGCCTCAATGTGCACCACCACGGGCTGTCGCTGCACAGCGAGCAGAAGCCCAAACCAGCCGTAGAAGGACGTGCGCTCGAAGCCGCTGATGTGAAACGCCTTCTTCCTCGCCTCCATCTGCAGCGAAGCTCGCGGGAGAGAGATGGCGACACGTGGCAAGAGGGATGGCATGGCATGGCAGCACGTGGCATGGGAAACATGTGGTGTGTGTCCATGTGGCGTGAGGAAGAGTAAATGGGGTGAGTGGGGGGAGTGAGCAAGGATCGTTCAAGAGAGTGTGTGTTTTCATCGGACTTCGCTGCTGCTGCATAAGAGCATGGATCAGCATACCCCCTTCCCCTCCCCTTCCCGTCCCCCTCCCTCAACCTACACACATGCCTGGTGCATGAAGCGCACTCACAGGCACACCGCCCTTGCACGTGATACCAAACAGCTTCCTCAGAGCCGCAAACACAGGCGAGCACAGCCCACTGCTGCTGCCGCTGCCTGCTCCCCCCGCCAGCTGCCTCCTCGCCCCACCTCCCCACCTCCCTCCTACTCCCTGCAGCCTCCTCCCCACCTCTGCCCCCTTCCCCTTCCCCTTCCCCGCACCCTGCTTTTGAGTCGACCCAAAAGCAGCTTTTGTCCCCTTCCCTGCGCCCTTCTCCTCCACCAGGCCCCCCACGCCCTTCCCACTTCGGCTACTGGTGAGGAGGAAGCTGAAGGCGTGGGAGGGCGACCCCCCCTGGCAGTCGGCGCGCATTGAGGCACGCAGCTGCGGAGCGGACAGCAGCGGCGCCGCTGACAGGTTTGCCAGGATGCTGTAGGCGGCTTCGATGGCCCCCACCACCGCGTACGCCCAGCAGTCACCGCACGATGCAAGCTGCTGCTTCACTGGCCACCGCAGGTCTGGCCGGAACCAGGAAGATGCGGGGGACACCAGCCACGCCTGTGGCTCCTCCTCCTCTGCCTCTTGTGCATTGGTCGTGCCTATGTTGCCGCCGCCACTGCTGCTGCTGCTGCTGCTGCCACCTCCCCCTCCTCCTGTGCTGGCATGCACGGGCAGCACGCCAGCGCTGGCGTAGCGGAAATAAGGGTTGGCTCCCGAGGGGGAGAGGGAGTCGTCGGAGAGAGTGAAGCCCAGCGGGAAGGCTGAGAGGTTGTGCACACGAGGTTGGGGGGGGGAGGAGCGGGGGAGAGTGAGGATGTGTTGGGTCTAGGTGAAGATAACGGAATGATGCAGTGATGGAGGGCTTGACAGTGGTGGATGCGACAGAGAACGGACGAGAAGGGATGAGAAGGGATGAGAAGGGATGAGAAGGGATGAGAAGGGATGGAGAGCGGATGGAGAGTGGATGAGAATGGGTGTGGATGCGAGGGGGGATGGACGAAGGAGGGGAGCGTTGTGTTACCTGAGTCAAAAGGCACGCTCTGGAGGCCTGCAGGGACAGACAGATCACATGGGGGGAATGGAGAAAACAAGGAGACTTGAAACACCATCAAGACACAGAAAACAACAGGCTACAGTTTCCCGGGTCTCACCCACCCGCCGCTGCCCAAACAACCTCCATCTCCTCCATCTCCAGCTGTTCCCCCTTGCCCAGCACCCTCTCCTACCTATCATCTATCTGTTCCTCTCTCTAGCCCAGTCCCCTGCTGTTCTCCCCTCATTCACCGTCTTTCCCTCGCCCCCACACCCCTTGCCCCGTCGTTCCCTGCCCTCCCATCCCCTCCCCCCCCCCAAAAACAAGGCACATCACCTGCAGCAATGCTCCACTGCAGCAGCATGAGTTGCACAGGGGGGTTGTCAGAGGCAGCAGCGAAGCCCAGGAAGAACGCGGATTCAATCTCTGTGGGCATCAGGAGGCCGCATAGGGATATCTTGGCAGAGAGGACGGGCTTGGGGGGCCGAGGGGACGGCTTGGACGAGAGGAAGACACGCAGGGAGGCAGCAGCGGCAGCGGCCGTGGCGGAAGGGGTGTAGTCGATCCAGGAGTACTGTGGCATGCCGTCGTTGAGAGGGGTGGGGGCGGTGGCTGTGGCTACAGATGTGAACCCGCTGCTGGTACTCTTGACTCGGATGGAGACAGTGCCATTGGGATGAATGGCACTTGTGGCGGCACTGAACACAACCGACACACTCCTTTCTGATGCAGGCAAATAGGCCACGCTGGTGCTGCTGCTGCTCGTGCCACCAGCAACAGCACCGGTTGCAGAGACAATAAAAGCCAGAGCAGCAGAAGCAGAAGCAGAGGGAGGGCCTTGAGAGGGAGCGGCAGCAGCAATAGCAAACGAGAAGGAGGTGGAGAATGGGAGGGGACGGCCACAGGAGGACGATGAGAGGAGGGCGAAGGAGAAGAGGCGGATGGGACGAGAGAGGAAGGCGGAGCCCCAGTTGGAGGGCTGCGCGGGAGACAGGAGCACGGAGGCGTTGGGCAGCAGGGAGGCCGAACCCTTAAGGGTGAGGGAGGATGGTGGGGAGGAGTCTGAGGTGGTGTTGATGGAGGGGAGAGAGCCTGGGACACAGGGAACGTGGGATGGGCAGGGCAGGGCATGGGAGGGTGGAAGTAAGGGAGGGCAAGCACGGACGCAGAGCAGAGCCATTGTAAGGACTGGGGAGCAGAGGTGTTGTACGCTGTGCGAGCAACACTGAGAAGCGTGGACTAACTGAAAATCACTGAGATGTAATGAGTTGAGAGCAACGTGCAAAGAGGTTCCATCCCATTCAAACCACCACCGCACTCACGTTGCCTCACACCACAGCACAGCACAGCGCAGCGCAGCACAGCCCAGCACCGCACAGCACAGGAAGCCCTACCATCATCGGGCACGCACGACCCCGCCACGCCTCCATTCGTGAACCCATCGTCACAGGCGCACGTGGGCACACTACTCGGCCCGTCAAAGAAGCACACGCCGTGCCCGCCGCACGGCAGGCTCTCGTTCGTCAGCCCACAGAACGCCCGGCACACCTCCGGCCTCCTCTGGGGGTCCGCCCCCCCCGGCGGGCACGAGAAGGAGGGCGCGGCGGTACTCCCATCCTTCCCCACCGCGCAGTTGCTGCGCGTGGTGACAATGGCACCGTCGGGGCAGGGCGGCTGGGAAGGGAAGGCGGAGGAGAAGTAGTTGTTGTCCAGCTGGTACTGCTGCATGGCCGGGGGGATGGGTTGTAACACGGCGCCGGTTAGCTGGTTGCTGCGCAGGTTGCTGGGGGGGTGTGGGGGGAGGGTGAGGGGAGGTGGAAGGTGGGGACAAGGCAAGAGGTGGGGGATGTTGGCGATGTTTGGGTTTGGGAGTCGTTGAGAGATGAGGTGGGGAATGAAGTGGTCGGAAGGGCTTGAGCTAGGCAAGGTAGGAGAGGGTGTGTGCGTGCTGCGCGCATGAGTGGCTTAAGAGGGAAGGGGGGGACAAGCCAAGAGGGTGTGTGCGCCGCGCGCACGAGTGGCTCAAGAGCGGGCATGCATGCGGTGCGGATGTATCGGAGCGAAAAGGAGGAGTGAAAGGGGAAGAAGAGAAGCACAGGAGCGGGAAGAAGAGCCTGGTGGGGAAGAAGAGAAGCACGGCATGCATACAGGAGAGTGAGTTGAATGAGCGCTGTCATCTCAGTGGGTAGAGAGCCGCTGAAGCGGTTCGAGCTGAGGTCGCTGCATGGTGGTGGTGTGGAGTGGTGAGGAGGGCAGGTTGGAGAAATGAGGAGCAGCCTTGTCTCGTGGGATCAGATGGGTCAAGAGAGCGGTTTTGCAGAAACGAGAGAGGCAGTGAGGAGAGGAGATGGAACAAGGGCAGGCAGCAGCAGACATACAAAAACCGTACACAAGACGAAGATCAGCACGGCCTGCCAGCTTTGGGCACTGCCAGCATTATGACGATGAAGCATGACGAGAACAGAGGACATCAGCGACTGCCCATTCACTGACTCTACAAGCCCACTCCCTCGTTTCACTCTTCTCCCACCCGTCTCCTTCACCCTTCCCTCTCCCCCCTCCCTCCCTCCCCTCCCCCCCTCTCCCCCCCCTTCTCCCTCCCCTCCCCCCTTCTCTCCCCTCTCCTCCCTCCCTCCACCCCCCTCCACTCACAGGTGCTCCAGCTGCAGCAGCCCCCCGATGGTGTCGGGGATGGGCCCAGAGATTTGATTGCAGCACAGGTCGCTGCAGGGAGAGAGGGGAAACACAGAGTGGGACGAGGGGAGGATAAGGGTAGGGAGGGAAAGGAACGTGGAAGATGGCGGAGGGTGATGGAAGGGATGGGAGCAGCAGTGCGCGCGCACTCAGTGCTCGGTGCGCGTTGGTGGTGCGGGAAAGAGAGGGGAAGTGCACTGCTGGGCCGACTCAAAAGCGCGAGCCAGGAAGTCGCTGCACTCTGAAGCAGATTGACAAACTGACTCACTGAGGGAGTGAGAGACTGACAGGCGGTGGAGGTTGGTGGGGAGAAGGTCATTGGGAAGGGACCTAGACAGCTGGTTGTGGGAGAGGTCACTGCGGGTGGTGCAGGGGGAGAGAGGAGAGAAGAGTGAACAATGGAATACAAGTTGGAGGGAAAAGTGGTGCAAGTTGGGGGGAAACGAGGTGCAAGTTGGGGGGAAAAGAGATGCAAGGTGGAGGGAAAAGAGAGGCAAGTTGGAGGGGAAAGAGATGCAAGTTGGAGGGGAAAGAGGTCCTGGGAGACACCTGCTCATAATTCATGATACGGAGACTCGTGCTAGGCCGTGCTGTAGACTGTAGCAGCCAAAAACCGCAAGGCTGCAGCAGAGAAGAGGTAGGGTGTAAGAAAGCTCACAGGTTGGCCAGGTCGGTGAGCTTGGCGAGCAGCGAGGGCAGCGAGCCGGAGAGGGAGTTGAAGCTCAGATCCCTGCAGGCACGCAGGGGCGTGCAGAAGGGGGGGAGCAGAGGGGCTCAGAGGGGGAGGCAGAGGGGCGCAGAGGGGAGATGTTGAGTCGACTTTTGAGTCGACTCAAAAATCAAGGCAGGTGAGCTTGGTGAGCAGGGAGGGCAGCGAGCCGGAGAGGGAGTTGAAGCTCAGATTCCTGCAGGCACGCAGGGGCGCGCAGAGAGGGGGGGGGCAGAGGGGCTCAGGGGAAGCAGCGATAGGGTGAGGTGAGAGGGACAGGCGCAGAAGATTTGGGGGCAGAACGCTCGAGTGGGTTAGGTACACCGGCCGCTGCGGCCGACCTGATTGTGGTGGAAATGAGGTCAGAGTCGAGATGAGGGGAGGGAAGCGACGAGGTGAGGGGATGTATAGCGAAGAAGGGGGCACACAGGGAGAAGAGGAGGCTCAGTGCAGCATGATTGTCCAAAGGGATATGGTAGAGTGTGCATGAGCAGGTGGATGTTGATGGGGGGATATGTGCACAGCATGGCAGCATGGCTTGGCAGCATGGCATGGCAGCATGGCTTGGCAGCATGACATGGCGGCATGGCTTGGCAGCATGGCATGACAGCACAGCACGGTACACAGAGGTCCAGCTTAGGGGGATGAGGGAAGTGAGGCGGGCGAGGGGGGTGAGGGGGGTGAGGGACGTGAGGGGGGCGAGGCAGCACGCACAGGTAGTTGAGGCTGGTAAGCAGAGCCAGCTGTGATGGCAGGGAGCCGTCCAGCTCACAGTTGGACATGATGCTGCCATGGTGGGGGTGGTGGAGGTGGAGGTAGTGAATGGTGCACGGTGCATGGTGCATGGTGTATGGTGTATGGTGCATGGTGCATGGTGCATGGTGCATGGTGCATGGTGCATGGTGTATGGTGCATGGTGCATGGTGTATGGTGCATGGTGCATGGTGTATGGTGTATGGTGCATGGTGCATGGTGCATGGTGCATGGTGCATGGTGCATGGTGTATGGTGCATGGTGCATGGTGCATGGTGCATGGTGTATGGTGCATGGTGCATGGTGCATGGTGCATGGTGTATGGTGCATGGTGCATGGTGCAAATGACCACACCCATGAACGAATCACACGGCAGGACTTCCTGCTTGTGACGTGACACTTGCACCTGAGGAGAGGATGTAACATGCATACACGAACGGGGTTCAGTTTAGCCTTAGATTGGGATTGCAGCATGCCAGCTGAAGAATCTACAGCACATGCATGCGCTACCCACCTCACACCCAAAGCTATGCAACGTCCGCACACCTCATGCCGCATGCGCCCTCACATCATGCCGCATGCGCCCTCACACCATGCCGCATGTGCCCTCACACCATGCCACATGTGCCCTCACACCATGCCACATGCGCCCGCACACCATGCCACACGTGCCCACACACCATGCCACACGTGCCCTCACACCATACCACACGTGCCCTCACACCATGCCACATGCGTCCGCACACCATGCCACATGCGCCCGCACACCATACCACATGCGCCCACACACCATGCCACATGCGCCCACACACCATGCCACACGTGCCCCCACACCATACCACACGTGCCCACACACCATGCCACATGCGCCCACACACCATGCCACATGCGCCCTCACACCATGCCACATGCGCCCTCACACCATGCCACATGCGCCCTCACACCATGCCACACGTGCCCTCACACCATGCCACACATGTGCCGCCACACCATGCCACATATGTGCGCCACACCATGCCACATATGTGCGCCACACCATGCCACATATGTGCGCCACACCATGCCGCACATGTGCCGCCACACCATGCCACATATGCGACCCCACACCATGCCACACAAGTGCCGCCACACCATGCCACACATGTGCCGCCACACCATGCCACACATGTGCCGCCACACCATGCCACACATGTGCCGCCACACCATGCCACACATGTCCCGCCACACCATGCCACACATGTGCCGCCACACCATGCCACACATGTCCCGCCACACCATGCCACACATGTCCCGCCACAACATGCCACACATGTGCCGCCACACCATGCCACATATGTGCTCACAGCATTTGCAGCTGGGAGAGGCCACTGATTTCCGCAGGCAGCGAGGCAAAGAACTCGTTGAAGCTCAGATAGCTGCGACTTGGGGAGAGAGGTGGCAGGATGGCGCATAAACAAACAGTGTACATCAGACGAGTGGTACATCAGACCAGTGGGGTGTGGGCTATGGAACTGGCATGTATAGGAAGTTGAAAGACAGGTGGCATGCATGCATGCATTGATGAAGAGTGTAGGCGATGTGGCCTTGGGGGGGAGGCAGGAAGGTGGCAGAGCGGCAGCCGTTGGAGAAATTGGGTGCATGAGCCAGCATGGCAAGGAGCGGCATGGCGAGGAGTGGCATGGCGAGGAGCGGCATGGCGAGGAGCAGCATGGCATGACATGGAGCAGAGCATACAGCATCACATAGCACAGGTAGGTCACGGGTGGGGCGTGGTGCACACACTGCCATGAGAGGGCGTGGCTGGCCTGGCACACGCACGACACGGTATGCATGGCAGGCCGTGGCTGGCAACTTCGCAGGGGTGGAGAGGGGGAGAGGGGGAGAGGGGGAGAGGGGGAGGCGGGGAGAGGGTGAGGCGGGGAGAGACAGGGAGAAGCGGGGAGCGATGGGGAGAGGCGGGGAGAGATGGGGAGAGATGGGGAGAGGTGGGGAGAGACGGGGAGAGGCGGGGAGAGATGGGGAGAGGGGGAGGCGGGGAGACACTGACAGTTCCCTGAGATGGACGAGGTCGCTGATGGTGGGGGGCAAGGAGCCCGACAGCAGATTGTGATCCATGGCGCTGCAAGAAGAGAGGGGGGTGGGTGGTGGAGGGGGGGCAGGGGAGGGGGGAAAGAAGAGAAGGGCGAGCAGGGGAGAGAGGAGAAGAGGCAGCGACAGTGAAGTGGGAAGGAAGGCATGGTTTGGCGTGAGGTGGAGGGGATCGATGCGGCAAGCAGCACAGCACACGAGATGGAAAATGTGAGCTTGAATTGTACGGAACGGAGAGTTTGGAGGGTGCTGCCTGGGTGGGATGGCATGGGTGTGGTGTCTCACAGCTGGCGCACATTGGAGAGTCCACCGATGCTGTCAGGTAGGGGTCCACTCAGCTCGTTGTTCGATAGCTCACTGATGGGGTGAATTGAAATGGCATGGGCAGATGGCATGGGCATGATGGCACAGGCGCAATGGCATCGGCATGTGGCGAAAATGCACGCATGAATACGAATGCGCAAACACACATCATCCACACGCATGCACGCAAACACCCCCTCCCCCCTTCTCCCACACACACATGCATGCATGCACATCTCCTCTCTCCAACCCAGTACTCTCTTCCTCTTCTCCTCGCTCTCCCTCCCCTACCTCTCCCTCCCTCCATTCCGCCCTCCCTTCTACCTTCCCCCTCCCCTTCTCCACCCACTTCTTCCCTCCCTCCCTCCACCCCCTCGCCCCTTTCCCTCTGACTCACGCCCACGTGAGAGCAGTGAGCCTGCCAATGGTGTCAGGCAGAGACCCGTTGATGGCATTATTGGATAGCTTGCTGTGGCGCGGGGAGGGAAGGGGAGGGGACGGGGGACGGGGGACGGGGTGTTGGGGGTTAAGAGGGGAAGTGAGGGGAGGGGGAACGGCTTTCATGAGTAGCTGGCATAGTAGGGGAGGGACGAGAGGGAGATTTTTTTTTTTTTTTTTTTTTTGGATTCTCAAAAATGACTCCACTCTAGCCGGGAAGTGAGGGGAGGGGGAACGCCTTTCATGAGTAGCTGGGAGAGTAGGGGAGGGACGAGAGGGAGGGAGAATGGCTGGCAACAGATGCGGGTGCAGGGAGGGAAGGAGAAGTGTGAGAAGAGAGCGTGGGGGGGAACCAAGGGGATAAAACGAGCGTGCGGGTGGAAAGAGAGACAAGGGACAAGGGAGGAGAGAGACGGTGGAAGCCAAAGCCACGAATGTACGCATGGGTCTGTGGGCGCACGTGGGTGGGCACGTTTGCGTGCGGTGCATGCATGCATGCATGTGTGTGTGTGTGTGTGTGTGTGTGTGTGTGTGTGTGTGTGTGTGTGTGTGTGTGTGTTTGTGTGTGTGTGTGTGTGTGTGTTCTTACACGCGTGTGTGTGTTTACATGTGTGCGTCGACATGCGTGCAGGCATGCGTGCGTCTCACAGTGTTTGCAGGAGCGTCATTCCGCTCATCGCGGTGGGCAGCGGTCCACTGAGGTAATTCATGTTCAGATTGCTGGCTCGCACCACAGGGGGGAGAGGGGGGAGCGGGGAGGAGGGGGGAGGAGGGAGGAGGGAGGAGGAGGGGGGAGGAGGGGGGAGGAGGGGGGAGGAAGGGTGAGGAGGGGTTGGTGGAGCGGGTCAATCTATGCGGCAAAAATCAGGCGCATGCAGGTGAGCCCCAACCTGACTCCTGTTCCTCTCTCCCCATGTTCCTCTCTCCCCATGCCCCTTACTTATGTTCCACGGGGTTGCAAGCCTGTTCAGAGAATCAAGGACCTAAAGGCTGTGCAACGGCTGATGGGGAAGGGAAGAACAGCAGGCACGCGAGAGTGCGCTGTGTTGGGGGTGGCAGGCAGGCAGGCAGGCAGGCAGGCAGGCAGGCAGGCAGGCAGGCAGGCAGGTAGGCAGGCAGGCAGGTCTGCTGGTCTGCCTATTCATCAGACGACCCAGACGGTCAGACCCACACTGAGCTGTCAGGGAGATTTTTCAGTCGACACAAAAACGACCCACACTGAGCTGTCAGGTTTTGAGTCGACCCAAAAGCTGGGCTGCTGGTCAGCCTATTCCTCAGACAACCCAGACCAGACCAGACCCACACTGTGTGCTGTCGAGGAGTGAATCCAAACCAAGAAGAGAGGGCATTCCTATGGGAGGAGTGGGGTGCCTTCTGTCTGCTGCTGCTGCCACTCGCGGGTTACACTCACAGGTACTGCATGCGGGTTCCCCAGCAAGCCCACGGCAGCAGGCAGGGATCTGTTTTTGAGTCGACTGAAAACCAGACTCATAACGCTCGCTGGTGGTACTCACAGGTACTGCAGGTTCCCCAGGGAGCCCATGGCAGCAGGCAGGGACCCTGACAGCGCACACTTCTGGCACTCGCTGCGAGTGGGGGGAGAGTTGGGGAGGAGGGGAAGGCAGGGAGGAAAAGGAAAGTATAGGAATCAGTAGTGGGAAGGGGGGGGGCGGAAGGTGGGTGGAGTGGGGGAGAATACGTCAAGATAGAGGTGGGGGCGTGGGGGGGTGTGGGGGGGGGTTGTGGGGGTGTTGGGGGGGGGCACATGGCAAGGAGAATATGGGAGAGGATGCAGAAAGGGCATGGTTTAGGAGAAAGTGAAGGGAGGCAATGAAGATGGAGGGCTTTGTTGAGCTGATGGGAGGGGGTGCTGATGGGAGGGGGACCAGGGGTGCTGATGGGAGGAAAATGGAGGGCTTTGTTGTGGATGGTCCTGCTGTTGTGGATGGTCCTGCTGTTGTGAATGGTCCTGCTGTTGTGGATGTACGATTTTCTAACTCTCTCTGTTGCGCTGTCCCTTTCCAAAGCCCGTGCGTGTGTGTGCGTGCGCGCGTGTGTGTGGGTACCTGCGTGCGCGCGTGCGTGCAGGCGCATGTGTGTGCGTGTGCGTGTGTGTGCGTGCGCCCCTGTGTGCGTTGCTCACAGAAGTGTGAGGCTAACTAGTTTGCTGATGGATGCGGGGAGCGAGCCAGAGATGCCAGTGGCCGACAGAGACCTGGGGGGCAGAGAACACAAGGGGGGAGATCAGAGATACACGATACAAGGAGGCAAACTGTAAACGAAGCACAAATGACATGTGGATAGCAGGAATGATAAAGCAAGTCAAAGCGTGCAGGTTAAAGTGCTCTAGAAGTGTGGGGCTCGCATCACTGCCGTGTTCGGTCGCTGTATATACACGTCCTCTGTCTATAACACCATTGTACATGGGTGAAGGACTGTATGTGTGTGTGTGTTGGGGGGGGGGGGCCGCGCGCGTGCATGTGTGTGTGTGGGGGGGCACGCACGCGCGTGTCTGAGTGTGTGTGCGCAGGAGTGCGTGCGTGTGTGTATGTGCAGTGCATGAGGAGTCTATTTTTGGGGTCCTCACATGTGTGTGTGGGGGCACGCGCGTCTGCGCGTCTGTGTGTGTGCGCGAGTGAGTGCGTGCGTGTGTGTATGTGCAGTGCAGCAGCAGCAGCAGCTTACAGCGTTGCGAGGTCAGACAGCCCGCCAAACTTCTCAGGCAGGCTCCCTGAGAGGCCTGTGTACGCCAGATTGCTATGGGTGAGAGGGGGAAAGCGGGGGAGGGGTTGGCGGGCAGGGGGGAGGGGGGAGGGGACAGTAAGAGAGGAGCGGACTAGAGAGGGAGAACGGAGGACATGAGAAGGGACAGCACAGCGGCGTGTTCAAGTCGACTTAAAAGCAAGAGAAGTGCACAGTGCAGCACAGCGTAGAGCAGGTGTCTCCACCAACCAAGCAGCCAATGGCACGGCACCGTCCTTGGCGGGTTTAGTGTAGCCAAGCAAAGGGAGCTCTGGAAGAGAGTGCGAACGAAAGAAAGAATCAGGAGGAACACACAGCAGAGCCAGTAGACACACAGCACACACCATCAACACAAACACACAGCCTCCGCCCAGCCATGCCTACCACCATCAACCATCAAAAGGGCCTCTTTCCCCAGCAATCACCACTCCTTCTCCCAACCGTACCCTCCTCCTCCCTCCCCGCTCATCCCCCTCCCTCCCCACTCGCCCCCTTTCCTCCCACAACATCTCTTAAATGCATACAGTGTCTGGAGGCCGTTGAGCCCACCGATGGAGGAAGGGACAGACCCATTGATGCTCGTTCTCAAAAGCCAGCTCAACCCCTCTCTCCTCCCTCCCCACTCGTCCCCTTTCTAACCCAGCCTCTCTTTCGTGCGTACAGTGTCTGGAGGCCATAGAGCCGACCGATTGAGGAAGGGATGGAGCCATCAATGGCCGTGCCGTACAGGTTGCTGGGGGGGGGGAGGGGGCGGAGGGACGAGAGGCGGGAGGAGAGAGGGGCAGATGTAGAGGTTGCTGGGGGGAAGACGGCAGGGGGGAGGGGGGAGGGGGGGTAAGAGGGACGAGAGGAGGGGGGAGAGAGCGGCAGAAACGAATACAACAGCAAGGGGTCAAGGGCCCGCTGTAGAGAGAAGAAATGTGAATAAAAGAGGTAAGTGTGAATAATCATATGAATAGTGTGAGTCATGTGCAAGATTTGGCTTGGAAAAATCAACTCTCAAGTGGGTGTGCTTCAATTCAAGCCAAACTGGTGATCTGAAGCCCTGGTGGGGAGGAAGAACAAAGGGTCGATGAGGTGTATGCGGTGGCAGTGTGGCAGGCTGACATGCGGGTGGGCACTCATGGTTGTGAGGCGCCTCAAAATGCAGCATGTCATGTGGCACGGATGTGGCATGTGGCCTGAAGCATGTGGCATGGCATGTGGCATGTAGCATGGCATGTGGCATGTGGCATGGCATGTGGCATGTGGCATGTGGCATGGCATGTGGCATGTGGCATGGAGCATGTGCGCACTTGTAAAGGTGTCAGCACGGATATGCGGAGAGAGGCCGGTGTCGTCAGAGGGTGTCTTTCAACCCTCTTTTCAAGACGCGTCTCAAGAGAGAGCGTGGTAAGAGAGCTGGCAACCGATGCATCTCAATTCAAGACATGCCAGATTTGACGTTGCCTGTGGCGAGGCGAAGGAGCAGTTAAGAGCATGCTGCATTGCATGGAGAGGCATCTCAAGTGGGGAGCACGGTACGGTGATTGATACTCACAGGTACACGAGGCTGACCAAGCTGCCAATGCCTTTGGGTATGTTCCCTGATATGCCCGTTGATGGCAGCACTCTGCCATGCATGCACACACACGAAAGGGGTGGGGGGGGAGATGGAGAGAAGGTGGTAAGCAGGAGAGCCAGCACATCACCGCCAGCAGCAGCAGCAGCAGCGGCAGCAGCAACAGCAGCCTGAGCCCATTTTGAAGCCAATGTCACAGATTTTCAGTCGACTCAAAAGGCACCTATTTTGAGGGCTATGGGACGCCCCCCCTGCTTGCTGCACCAGAGTTCTTGTGTCGGCATTCTCGCTAGCACCAAGACTTCACCCTGCTTCTCAGCATCCACAACCTCCTCAGGGTGCCGCGTAGTGGTGGCGAACAAACAATCGATTGCAGCCTAGGTTGTGGCAGGTTGACCTCGGTTGGTTGGCCTATGCTTCCGCTTACGCTGAAGGCCGGTGCTTCCCACGGCTCCAGGGGATAAGTGAAAGGTAATGTGGGTTCTTCCTCCTCCTCCTCTTCCACCCGCTCCCCCTAAGCCTCCCCCTCCCCCTCCCCCTCCCCCTCCCCCTCCCCCTCCCCCTAAGCTTCCCCTACAGCCCTTCCACTCACCACCTTACCCTCTCCTTCCTTCAGCCCCTAACCCTCTTCTTTCTTGCATCCCCCCCCCCTCGCCCACTCACAGCGTTTGCAGGTTGACAAGCTTGGAGATGGCGTCTGGGAGGGACCCTGTGAGGCTGTCTGACACACAGAACCTGATGGGATGTGCAATGGGCGGGTGATGGCAGGAAGACATCTGACGTTGTGAGTGCATGGTCGGACAGAACTGCCCAAGACACTGTGGAGGCAGGGGCCCAAGGCACCACAGGTGAGTTTTGAGGCGCCTCAAAACTACACTGTGGAGGCAGGGGCCCAAGGCACCGCAGATGAGTTTTGAGGCGCCTCAAAACTACACTGTGGAGGCAGGGGCCCAAGGCACCGCAGATGAGATGAGCCCAAGCCAATGTAAGGGACAGAGACACGGGCACGCACACATGCACGCACGCACGCAGCCACATGCCCCATGCACTTAAGTAAGTAACCCCCTGAGAGAAACAGCGCTGCGGTGGAAAGCTGACAGAGACATGGCTCGCCCCATGGCACGTGCTGCAGATGACGACACGACATGACACAGCACATTAAACATGGCAAGGCACATGGCTAACGGCACAGCACACGCCCTCCCACCCACATCCCAGCAGCATGCATGCACTGACAGGTATTCTAGATGAATGAGGTCCCCAATGGCTGCAGGGAGAGAGCCAGAGAAGTCTGGCACTTTCCTGGGGGTACAAAGGGACGCGCGGGAGGGAGGGGGAAGGCAGGCATGGATTAGGAGCAAACTAACAACAGACACGCGGTGCCAATGACATAATCCTTGTGCACCATGCGGCTCACTCGCTGCAATCTCAATCCTATGTATCCATGCCATGCCATCTGCACGCATGTCCCCTCCCGTTCCTATCATCCACACCACCCATCACACCACCCACCACACCACCCATCACACCACCCATCACACCACCCACCCACCACCCATCACACCACCCATCACACCACCCATCACACCACCCACCCACCACCCATCCCACGCCACGCCCACACACCCACACACCCCCACATCCCCACACCCCCCCTACCACCCCACCAGCACTCACAGGCGGGTGACATAGCCACTGGCGTCGCACGTGACGCCGGTCATGTCCAAGCACCTGGCGTTCTGCACCCACGTGTCCCGCCCTGAGAACGACAGCGTCTCCTTCACCTCCTTCATCGCCGGCCCTGGCGGGCGGAGCGGGAGAGCCGGAGAGCAGGAGAGCAGGAGAGAAGGAGAGCGGGAGAGCGGGGAGCGGGGAGCGGGGAGCGGGGAGCGGGGAGCGGGGAGCGGGAGAGTGGGAGAGCGGGAGAGCGGGAGAACGGGAGAGCGGGAGAGCGGGAGAACGGGAGTGCAGGAGAGCGGGAGTGCAGGAGAGCGGGAGAGCAGCAGTGCGCCACGCGCGCATGGATTGGGTTGGATGGGCGAGGTGGGGGGTTGAGGAACAGGCCAAACAATGCGAAGCAGAAGCAAGTAGTAAGCATCTACATTACGGCCGAGCGTGGGCAGCATACTAGCTGTAGTAGCAACGTACTGCACACTTACAGTCCTCGTCGTTCAGTGTGGATTGCGCCACGGCGCACCGCCAGCGCATACAGTGTAGCTGCAGCACCAGCAGCAGCGGCAGCAGCGGCAGCACAGCAACCACGGGCAAAGCTAGACGGCGTGTCCTTCCTCCACAGGGCGGGGTGGTGCTGCCGTGACGACGCGCAGGCTCTTGAGACGCATCAAGCGTCACAGGAGGAGCCCGAGGCACGCGTGGCGTGCTGCGCTCGGAAGGCCACCACCCATGGCACGACGAACAAGAGGCGACCGGAATCTGGGAAATACAGGAAGACGGGGGGGGGGAAGAAAGAGGAGAGTGGGGGAAAGAGGGGGCGGGGAGGAAGGGGGAAGGGGGAAAGGGGAAAAGATGGGGGGGGGTTCGGGGGGAGTGGGGGTCGGGAAGGGCATCCAGGGGAGGAGAAAGAGTACGGAACTCAATGGATGGATAGAGATCCACGAAACACTTGAGAGACGGGTTTCTTTCACTATTGCCACAGCCCCCCAAAGCAGGTGAAGGTAGCACATGCACGAACCCGCGACCAAGAACGCATCTCGAGCATTATCTTCTGTACGAGCACGGCACTGTATTTATCATACAGTAAGCACGAATGCGTGCGCAAGCCCGCCCAAAGCCGTACAAATCCCGTGATTCGTTGCAGAGATAGCTCCAGTTCGCTAACCAGCTAAGAAAAAAAGGGCGTGTGACGTGTCTGTGTGGTGACCGGTAGGCACACCTACACTCCCCAAGACGGGACCTGTAGCCCTTTCAGAGAGCCCCTTCGGGCCATCCCAGTGTCCCCTTCCAACACTCTCTGCGGATACCAGGAGCCCGTCCTGGGACCCAAGTTTCTAGAACCTGGGGCAAGCGTTTTACAGTTGGTTGAAAAAAAAACAGGTTTTGTGTCGTGAGGGTGCGTGAATTGCAACACTCTCAGGCGATTTCACTGGTGCCTACAGCTCGCCGGCCAATCAGTAGTTTTAGTCCCAACCAACTGTTTTACTGTTGATAAACTTGGGTCCCTGGCTTTAAGTTACCGTCGCTTTAATCCGCTGCGGCAACCTGACTATGAATAGGGTAACCGTAACATTCTTGGTCGCAAAAGACCCGCTCAGCGTTACCACTACTGCCGGCATCCTAACAGTTCGCCAGTGCACGACATGCTCCTCCATGGACTGGCTACTAGAGGCGGCTGGAGTCGAGTCGTGCGACAACTTCCTAGCTCCAGAATCCTTCACGGAGCGCGCTACGTATTTACATCCTCGGTCCAGATCCAGCCACGTTTGCGCCGAATTCATGGCTTACCAGGACTGTCTCTCGAGATTCTGCGTCGTCGCCGCGACAGGCGGCGGCGGTTGCTGGACGCGGCTTGCGGATGGCGGCTGCTGCTGCTGCTGCGGGCCGTCCTCCGTCGTTATCTTGGGCGTCGTAGCGAGAAAAGCGGTACGCACCCATGATCACGGTGCTTCATGAACGGGCGACTACGAGTAGTACTACATGCATTTGCTGTGCGGTCCGATTCTCGATAGTCCTATAACAGGTTCAACCCACAACCGACGATGTCGAGCTTGGAGTGCGGGGAGCGCCCGCCGAAAATCGTCGGATTCCGTCAGCGTATGGGGAATGGCCACCAGAGAGAAATCAAATGGCCAGGAAACGCCGGGCTCGGATCTAGGCGGGGATCGGGATGAGGATAGTGCTTCAGAAAGGCACGGGAGTGACGTCCATCGGGTGGAGTAGCTACGGAAAGACACCTCCTGCTAGGGGCAGGGCTTTGAAAGGCCGTTATTTTCCCCATACCCGCCAAACAGCGGTTTTGCCGTCGCGGATGTTCTTCGAGTTCAGTCATCCTTTGTGGGGAGTGACCACGGGGGGACGATGTCATGCAAGGACCTCGCTTGGCTGGCTGTTTGTGGTGGGGCTGTGGTGCTGGAGGCATGGGTAGGGACGATGGCGGCAGCAGTAAGGAATGGCAGGTTCGTTTGGACGGCGAAGGCTTGCCATTTGCATTGTGACGACTGATGACAAAGGATACAGCATTCTAGAGGTCAGGGTATTTATTTCCTCGTTTACCCAGTTGAAATCACAAAGCTAAAATAATCAGATACCACCAAGCAGTCAGTTTTCTTGGTTATAAAACCTATATTGCCGATTTGGGAATAAACCATTATTTCATGGTTTGTTGGTATCATGGTTTTCTTTGGCGTCTTTTTCACACAGACGGCCTTTACTTTGCGGGAAATTATAGATCGGAGTCTTTGGGTGCAAAAAAGAAGAGCCTCTTGAGTTGTAGTTCAATTGGACTATTCTTTCCTGCCCGTGTACTCCCAAATGTGAGGGGAGTCCACTAGGTCCGACCTGTTTCCTTCGCAGTAGGAAAACCAATGCCCTTCGCGCTTGGTACTTGTGGTACAATGCGTGTGTCCACATCAGTTCATCTGTACTGTCCATATGCGATTCGTGCAACAGCAATAATCGACTACCAGCGGCGAATTATTCTCAAACCTAGGGCAAACCATGGGCCAATTATTCTCTTACACTAAAAGATGCTTAGCAGAGTTTGAGTTTTTAGAATATGACCTGTAATGGACTTCGATATATAGGGTGCAATAATGTAGAAATTTAAAACATTTCTTTAATTCATTAGAATGCATCCCAATTATATAGACTAAGGACAAAAAAATGCATAAACCTCTATCTCTTTCCTCTCCATTCGTTGGAGCTGAATGTGTTCCACTTGTTTAGGGTGGCCAGGATCTAGAGTTGGTGGAACCACAAGTAAAAGTCAGCGAAATAATTTACACCTTGTATTGGAAATGTCCGAAATGACAAGGATAATAATTATTAATACAGGAATATTTATAGTCTAGGAATTACCTATTTAGAGTGTACCTGATCGTAGTGTAACGCAACTATTCGCGTGACATGAGTACCGGTAGTGACAGTTCGTGTGACTGAGAGTGGCGTGACTCTTCGGGTGACTATATGCACGAACACACTGTTCACGTGTTGACTCGCCACTGCTGACGTCATCACGCGCGTCCTACCATATGAGGTATCTCGCTACTTAGTACAGTCTAGGTGTTATATCTGGAATGCATAAGTAAACTCTGTCGAGTATACTTCAACACTCCCCTTCATTCCTGTCCAGAGTGTATGTCTCTGGGTAAGTGTTGCCGCGTTTGCAGATTTGTTATGAATCATAACTGAGATTTTGTGGAATAATAATGACGAGTACACGAATGGGAGCCTAGCATTATATAGCGAGAACTCTAGCTAGGCGATGAGCCCGGGGGGATAGGTTGGGTACAGGCGTGGTTGAAAGGGACAGAGGCAGCGCGAGCCAGCCTCGGGTTCGCATCGGAAACGGACCAAGCCTGGTATTCCGAGAGTTCGGGTGTACGTGATTGCAGTACAACCCGGTAAGGAATAAAATTCCTTACACTACCCCTCCTCCTAAGGAAAGTGGTCAATATCGGGAACGCCTTTTCGGGTCAAATAGGATTTGAGTGCCGAGTGTTCCTGAAGCGATTCGGAAGGGACCCACGTGTCTGTTAAATTATATCTTATATATAATTGAAGGCTTGGTATGTGTTACTGGAACCTACAGTAGAGGGTACAACTCCCTCCTTGTATCCTCTCTTCTAATCTCATTCTCTTGTCTCTCGATATTTCTCCTTCCTAAAACCTCACACCATTCTATGGCTTCCCTAGCTACCTAGTTCCTTTGACTGTGTCGTCTTCGCTTGTATGGTCGGCCCAGCGGACAAGAAAATCCATGTGGCGGCCGGTGGTATCGAGGCGGACGCGGTAACTCAAAAGCCGGAACGGCTCAAGGGTCGGTTGGGCCACCGGGCGGACACTGGGGACGTCCGTCGATTGTGCGACTGCTGACGTGTTGGCGACGTAGGGATGAAGGAGGCTGACGTGGAAGGCGTCGTGGATACGCCACTCGTCAAGTAGTAGTAATTTCGTTGTGACAGGTGTCACCATCTTGAGGATGCGGAGAGGCCCACAGAATCTTGGGCGGAGTTTTGATGGCAGGGGCAGGCGGAGGTTCTTCGTGTCGAGAAGGACTAGTTGCCCAGCGGCCATTGTAATATTTCGACGATGAAGGTCGGTGTAGCGTCGAGCCATAGTGTTGGACTTCCGAATAAATTCGATCGCTTTTTCCCGGGCGGTCTGGAGGTCGTTAACGAATTGCTGGGACCGAAGCACTCGGTTGTCAATATTGGTCGTCGTGGGAACGGTGGGATCCATCCCGTAGGTGAGGAAAAATGGTGAGGAAAAATGGTGAGGAAAAATGGTGAGCGATTAGTCGTTGCGGATGGGGCGTTGTTATAGGAAAATTCCAACATGGGCAAGAATTCTTCCCATCGGGCGGGGTCTGGGCAGTTGGTGCGTATCAGCTGCTCCATGGTCTGATTGGTTTGCTCAGTCTGCCCGTCAGTTTGTAGGTGGTAGGCAGACGAAAATTGCAGGCGGGTGTCGTACTGTTCCCATGTCTCTTACCAAAACTTGGACGTGAACTTGGTATCGCGGTCGCTGTTGATCGCCGATGGTAGGCCGTGCAGATGAACAACGGTCGAGATGAAGAGTTTGGCGATTTCTTTGGCTGTGATGGTCGTACGATAGGGTGCGAAATGCTCCATGTTTGTCAAGTGATCGACGACGATGAGGACGGCGTCGTTGCCACTTGCGCCGGCCGGAAGTCGCGTGACGAAGTCCATCGTCACGTGTTGCCACAGCTTCTGGGGTGGCTCGAGCGGTTGCAGCAGTCCAGCTGGCCGCTGTCGAGAGGACTTCATGCGCTGGCAGGTCGGGCATATTGAAACGTATCTCTGCACATCAGACGCCGAATCTGGCCAATAATAAAAACGGTGAAGTAATTTCTGGGTTTTTTCAACCCCGAAATGACCGGAGAGGTTAGAGTCATGGAATTCCTGAATCAGTAATTCGTGAAGGAGTTGGTAAGCGGGAACCCAGATACGGTCAGTGCCGACTTAGGAAATAAATTCCCTTGGCCGTGGTGGCTTGTTGGTGGAGGTTGCGGGTGAAAAAGGGGTCGGTGCTGTAGCCGTGGGTAAATAGTCTGGTGAGCAGTGGGTTGGATTGTGCAATGATGATGGAGGCGAGATGGGTGGACGGTCATGTCAGTTTGCCTGCGATGTTATTCGCCCAACGTTTGTACGTAATGGTGTAGTGGAAGTTGCTCTTGAGGAAATCCAGCCAGCGAATCTTTCATGGATTGAGGTTCGGCTGCGCGCGGAGGTACTGTAGGGATTTGTGGTCTGTCCGTACTCTCACGTCGTCTCCCGTCAAGTAGCAACACCACACTTTGAACGCGTGTACGATGGCGAGCATTTCTTTGTCGAGGACGGGATAGTTGCGCTCGGCTGCTTGCAACTTCCTGGACTCGTACGCGATTGGTTGGAGGCCATCGCCGAAATTCTGTAACAGTACCGTGCCGATGGCCAAACCGCTAGCGTCCGTCAAGAATCCGAACGGTCGAGATGGATCAGCGATTCGGAGGACCAGGGGTGACATAAAAAAAATTATGAGTTCGTCAAAAGCAGCTTGCTGTCTCTCCCCCCACTCAAAAGAAGTTCCCTTCTACAGCAGGTCAGTTAAAGGTCTGGTTGTCCCTGCCATATTGGGGATAAATCACCGGACGTAATTAATGAACCCGAGTTAACTTTGCAACTCCTGTAAATTCTTGGGCAGCTTCCAGTCGCGGATGGTGGTGATCTTCTTCGGGTCGATTTTAATGCCGTCTGCTCCGACGATGTGTCCCAAAAATTCCGGTTCGGATTTTAGGAACTTGCACTTAGAGCCCTTGGTGATGAGTCGATTCTGCTGCAGCTATTGAAAAACCCGGTCAAGGTCCTTTATGTGTTGTTCCTGTGTCTTGCTGAAGATCAGTATGTCATTCAAATATACGATGACACACTTGTCGAGGAGATCACAGAACACGTTGTTCATGGTAAGTTGGAATGTAGAGGGCGCATTTGTGAGGCCAAAAGGCATCACCGTGTATTCGTAGCTGCCGTAGCGGGTTCGGAACGCTGTCTTGTGGCAGTCGTCAGCGAAAAATCGGATTTGATGGTAACCGCTTCGCAGGTCAATCTTGCTGAAGAAGCGAGCCCCGCAAAGTTGGTCGAGGAGATTGTCCGCGCGTGGGATTGGGTAGCGAGATTTGATGGTTCGCCGATTCAGCGCATGGTAATCAATGCACATTCGTAGCCCTCCGTCTTTTTTGGGTGTGAATAGAATGGGCGTTGCGAACGGGGGCGTGCTGGGTCGAATGAACCCCTTCTCCAGTAGGTAGTCCAGCTGGTTTCGCAACTCCGTGAGGTCAGGTTGAGTCAGTCGCCATTGTTTCCTGATGGTTGGTTGCGCGCCAGGTTCCAGGTCGATTTTATGGTACTGGGGGCGCTCAGGTGGCAATCTGGCTGGCAGGTCATTCGGAAAAATATCAGCGTGCTGTCGAATCAGCTCGGCGAGCTTAGCAGGGACACTGTCACAAAGTTTGTTGATGTCCTTCAGCGTGTCGTCAGCCGTCGCTTCATGCAGATGGACAGAGTACAAATCCACTCCCTGTTTAACCGCTCGCTAGAGGGTGAGGGCGTTGACACGTGTCGACACCGGATCCCGCCCGTGCCAACACGCCATTGATCGTGGGGCGGGGAGACTGTCCACGAAAACGACCAACATCCCTATTGTTCTTCTTCACCCACTGCTGCAGTGCATCCGCTACTGACGCCAACTGGACAACCTCATCGAACGTCTTGGGCTGGGACCGCTGCAACTCGTACTGAATGTCAAAATGCAGCCCACTGATGTATTTATCCCACCTTTCTGCATTGCTGAGGTTGTCCACTTGGTCTGCAAGTGCCGAGAACGATGTAGTATAATCTTGAACAATAGTCACCTGCCGACAGTTGCACAGCTTCATGCGAGCGTCGTCTGAGGCTGATGAGTGCTCAAAACGAGTTTGCATAGCAGTGCCCCACTGTTTCCACGTGCGAATCGTGGTCGTAACGAATATCGTTTCTGCCTGCTGGTTTGAATTTTTTCGAAGCCCCATCCTTCGCCTGCTTCACGCCTGCTGGAGTCCCAATCGCCAACTGTCGTCGCCACCAATCCAACGCCGGTCCTCGGAGCAGCGATACGGCATAATTAATGTGTGCGCCATCTGTATGCACACTTGCAGCCGTAAAGAATAGCCCATGCTGAACAACCACCCTCGCGCCATCGTCGCCTTGCCCAAAGGGTTGAACGGGGGCGGCATGGCCGGCTTGACCTTAATCTTCGTCACAGTCACAATGCGCCCGTCGTCCTGCTCTAACTCCCGTGCAAGCTCGTCAAGGACGATTTCGCTCGCCTCGTCGTTGGCTTCTAGATTGACATCATTCTTTGCGACTCTAGGCGACTCCTGATGTGCTTCACCACGCGTTTGACGAAGCTCGGTGTCCTCCGTCCAAAGTCTCACGACTTCACTGTTCAAACTCGCCATCTGGGCTTGCATTGCCTGCATCTGAGCCATGACCTTGTCTAGTTGGGCCTGAGTCATGATGCGAATGCTACGCCTTTCGAGCAGGGGAAAGGCCGTGGTCAGAAACTGCAGGGGCGCAAACGCTATTGTAGTTGTGTGAGATAATAACTATAGCTGACAACCGCTTTGCAGCCCCGCAGGGTTAACCATGCCTTGGAAATAAACTACCCTGGGAAAGCAGGGTGCACCAAGAAAATAGCTCTGATACCAGATGTTATGAATAATAACTGAGAGTGCACGGAATAATAAGGACGAGTACAAGAATGGGAGCCTAGCATTATATTGAGAGAACTCTAGCTAGGCGACGAGCTCGGAGGGCTAGGTTGGGTGCAGGCGCGGTCGAAAGGGCCGGAAGCGGTGCGAGCCAGCCTTAGGGTCGCGTCGGAAACGTACCGAGCCTAGTCTTCCGAGAGTTCGGGTGTACGCGATTGCATTACAACTCGGTAAGGAATAAAATTCCTTACAAGATTCCAACCAGGTTGGAGGGCTTGACGAAGATCGGCCATATTCTCCCCTTCAGGTCGGCGCAGATACTGTGCGAGTTGACTCGTGATGTAGGCAAGATCTGGGCAGCATGTAACGGCTGCAAATAGAAGACACCTGAGCTGCTGCTGGTAAAGCTGATGCTCGGAGGCAGTAAGTGGGGTAGTATAAGGTGTGTGATCGGCCGAATGTGATGAAATGGAGTGGTGAGGCCGATAGGACCGATGGCAAACTTTTTCGCAAGTGTTTCTGCGTACTTGCTTGCAGAAAGGTAGATGGCATCGGGGCCGCAGTCGACGTTTAACCCTAGAAATTGGGTGACGTTTGGAGAAATAATCACTTCAAGAATGGTTTGGATTCTTTTCTATATGCGCTCCAAAAGATTGTTGCACGATCCGGTGTACAGTAAGTCGTCGACGTAGGCAACTAGGATCCTCTGAAATTCCTCCAAAATTTGAGTTTGTACATTCCAGGATCGTGGGGCATCTGCACGAAGTCGAATGAAATCAACACTTTGTGACGATGCTGCTGCCACATGCAAGGAGCCTTTTTTATGTCGTAGACTGATTTAAGTAACTTGCACATGTGAAGTCCGTCGTCGTAAGTGTGAGGGAGTTCGATGAAAATATCTGCATCGACGTCTGCATATAAAAACACATTTTTTACATCAAGTTGGCGAAGTGGAAGGTGGCGGCTGGCAGCAATGGCGAGAAGAAGGTATGACGGCTGACCGGAGTGAAAGTCTGGTCGTAATCGATGCCGTGGGTTTGTCGAAGCCTCGAACGACCCATCTCCCCTTGAATCTGGCTGGTTCTCCTGCTTCATTTGTCTTTGTGCGAAAGACCCACTTGCCTGAAATAATTTTCTTGACGCGTTCTGCTTCGCGTGGAACGAGTTTCCACGTTATCCGCTTCTCGAGAGCTGCTACCTCTGCATCCATAGCTGCTTGCCACTTGTCAGCATTAGAGCCGGAGAGGGCCTTCTTGACTGTTTTCGACTCGATCCCGGTCATTGGTTGCTGAACTGCGAAAGCAAGTCCGAGGATCTGAAGAGCCGACTGGTCACCACGAGGATGAGGTTGGAAAACTTCGACGACGTCATCATCGTCAATTCCAGATGGCAGATGGCGGGCACCGTCGTGTGATGCTGCGTCATATTGCTGTCGGCGTAGGTGCTCCCCATAATTATATGCAGCATGTGTCATAGCAGGATGCAACGGGTTTGAGAGGGGAATGAAGAGCGGTGTTTCGATGTTGTTGGCACGAGTCGAAGGAATATAAGAGTCGAACAGTGGTTTCGCTGCTGACGTAGACTGCTGCGGAACTGTGGAAGGTTCTGTTGTTGTGCTGCCGGACGGATAATATTCTTCGGTTGCAAATGCTTCGTCTTGAGGAGTGGCAAAATTCCATTCGGCATTAAAGTGATCAGGATCCCGCTGTTCGTGTTCCTTGTTGCGTTCGAAGTCATCGAGAAAAAGTTTATCGTAGAAGATGCAGTCTCGGGCATACAAAACCTTTCAGGTTTTGTAATCCATAATTATCCAAGAGTAGGAATCTTTAGGTATATCGAGGTGTATTCCCCATCAAGCCCGTTCAATAAACCTACCCACAATTGCGCTCGGAGGTCTGTATTGGACCATGCAGCCCCAAACTCATAAAAGTCGAGTGTCAGTGGGTTGTTTTGTCCACATGACGTGTGGTGAGCTGGACTGAGGAAGAGCTGTCGAAGACAAGCAGTTGTGTAGGCGGATAGCTTGCGTCATCGTAAACGGCCACAAGTCTGCCGTCAAGCTAGACTGTTGCAGCATCACATGTATCTTCTCTTTCAAAGTCCTATTAGCTACTCCATTCTACTGATGGGTGTTAGGCACAGTCTTGCGCTTGAGTATCCCTTTCCGTGCCAGGAATTCATCGAACTGCTCGCTAGTGTACTCGCCCGCAATGTCTGTCTGGATCTCTTTCAGCTTGATGCCGCTCTGTCCCTCCGCGATTTTCAACCATAGTTTGAAGGTGTCGAGAGCTTCAGACTTGTGAGAGATATTCTTGTTCCAGACATATCGAGTAGCACCGTCGATGAAGGTAATTATATAGCGGTAGTCGTTGCCGCTGATATCTTGTGCTTCCTGCGGCATAAAGAGTATGTCGCTGAAAACGACATCCATAGGTGAGTACTTAGTAGCACTTGGAAAGTGCGACGGGAACGGAGCGTGACTTAGGTGAGCTCTGGGGCAGATGGTGCACGTTATTTGGCGACTGCTAGGTCGAAGCTCTTGGCCGTTGGTTAAAAGGAGAGCGTCCTTGTCGAAAACTGAGGCTATAATTGAGTTATTGAGAGCTTCTTGCGAGGGATGACCTAATCGCTTGTGCCAGTTTTCTGCTGTAGTATAGTGTCCCTTTGAACGCAGGTACAAATCAGAGTGAAGGAAGAAGGCCGGCAAAAGATGAATCGTTGGCGCAGAGTTAACGCAGCGGCCGGTGCTGAAAGGCTGGATGTACCCGGCTTCTTCTACAATTTCAACCCAAGGTATGCCAAGGTGTCGGCGATGCGCCCAAGCATCAGGTACAATTTAATCTTTCTTGCTTCATGTGCGTTCAACCTCCATAGGTTCTTTGACTGTAGCAAATGTTTCTTGATTGTCGTGACCCCAATTTCCATCTCCAGATGCCCATGTACTTAGAACTGTTTCTCCTGGTGCTGCTTCTATTGGCTCTGCTGCAGGTTCGTTGAGGGAGTTGGTGCGAGAAGGCTGAGGCGTGATGTAGAAGACATTGAGACCATGATGGTCTTGGCATTGAAGATCTGTTTCCCAGTGATAATGCCAAGGAGCAAGTGAGATGTTCTTCTCACTGTCGCCAGATGCTTTCACAGGTGAAAGCCGAAAAACGGAAACGCCGTCTTTAATTTCTGCGATGCCGACTAAATTTCTTTTTGCTTCCTTCTTGTCGCCCAGGTACAACTCTGTGAGCATCGTGTTGGCGGTGATGACAAAGCAGATGCCACTTTCCATCAGCAGCGCATGTGATAATAAGTTGAAGCTGAGTCTCGTGGCGACAAGAACCTTGTTAAGGTGAAGTAAAATTTGGTGTCGTCGAACTCTAGTATCACATCTCCAATTCTGGTGGCTTCAATAGCTTGATTGTTGGCCACTGTGATGTTGTATTTTTCTCCGTTTGGCAGGTCTCGCCAGTTGAGGAGATAGCGACTTGAAGACGCCATGTGGTGACCACAGCAGCTGTCAAGAAACCAAGTGTTAACATGCCCATGAACATACGCTTGGCGATATGGGTGTACGGCTGCACGTTCAACGGTCGAGGAAACCCGTTCGGCTGCTCTGGTTCTTCTTTGTTAATGATTGTAGGTTATGGAGTTTCTGAACGAGGACGAAGACGTGGAGGTGGGTTGGCTGCTCCTTCTTCCATGTCATTGTCACTGTCATTATCTCGTCTACTCCAGTAGCGTATACCACTAAACTAGTGTGGTCCAATCATGCAATAAACAATTGCCTTTCCTTTTGCAGGTTGAGCTGAAGAAGCTGAAGGCGGCGAGATAGTCTTGAAAGGGGTGACTTCACCTGACTTCTGTCGATTCCTGTTCTTCATTTTTTGACACTCTTCAACATTATGTACAGCTCGTTTGCAAAACTTGCAAAAAGCCTTTCCTCCTTTTCTTGTCTACTCCCATTAATTTGATGCACCTCTTCTTTGCTCCTCTTGACTTGATCCACCTGTATAGAAGCTTAACCCATTCTTGGCTTTTCCTCCTTTTGCATTGTACAAGTCTAAGTCCTGGTGCTCTGCCATCAGAGTAGCGCAAAGAGAAGTTTCTAAGATGTTCCCTTGGGAACGAAGAAGGGACTTGCCCTGCCTCCATTCGGGTCCAAGTCCAGCCGGAAGGATAGTGATGAAGATCTCGTTGATGAGGTTTCCTCCGCACTTGCTGAGCTGATCCTAAAGTGTTCTGCACCTGTTGATGTAGCTGCCGGCTTTTTCTCCTGGAAGCATTTGCATTGCTGTAAGTTGACTTAACTGCTTGCTCTGTGTGACAAAATCATGTGCTTTATATAACTTCCGCAGGTAGTCCTAGGCAAAGAAGGCTGGAGCAAGTGAAGGTTTGAAGCACCGAACTCCCAACTGCTCTTCTGGTGAGAGATTCCGTACCAGTAGTGTATAGGCCATAAGCGAATACTTGTAATAACGCACTTGATCTTCGGTCGTTCCTGTCTCTGGATAACATATTGTACCGTCAAAATATCCCCAGATACCAAAAGATTGCGCGAGGAGTTCGAACTCGAATCCCCAAGTATAGAAGTCGTGGCCATCAAAGTACGTAAGTTGAGGTCTTCAGTTTGGAGATAGTTAGGAAATCTGCTTAATTTACGACAGCTTCTGCAGCGAATAGTCTTGTTTCTGCCATTTGATGTTGTTGCTGCTGTGGTTGTTGTTGTTGCTGTTGTTGAACGGGTCGCCCATAAAAGGCAAAAGACCCAGCAGATTCATCTCCAAGGGCTGAAGGCCCAGCGGCAACAGCAGCTCTTGCATAACTAGAGTTATTATGGCTCATAGAAGCTGTAGGATGCGTTGGAGATGGTTGTTGTTGCTGAGTAGACTAATTAGCCATCAAAGAAGTGAAGCCACATAGATCGTTAGTAGAAAGACCAGAAGTAGGAGAACTCGTAGTTGAATTTCATGTCGTAGCAACTGACATAATTATAGATCTTTAAGGGCGTAATCGAAATCAGATTGTATCGGTTCCTGTACCTCTACTAGCTTATAATACCATGTAAAAGTGAACCACTTGTTTGGGGTGGCCAGGATCTAGAGTTGGTGGAACCACGAATAAAAGTCAACGGAAGACTTTACAACTTGTATTGGAAATGTACGAAATGACGAGGATAATAATAATGAGTAATACATGCATATTTTTAGTCTAGGAACTACGTATTCGGAATGTACCTGTTCGTAGTGTAGTGCGACTATTGGCGTAACATGACTAGTGACTGTTCGTGTGACTGAGAGTGGCATGACTCTTCGGGTGACTACGCGCGAACCTACTGTTCACGCGTTGACTCGCTATTGCTGACGTCATCAACAAGGATGAACCTTGAGTAAGGTTCATGTGTTGAATGTTGGGATCTACTGCAAAATCAGTGCGGCTCCAGCGAAAGCGAGGGCTGGAAAGGGCTTTCCTAAACCGAGTGTCGTTCACGCCCCTCTAAAACTTGCAGTTTTTCGAGTCGGCGCGACGTGCGTTGTGTTTGCTCGACGGGAAGGGCGGTGGACATCATCATGACCTAGGAGTGCAGAGTAATCTCCAAGGCACTTAGCATCTTGCTGGGTTGGTGAGATGTGCGTTATGGAATGCTAACCCTGTGTCATATGGCTGTCGCTCGGCAGGGCTGACATTTCAAAAAAAGGCACTCTGATTTTGCCCCCCAAAAAATTTCCGGAGTCTAAAGGGTCATTTTTCAAAAATTTCGCTACTCTGAAATCTCAGTGTCCAAGAGTCGACGAGTGTGAAATACTCAGGGTTCAGAATGTTGATTCAGACTTCACGCGCCCAAGTCGAAGTCTTGTATTTTCAGAGTTCAAACGCAACTTGGTAGAGAGCTTGTTGTTTCCTAGCCGACAAAAAATTTGGGGCCGTAAGACAGGATTTCACATAAGCGACTAAATTGATGGAGCCTGTACCCTCACGGCCTCTTTCGAAATCTGACGCGGCTCTAGGTGGGGTGGGACCCCAACACCTGTTTTCTCCTCACCCGAGTGTGCAAGTATATGGATGATAATGCGAAACTTCGCAGGGGATGGTTCATTCTATTGAAGAAAAATCCTTAATGCGTGGGGTATTTGCGCCTGTACTGCCAGGTGCTTGTGAGGTCCAGCTTATACACTGGGCTGACGAGTCGTATTGTGACGATTCGCAAGCAAGGATTGTCAACTTATACATATATTTATATGTAGAAGTTATAGGCTACATAGGTTTGTATTCATAGAGGGTACAACACCAACCCTATATCTCCCCTTGTCGGCCCTTAGCACCCCGCCGGCCCTAGCACCTCGCTGGCCCTTAGCACCTCGCCGGCCCCTCGCGTGCCCTTCCGGCCCCTAGCGCCCCGCCGGCCCCTCGCGTACCCCGCCAGCCCTTAGCGCCCCCCCGGCCCCTCTTGTGCCCGCAGGCCCTTAGCGCCCCGCAGGCCCCTCGTGTACCCCGCCGGCCCCTTGCGTGCCCGCCGGCCCTTAGCGCCTCGCCAGCCATTAACGCCCCGCCGGCCCTCGCGTGCCTCGCCGGCCCTTCGCGCCCCGCAGACCCCTCGCGCGCCCCACCGGTCCCTTACGCGCCCCGCCGGCCCCCAGCGCCCCGCCGACCCTTAGCGCCCCGCTGCCCCCTCTCGCGCCCGCTGGTCCCTTAGTGCCTCGCCGACCCCTCGCGCCCGCTGGTCCCTTAGCGCCTCGCCGACCCCTCGAGCCACGCTGCCCCCCCTCGCGCCCCGACCAGCCCTCGCGCCCCGCTGATCCCTTCCGCGCCCCGCTTGGCCCTAGCGCCCCGCCGCCCTGATCGAGCCCTGCAGGCCCATCGTGCCTCGCCGGCCTTCTTCGAGTTCTGCCGCCCCGCCGCTGTGCTGGTGTGTAGCCGTGTCTCTGTGCAACCGTGCTGCTAAGTAGTTGTGCCGCTGTGTCGCTGTGTTGCTGTGCCGCTGTGTTGTTGTGCCGCCGTGCCGCTGTGGAGCTGTGTTGCTGAGGTCGCACGATGGCGGACGCTGTACTCGGCCTAGACGCGGAGGTGCACGCGATCGACTTCGCCGCCTGGCTTGTCGATCTCCGCCGTCACCTCACAGGTCAGCGCAAGGATGGGCACTCCCTAGATGTGCATGTTGATGGCTTGCTTCCCCGCCCCCCAGCGCCTGATCCCTTCCCTGATGACCCCACCACTGCTCAGCGTGAGGCCTTTTCTGATGCTGCGTTTGCCCGCGCTGTCTAGGATGCCCACGATGCTGTAGCGCAGCTCACCATTAATCATGCTCTTCCCCTGTCTGAGCGTCCGCGCTTCACTACTGTAGCGAACGCCTAGGACTTCTTAGAGGTCGTAGTTGCACGCTACTCCACGCCCGCCTCCGCCTCTGCTGGCCACCTGACACTGCGTATGCTGTTCCCTGATCTTGCCGCTTTCCCCACTGAAGCTAACCTAGCCACTCACCTCCATGCACTAGAGGCTAGCTACCGCACTGCTAGCTCTGCCGCCCAGCTCACTGCCTTCCCCCCACCGTTCTGCGCTACCCTGTACCTTACTGCCATGCGCCTTCCGGACCGCTTAGCCACTGCCCGCGACCACTTCCTTAGTCGGCACCCAGGTGACCTCACCCTTACCGCCTTTGTCACCGCCCTGTCTGAGATAGAGACTCGCCAGCGCACTATCGCTCGGTCGAGCGCTACTGCGGCTGTCCCTATCTTCCAGGGCTGTGCGCCCTCCCAGTGCACTTACGCTGACGTGTCTTCCGCTGTCGGTCTCTGCACAGTCACACCCACGTCAGGGCCACCGCCCCAAGGGGGGGTGTGGTGGAGGTAAGGGTGGTGGGGGTGGTGGATGTTGGGGGGGGGGACAGTGGTTCCAACAAGGGGACCGGGGCTGGTGCCCCCGAGCAGCAACAGCAGCCGCAGCAGCAGCAGTTGCAGACGCAGCAGCAGCAGCAGCAATCGTGGGGCCGCCTCTCGCCGGAGTGGCCCGGTGCCTCTGGTGGTGGTGGCCGCGTTGGCAGCGCGCGCGGCTCTTCGTTGGGAGGCAGCTCCAGCACTATGGGTTGCCAGTACCAGCTCTAGACCGGCCCCCTCCGCGGCACTGTGTGTGGCCGCCCGCACCCTACCGCACGCTCCTTCCGCTGCCTCGACGACCTCTTTCGTCGCAGCTTCGGCCCGGCACCAGACCTTCCTAACTGGCCCAGTCTGCTGGGCCACAGTGTGTCTGTCTTTGAGTTAAACATGGATCAAATTTGTGTTGCTCTGCATTCCCTGTATGCTGATGCTTCTAGTGTGTCCGGACCTTGTTACCCAATGTTGCCTAGTTTAGGTGTGCCTCCGTTGTGTAGTCCAGTCTCCCCTATTGTGTCAGGCGTAGGACCTTCTGCCTTGTATATTCTTGGCTCCACGCTTGCTCCTCCGCCGGCCGCAGCTACTGCTTCTCTCTCCTTTACGCTTGACTCTGGCGTGTTTTCTTGCTTCTTCCGCGACCACACTGCCCTCTCGCCGCTTGCCGCGCCTGCCGCTATCGCACTTGCTGACCCCTTCTCTGGTCCTATCGTTGCCCGTAGCTACACTACCCTTCCCTGTCTAGCGGTTCCCTCGGGTTCTCTTATAGGCCTGCAGATCCCTTCGTTCTCCAGGAACCTAGTTGGTGTCGGCTGTCTTCAGGACCTCGCGTCACCACTACGTTCCCAGGTCACGAGAGGTACACTGTCTGTATAGAGGCCGCCTCATGTGCCCCCCTTGCGACCTTCCCCCGGGACCCGGTGGATGGCTTGTTTACGCTGGCCACTGCTTCCCCCCCTGGTGGGCGCGTCCTCCCCGGGTCCTACGTCTACCCAGGTTGTTGTGGCTTGCTCGTGTCGGTCGATCACTCACCCGTCGCTTCTGTGGCACCACCGCCTAGGTCACCCCGCACTCCCCCGTCTGCGTCACATATCCCAGCACGGTCTCGTCCTAGGTCTCCCTACATTGCTTCCTGCCCTCCCTCCCTCGCCTGCGCCGCCGTGTATGCCCTGCGTCGAGGGCCGGCTGCGCCATACTCCTCACTCCTCCTTGCTTTGCCCTGCCACCGCGCCACTCCAGACCCTCCACCTGGACGTCCGAGGCCCGGCCCCCATCCCAGGGCCGCGTCGCGAATGCTACTTTCTCGTGCTCGTCAACAACTACACGCTCTACACCACGGTGTTTCCCCTGGAGCGGAAGGCTGACATGCCTGACGTTCTTATCCCGTGGGTCGTAGCTGCACGCCTCCACTGCGGTCTCCCTGTGATTGTCTCCACTCGACCGTGGCAGCGAGTTTGCCTCCGATCTGCTTGAACAGTTCTGTCGTGCGGAGGGCATCACCTAGTCGCACACCCTACTAGACTCCCCACAGCTGCTCATCAGCTTAACTTGTGGCTGCACTCCCAGTGGCCGCAGGTTTCGCCGACCCTTCTTTGGACTGGGCTCCCTGGTGACGTGTCCGCGTTCCACGTCTGGGGCTGCCTCGCTCACGTTCGTGCATCTGGCACGGATAAGCTCACTACCCGCACTGTCCCCTGCGTCTTCCTCGGTTTCCCCCTTGACTCGTCTGACTGGCACTTCTATCACTCTCCGTCTCACCGCCTCTTTCACTACCGTGATGCCACTTTCGACGAGTCTCTCCTTTTACCATCGCTTTCCCCACCGTGGTCTTCAGGATTCCACGCCCCTATTTATGGTTCCAACTCCCCCAGTCGTCCCTGCTCCCCTCCCTCCTTGTCCTACTCCGTCTGGTGTGTCTCACATCACTCCCCTCTCGTCGGTTGTCTTAGTTGAGAAGTCAGCTAACACTGGTGGCCCTGCGGCACCGTTCTTGCCGCCTGCCTCTCCCCCGGTGTCTCCTCCTCCGCCGTCGCATCCGCCGCAGTAGCCGCAGCCGTCGTCGTAGCCGCAGCCGTGAGTGGCACGACACAGGGCTGACCTGCGGTTCTTCCCGTCGTCTGCAGACCCCTCGCTCTTCGTCCATTCCAGCCAGACTCCGTTCTACATCCTTGTCTACGTAGATGACCTGGTCTTTGCTAGTGCTGACAGAGACGCGCTGGCCTCCGTGAATGCCAAGCTGCTGATGAGACACACCTGCATGGACCTAGGAGAGCTGCGCTGCTACCGTGGCTTGCCAGCGCGCACCATCACTCTCGCACAGTCACACTTGGTGCACCAGGTCCTTCAGAGGTTCGGTCTTCAGTTCTCTTCTGCACAGCCCACACCTCAGTAGACCACAGGCTCTCAGCTCTAGTTCCTGAAGAGTCAGTAGAGCCCAGTGGTCCTTACGCAGAGCTTTTGGGTTTCCTTATGTACCTGATGACTTGCACTCGTCCAGATCTCACATACCCTCTGAGCATCCTGGCTCGCTTTGTGGCGTCAGGCAGACAACGGCCACAGTACTGGTCGGCCGCTAAGAGGGTTTTGCGTTACCTACCAAGTACATCAGGCATGGGACTCCTGCTGGGTGGACGCAGTCCAGTGGTCCTTACTAGACACGCAGACGCTTCGTGGGCAGACGACGCTGAGACACTCAGGTCCTCCCAGGGCTACTGCTTTAGCCTTGGTTCCGGTGCCATCTCGTGGAGGTGCACTCGCTCCTCGTCCCTTGCCCAGTCTAGCTGTGAGGCTGAGATCTACGCCGGTGCTATGGCGGCATAGGAGCTCCGCTGGCTGACCTTCTTGCTCACTGACTTAGGTGAGCAGCCTAGCTCTGCCCCGGTTCTGTACGCTGACAACAGGGCCATGATCCTCCTGTGTCAGGAGCCTCAACTTGAGGGCAGAGCGGAGCATATCTTGCTGCGGTACTTCCTCCTGCATGAGCTACAGCAGCGCCACCAGGCCCGTGTAGTACACTTGGCCTCCGGTGCCAACATAGCTGATATCTTTACGAAGGCGCTTGTGCCTTAAGATCATCAGCGGCACTGTTTGCAGCTTGGTCTAGTTCCTGTAGCTTCTCACTTGCTAGGACCTTGATTGTGTACTCGTCTTTATATATACCTTCTTTATTGGCCCCGCCTCCTAGCCGGTCCCGCCTCCTAGCCGTCCCCGCTTCTCGGCCAGCCCCGTCGCCTCGCCGGCCTAGTCGCCCAGCCGACCCCGTCTCCCACCCGGCCCTGCCTCCTAGCCGACCCTGTCACCTAGCAGGCCCCGTCGCCTAGCAGGCCCTGGCGCTCAACCGGCCCCGTCTCCTCGCCGGCCCCGCCTCCTAGACGGCCCCATCTCCTAGCCGGCCCCGCCTCCTAGCCAGCCCCGCCTCCTAGCCGGTCCCGCCTCCTAGCCGTCCCCGCTTCTCAGCCGGCCCCGTCGCCTTGCCGGCCTAGTCGCACAGCCGGCCTCGTCTCCCACCCGGCCCAGCCTCCTAGCCGACCCCATCGCCTAGCAGGCCCCGTCATCCAACCGGCCCCGTCCCCGTGCTGGCCCCGTAGCCCAGCCGGCCCCATCACCTCCACACCTAGCCGGCCCTGCCGCCCGCGGCCCCGTCTCCCAGACGCCTCGCCGCCGTCCTCGCTCCTCTGCACCGCACTGCACCGACCAGCCCCGCACTACACCACTCTGCACAGCTCTGCATCGCACTGCACCGCTTTGCACCGCACTGCCCCGAACTGCACTGCACTACACCGCTTTGCACTGCACTGCACCGCTCTGCACCGTACTGGTACGCACTGCACCGCCTTGCACCGCACTGTACTGCGCTGTACAGCACTGCACCGCACATCCCCGCTTTCCGTCGCACCCTCCTGCTCAGTACCGCCTTTCTGCTGCTGCAGCGACCCTGATGGCGGACTCGGTCCTGTGTTTTGATGCGAAGGGGCAGCTGATTGAGTTCGACTCGTGGCTCGTCGACCTCCAACGACACCTGACTGGTCAGCGGCAGGACGGCCACTCCCTGGCCGTCCACATCAACGGTACGCTCCCCTGCCTGGACCCCCCTGCTGCTCTACGCGCTGACCCCACGTCTGCTGACCATGAGTCTGCTGCCGCTGCTACCCTTGCCCGCATTGTCTGGTTGCCGCGCGAAACTGTTGCACAGCTTGCGATTAGTCATGCCCTTCCCCTGTCCAAGCGCCCCCACTTTAGGTCCATCAGGAATGCGCAGGAGTTCCTAGAGGCTGTTGTTGCGCGTAATTCCACCCCGCCCTCTGCCTTTGTAGGTCGCCTGATCCTACCCATGCTCTTTCCTGACCTTGCGTCTTTCCCCACTGTCGCTGACCTAAGCGCCCACCTGCGCACGCTAGACATGACCTGGTGCGCTGCCTACACTGAGGCTCAGCTTCGTGTGTTTCAGCCCTCCATCTGCTCTACCCTCTACCTGCTTGCCACCCGCCTCCCTGACCACCTTGCCACCGCCCGCGATCACTTCCTTAGTCTCCACCCCGCTGACCTCACCCTCACTGACTTTGTCGACACCCTGTATGCCATAGAGATACGTCAGCGCTCTATCGCCCAGTCTAGCGGTACCGTGCCAGTCTCTATCTTTCAGGACTTTGCCCCTGCTCAGTGCTCTTACCCTGACGGTTTTGCTGTGGCTGCTGAAATAGCTCCGGCTGTGGAGACAACCGCCGCAGTGCAGTTTCATCCGGGTAAGGGTCAGCGCCCCAAGGCTGGGCGCGGCGAAGGTAGCGAAGGAGGGGGTGGTACCGGTGGTGGAGGTGGCTTGCCCGCTGGTAGTACTAACGAGGGGCCTGGGTCTGGTGCCCCGGAGCCGCAGCCCCAGCAGCAGCAACAGGCTCCACAGCTGGACCAGTAGCAGCAGCAGCAACAGCAGCCGCAGCAGCAGCAGTGGAGGGTCGGCCGTCTCCCGCCCGGGTGGCCTGGAGCTGGAGGTGACGGTGGTCGCAGCGGTCGCTCGCGCGGCATGTTGTTGGGTGGTAGTCAGAGTGACGGGCGCTGCCAGTACCAGCTCTAGACCAGTCCTCGCCGCGGCCTCGTGTGTGGTAAGATCGGCCATACCTTTGCTCGTTGCTTTTGTCGCCTAGACGACCTGTTTCGTCTCCGCCTCGGCCCGTCGCCTGACCTCCCTAAATGGCACAGTCTGCTCCGTCGTCATGTTCAGATCTTTGATATGGACATGGATGAGATTAGCTCTGCTTTGTATGCGCTGTATGTTGATGACTCTAGTGTGACTGGTTCCTATTACCCTGTGTTGCCTAGCGTAGGTGTGCCTAGTGTGCCTAGTTCAGGCTCCCCTGCTGCACCAGGCGTAGGATCCCGTGCCTTGTTTAGCCTAGGGTCCTCCCTCGCTCCTCCGACCTCTGTCGCCACTGCCGCGCTCTCCTTCACCCTGGACTCCACGACGCTTACGCCGCTAGCCGCTCCAGTTGCAGTTGCTCTTGCACACCCTTCCTCCGGTCCTGAAGTCGCCCATAGCTCCACTACTCTCCCCTGTCCGGCTGTTCCCTCAGGCTCCCTTACAGGCTTGCATATCCCCTCGTTCTCTAAGAACGTAGTTGGTGTCGGCTACCTCCAGGACCTTGGCGTCACCACTACATTCCCTGGACACGAGCGCTACGCTGTCTGTACTGAGGCCGCCACTGGTGCCATTCTCACCACGTTCCCCCGGGACCCAGTGTCTAGCGTGTTCATGCTGGAAAGCGCTTCCCCCTGGGTTAGGATGCCTCCCAAGGTACGTGCATCTTCCCAGGTTTCTGCGGCGTGCTCGTGTTGGTCGCTTACTCACCCGTCACTTCTGTGGCACCACCGTCTAGGTCACCCCGCTCTCACCCGTCTCCGTCACATGTCCCAGCACTGTCTTGTCCTAGGCCTCCCAGAGTCGTTCCCTGCGCCCCCCTCTTCACCCGCACCTCCGTGCACGCCCTGTATCGCGGGCCGGCTCCGCCGTCTCCGCCGTGCCCCTCACTCCTCCTCGTTCCCCCCTACCTCTGCACCGCTGCAGACCCTGCACATGGACGTCTGGGGCCCCACCCTCGTCCATGGGCCGCGTCGCGAGCGCTACTTCCTAGTGCGTGTCGACGACTACACCCGCTACACCACCGTCTTTCCCCTGGAGCGGAAGGTTGCCGTGCCTGACGTTCTTCTCCAGTGGCTTATCTTTGCGTGTGTTTACCGAGGTCTCCCTATCTTGCGTCTTCACTCCGACCGTGGTGGCGAGTTTGCCTCTGGCTGCCTTGTTCACGTTCGTGCCTCTGGCATGGACAAGCTCACTGCCTGCACTGTCCCCTGTGTATTCCTAGGTTTCCCCCTCGACTCGTCGGACTGGCAGTTCTACCACCCCCCTTCTCACCGCTTCTTTCATTCTCGTGACATCACTTTTGGCGAGTCCGTCTTCTTCTACCACCGCTTTCCCCACCGTGGTCCCCCGGTCACTCCCCCCAAGTTCCTGGTGCCCCCCCCTCCCCCGGTCAACCCTGTCCACCCCCCTCCCCGCCTTGCCCCGTCTGGTGTATCTCACGTCACCCCCCTTCCGTCGATTGTCCTTGCAGAGGAGTCTTCTGACTCTCGCTTCTCGGCGGAGTCACTTCCCTCGCCTGTCCCTGCCTCAGTCTCCCCTCCCCTCTCGCCGCCGCTGTTATCCCCGCCGCAGCCGCCTCCGCCGCTGCCGCCGCAGCTGCAGCCACTGTCGTCACCGCCGCTGGGGTTCGTGCAATATGGGGGTGCTGGGGAGCGGGCTCGAGCTGGTTTTGGAGTGGGCTCTGGGGGTGCTGGCGTGGGGTTCTCGAAGGGAGCCGTGTTGTCGCTAGAGGTTCTGGTGTTGGAGTCGAGCGGCTGTCGCAGTCGTCGCCGCCGGTGTCTGCTCTCCGCCTCCTCGGTCTCCCTTCCCCTGACCGCCCGTTGCTGCCTCCCCCCGCTGCTGCCGCCTCCTCCTCTGCTGGTCCACGGCCCCATGTTTCCTCCCCCGGACTCCTCTTCGGCTCGTTTCCCTCCTCGTTCTCCTCCTGTGTCTCCTCGTCTCTCTCCTGACCCGACTCCTCCGTCTCACGTCTGGTCTCGTCGTCCGTCTCGTGCTCGTCCTACCTCCCCTGTTCCGCATTTTCACCCTACAGTATGTTGCTGTGCTCTCACGCGTCTCGTGCTCCTCCTCTCCTCCTGCTCCTCCTCCGTCGCCATTTGCTGTGGTCTCGCCTTCGTTCTCAAACTTCCTCCATGCTGCGCGTCCCCTTGTTCCTCGTGTCCTTGCGTTTCTCGTTACTGACCCGTCCGTTCCTGTCTCGAGTCTGTCAACTCTTGTCGCTGCTGTCACTGACTTCGCCGCTACCCGCCGCCTGGACTACGCTACCGCTCTGGTCTCTGACCCTGCCTGCCCTCCGACCGTCGGGGGTGTGGCTGCTCTTGGCAGTGATGTCCTAGAGGATAGGCAGTTCGAGCTCGCTTTCTTATCTGAGGCCGCTCCCCATCTCTGTTCCATGCTACTAGTCTCTGAGGGTAACCCAGACGCCTTCGACATCCCGACCCCTCGCACCTATGCTGAGGCCACCTCGGGACCCCTGGGCCTCTCAGTGGATAGCTGCCATGGAGCAGGAGATGGCATCTTGGAGATCCACCGGTACCTTCGACGACGCAGTTCCCACACCTAGGGTGAACGTAGTCGATGGCCGGTGGCTCTTCAAGGTGAAGCGCCCTCCTGGAGAGCCGCCTGTCTTCAAGGCGCGCTACATCGCTCGAGGCTTCAGTTAGCGTGAGGGGGTGGACTACTTTCAGACCTTCGCCCCGACCCTTAAGATGACCACTCTTCAGGCGCTGCTACACGTAGCAGCACAGCGTGACTACGAGCTCCACTCCCTCGCCTTTTCCACAGCTTTCCTCCAGGGCAGTCTACACGAGGGCTACTCCTTTAGCCTTGGTGCATGTGCCATCTCGTGGAGGTCCACACGTTCCTCGTCTATTGCCCAGTCTAGCTGTGAGGCTGAGATCTACGCAGGTGCCATGGCGGCATAGGAGCTCTGCTGGCTGACCTTCTTGCTCACTGACTTTGGTGAGCGGCCTAGCTCTGCCCCGGTTCTGTACGCTGACAACAGGGCCATGATCCTCCTGTGTCCAGAGCCCCGACTTAAGGGCAGAGCGAAGCACATCCAGCTGCGGTACTTCCTCATACGCGAGCTGCAGCAGCGTCGCCATGCTCGTGTAGTACACTTGGCCTCATGTGCCAACACAGCTGATATCTTTATTAAGGCGCTTGCGCCTAAAGATCATCAGCGGCACTGTGTACAGCTAGGTCTCGTTCTTGTAGCCTCTCACTTGCTAGGACCTTGATTGTGTACAGAGCTTTATATATATTACCCTGACTGGCCTTGTAGCGTCTTCCCAGTGGCTAGACTAGTAGTGCCATCCTAGTCTTGGTCTTGCCTTGTCTATACTTGTTTGACTGGTCTTTAGATCCCTGCCTCAAAGACTGGACTAGTAGTGCCACGCTTAGCTGTTTCTCTCTCATCGGGCACTGCCCCTATCCAGTCTAGGGGGTGTGTCAAACATATATTGTATGTTTGTGTAAACTATATAGCCCCGCGGCCCCGTCTCCTAGCGGCCCCGCGGCCCCGTCACCTCGCGGCTCCGCGGCCCCGTCACCTAGCGGCCCCGCGGCCCCGTCCCCTTGCGACCCCGCGGCCCCGTCACATAGCAGCCCCTCGGCCCCATCCCTAGCGGCCCCGTGGCCCCGTCCCCTAGCGGCCCCCCGGCCCCGTCACCTCGCGGCCCCGCGGCATTGTCACCTCACGGCCCCCACTCCCAGCCGGCCCCGTCTCCCTGCCGGCCCCGTCTCCCTGCCGCCCCGTCTCTTTGCCGGCCCTGTCGCCTTGCTGCCTGCGGCCCCGTCTGCTAGATGCCTTGCCGCCATCCTCGGCTCCTCTGCACCGCCCAGCACCGCTCTCCACCACACTGCACCGCACGGCACCGTACTGCACCGGTCTGTACCGCACTACACCGCACCGCACCGCATTGCACCGCACTGCACTGCACCCTTCCGTACTACACTTCCTTCCACCGCACAGTATCATACTGCACCGCACATCACCACTTTCCGTCGCGCTCTCCTGCCGAGTACTGTCTTTCTCTTGCTCCTGCAACCATGATGGTGGACTCGGTCCTGCGTTTTGATGCTGAGGGGCAGCCGATTGAGTTCGACTCGTGGCTCGTCGACCTCCAGCGACACCTGACTGGTCAGCGGCAAGACGGCCACTCCCTAGCCGTCCACATCGACGCTACGCTCCCTTGCCCGGACCCCCCTGCAGCCCCCCCTGCTGACCCCACCTCTGGTAACCGTGAGTCCGATGCAGCTGCTGCCCTTGCTCGTGCTGTCTAGTTGTCACGTGACGCTGTCGCACAGCTTGCGATTAGTCATGCCCTTCCCCTGTCCAAGCGCCCCCACTTTAGGTCCATCAGGAATGCGCAGGAGTTCCTAGAGGCTGTTGTTGCGCGTAATTCCACCCCGCCCTCTGCCTTTGTAGGTCGCCTGATCCTACCCATGCTCTTTCCTGACCTTGCGTCTTTCCCCACTGTCGCTGACCTAAGCGCCCACCTGCGCACGCTAGACATGACCTGGTGCGCTGCCTACACTGAGGCTCAGCTTCGTGTGTTTCAGCCCTCCATCTGCTCTACCCTCTACCTGCTTGCCACCCGCCTCCCTGACCACCTTGCCACCGCCCGCGATCACTTCCTTAGTCTCCACCCCGCTGACCTCACCCTCACTGACTTTGTCGACACCTGCCTGCCATAGAGACCCGTCAGCGCTCTATCGCCCAGTCTAGCGGTACCATGCCAATCTCTATCTTTCGGGGCTGTGCCCCTGCTTAGTGCTCTTACTACGACGGTTCTGCTGCTGTTGCTGAGACAGCTCTGGCTGTGGAGACAGCCGCCGCAGTGCAGTTTCGTCCGGGTAAGGATCGCCGCCCCAAGGCTGGGCGCGGCGGAGGTAGCGGAGGAGGGGATGGTGCCGGTGGTGGAGGTGGCTCGCCCACTAGTAGTACTGACGAGGGGGCTGAGGCTGGTGCCTTGGAGCAGCAGCCCCAGCAGCAGCAGGCTCCACATTTGGACCAGCAGCAACAGCAGGCGCAGCAGCAGCAGCGAAGGGTCGGCCGTCCCCCGCCCGGGTGGCCTGGAGTTGGAGGTGACGGTGGTCGCAGTGGTCGCTCACGCAACGTGTTGTTGGGTGGTACTCAGAGTGACGGGCGCTGCCAGTACCAGCTCCAGACCAGTCCTCGATGCGGCCTCGTGTGCGATAAGATTGGTCATACCCCCGCTCGTTGCTTTCGTTGCTTATACGACCTGTTTCGTCTCCGCCTCGGCCCGTCGCCTGACCTCCTCGAATGGCACAGTCTGCTCCATCGTTGTGTTCAGATCTTTGATATGGACATGGATGAGATTAGCTCTGCTTTGTATACGCTGTATGTTGATGACTCTAGTGTGACTAGTTCCTATTACCATGTGTTGCCTAGCGTAGGTGTGCCCAGTATGCCTAGTTTAGGCTCCCCTACTACACAAGGCATAGGATCCCGTGCCTTGTTTAGCCTAGGGTCCTCCCTCGCTCCTCCGACCTCTGTTGCGCTCTCCTTCACCCTGGACTCTGGTGCTTCCCGGTGCTTCTTTCGCGACTCCACGACGCTTACGCCGCTAGCCGCTCCAGCTGCAGTTGCTCTTGCACACCCTTCCTCCGGTCCTGTAGTCGCCCGTAGCTCCACTACTCCTTTAGCCTTGGTGCAGGTGCCATCTTGTGGAGGTCCAGCCGTTCCTCGTCTGTTGCCCAGTCTAGCTGTGAGGCTGAGATCTACGCAGGTGCCATGGCGGCACAGGAGCTGCGCTGGTTGACCTTCTTGCTCACTGACTTGGGTGAGCAGCCTAGCTCTGCCCCGGTTCTATACGCTGACAACAAGGCCATGATCCTCCTATGTCAGGAACCACGACTTGAGGGCAGAGCGAAGCACATCCAGCTGCGGTACTTCCTCCTGCGCGAGCTGCAGCAGCGTCGCCATGCTCGTGTAGTACACTTGGCCTCATGTGCCAATACAGCTGATATTTTTACTAAGGCGCTTGCGCCTAAAGATCATCAGCGGCACTGTGTACAGCTAGATCTCGTTCTTGTAGCCTCTCACTTGCTAGGACCTTGATTGTGTACATAACTTTATATATATTTCCCTGACTGGCCTTGTGGCCTCTTCCCAGTGGTTGGACTAGTAGTGCCACCCTAGTCTTGCTCTTGCCTTGTCTTTAGACCCCTGCCTCAGAGGCTGGACTAGTAGTGCCACCCTGAGTTGTTTCTCTCTCATTGGGCACTGCCCCTATCCAGTCTAGGGGGTGTGTCAAACATATATTGTATGTTTCTGTTTATAGGGTTGTGCCTAAGGGAGTACAACCCATTAGGTTATATTCCCTTGTATGCCTTGTTGTAGACATTCTTTCACTTGAACACCTTTTATATTATATTCCCTTGTATGCCTTGTTTCTATTCATTTTTTCACCTTGATAGTATCGTCCATGTTCTCACTTGTTCTAGTCATTCTGCTATTCTAACAAGAATGACACTGTACAGCGAAAGTCAATGCGTGTACAGCAGAGGTCAATGCGTGTACAGCGGGGGGGGGTTTTGTCTGTGATGGGTCCTTGCAAGTGTGTGATTGGTTGTTGATGGACTTGTCTCAACCGCTCAGAGGACTTGACAAAAAAATTTAGGGAAAGGGGTTTGGGAAGAATGTCTCTAGAAATGGAAGACTTAACCGATTTTTGTGGGTGTTGGGGGTGTGAGAGGGGTGTCTCTAGAACAAGACTTCAACGATTTTTATGGGCTGCTGGTTGTGCTGGGCGGGAACTATGGTCGGAAAATCCGAAAACCCTAATTAATGCAAAACATCCGGACAATTGTTTCCGTTACTGTAAGACTAGAAAGAATAATGCTAGCTAGAAGTAGGAGGAGCCATGGAATGGCGAGAGGTTTTAGGCTAGGAAG